>QXEO01000171.1:1525482-2111637 GCA_007115705.1 Dactylis glomerata
ATAAAGATTAGGGATGAAAAGTTGAAGCAAAAAGCCTCTGTTCCCAAGAAGTTAGAAGATGGTTGGGAACCCATCATTGATATGCATGTTAATGGTTATGATTGCCATGCTTTATGTGATCTAGGTGCTAGTATTTCTATCATGCCTAGAAAGATTTATGACATGCTTGATTTACCACCACTAGAAAAGTGTTATTTTGATGTTCCTATTGCTGATGTTGCTAAGAAGAAACCTTTGGGAAGGATTAATGATGTTCTTATTGTGGTTAACAATAACCTTGTTCCCGTTGATTTTCTTGTTATGGACGTTGAATGCCATGCTTCATGTCCTATTATTTTGGGAAGACCCTTTCTTCGAACTGTAGGTGCTATTATTGATATGAGGGAAGGCACTATCAAGTACCAATTCCCACTAAAGAAAGGTATGGAACACTTCCCTAGGAAAAGAAAGAAATTACTTTTTGACTCTATTCTTAGAGCAAATTATGAGCTTGATGCTTCATCTATTGATATTACTTGATTCGCAATTTTCTGCGCCTAGCTCAAAGGCGTTAAAGAAAAGCACTCTTGGGAGATAACCCATTGTTTACTTTTCAGTACTTTTTCTTTTTATTGAGTCTTGGAAGTCATTACTACTGTAATGACCGCTCCTTATCTTGTTTATTTCGTTTTTGTGCCAAGAGAAGCCTCTAATTTGAGTGAGGTAAAGATTTGGGGTTATTGCTGTCCTGAAACTGTTTTCGGTGCTGCACCGTAAAAATTCGTGAAAATTCTCTGTATATCTTTTGGACCTGAAATTTCTTATGCTTATGCCCCAGGTTATATCCAAACTTTTCTTAGTTGAACACTTTTTGATTTGAGCAACGGAAAATCCCTCAAAAATTCGTCCATTATCAGCTGTCCAGTTTTGACAGATTTCTGCCAATATTTGTTTTTGCCACTTTATCGCTTTCTTTTGTGTTCTTTTTTATCATGGAACTCTTGTGGAAGTTGCTACAGTAGTATATACTTTATATGTGGTGGTTTTGGGTTGAAACCTGAAGCTAAAAGAGGTTGAATATATTTTATGCTTACACTAATGTTGCTAATAGAATTGTGTTTAGTTTTGTATGAAGGAAGTTTTCAAGTGTAGGGATTGGAGAATGATGAGATGAGTTGAAGAATGGATAAAAGCTCAAGCTTGGGGATGCCCATGCATCACCCCAAGAAATATCCAAGAAGTACAAGCGTCAAAGCTTGGGGATGCCCCCGAGGCACCCCTTCTTCATCGGCCAAAATCAGGTCACCTTTCAAAACACTATATTTTTATTGCTTCATGCACTATGTGTTTTTCTTGGAGCGTCAGTTGTTTTAGTTTTCTTGGGTTGTTTAGTTTGTTTGTTTGCTGCAATAAATGGTTGGACCCCAACAAATTTCCTTTGGAGGAGATGTACTCGTTTTCATTTGCAAAGAATGCTCTAGTTTTCACTCTTATAAATCGAGCATTCTAGTTTTTCTGCTACTGCTTTTGGTTTTCGTTTTCGCCTTGATATGCGTTCAGATCTTGTCATATCTTTTCATCAAGGTGTATTTTTGCCTCTGATCTTTATTGGTTTTCATCAAAAGAGGTGTTTATAAAAATTTCAAATGGTGTTGGAAAAGAGAAAAAGCTTTGTGCAAAATAGTGGTACAAGAAGGAGCTTGTGTAGACTGCGGCTTAGGCTTTTTCATGTCATGCTTGATGTCTTTTTGATAGTATGCTTAGTGGTTTTGCTGTAGCATGACTTGTCTCAAATAACTGAGATTGCTTAATGAGCCTTTGAAAAAATCATGCGTTGTTTTTATTGTATGGAAGCATTATTTTGGTTTTCTCCTTGATGCTTTATTTGGGTTGACTTGGCGCATGCTCACACATGTTAGACTCTTCCAAAGTCGCCTTTAGCCTTCATGATCATTTAGTTTTTGACTTTTGATGCCATCGTATGCTTCTTTTAATGTCGCTTTGTCGCTTTGCATGATTATGGCCATTATTGCTCTCTTAGTTGGTCGCTCCCAGTCTTTTGCTAGCCCTCACCTTGTACTGAGTATGAGCTCTACTCGTGCATCCAACTCCTAAAAGCCAAAGTTTTCCAAAGTGTCCACCATACATACCTACTAGCAATTTGCTATTCCAAGTAAATTTGACTTGCTTTTATATTCTCTTCAAATTAAACTCTTACCAGTGTTATGCGAAATTCGGTCAGTAAAGCTCTCACAAACCGGAAGGCACACTTTACTTTTTCCTGTTCTTAAAAATTTGACATTGTGGTCTCTTATGTTGAGTTGTTATGCTTGCAAGTTGTAAGTTGGATTCTAGCCCAGCCATGCTGTCATGGGGCAAGCTTTCAACATTGCACTTCTTATTTGAGTTGATATCGTGATCTTTCGTTTATGGATGCCCGCGGTGTGAAATGAGTTGGGAATCTTGTGAGGATCATGGAGTTTTTATATGTGTTAGGGAAACGCCGGGCCGCCAATCTAAGCCATGCATAATTCATGGTGGAAATTTGCAGCATACCCATGGTGAACATTCGACGACGCATCTCACAATAAAAAGCTAAACAATATAGTAAATAAAAGAGATGTCGAGGTGTTCATTGTCTGCTTGTCCTGTCATTTTGGTGTGGGCTTGTTCCATGTCATCGGGCACGGAGGTACCCCATTGGCGGTTCTCAATGATACACATATATTTACAATGACAAGAGCCTTGCTTGGGACTCTAAGTAAAGTAGCATGAGGTTTGGGTCCTCGTATTCATGGGGCACGAGGTCTTCAACTTATGATTTGTCAAGCATATGCATCATAATTGTTCTCGCATTAACTTTAACCATTCAAGATGCTTATGATGGGGGCAATGAGAGCTCAAAGCCGGTAAGTACCATAATTTTTGAAAGTTATAAAACTTGCAATCACTGCTTCCCTCTGCGAAGGGCCTTTCTTTTACTTTTATGTTGAGTCACCACCTTCTTTCTTTATGCACCATTAAGAGAGCATAGTTGTCATTCTTAGTGTGATATGCATTGTCCCAAGGTTCATTGATTGACTCATATTGTTGGTTTCACTTGTTCTTAAATTACTTGTATCTAGTCGCCCTCTTAAACTTTGAGGTGTCCTATGCATTTATGTTTTGCTCTCTTTGAAGGACAAGCTAAAAACCACTTGTATGTTTTTCCTTATGATTTGAACACACGTTTGACTTTCATTGTTTCATTATCATGATCTTTTGTTTGTGTTCATTTGCATGTTTACAACATGGTTGCTAAGTTCTTATTGTCATGATTATATCTTTCATGCCCATGTTTTAAGTTCTATTGATCCCAGCTCATCAATGCTTACATATATGATCAAGATTGTGTAGGTGCATGTCACCTCAAAAATTATTCTTTGTTATCACTTACCTACTCGAGGATGAGCAGGAGTTAAGCTTGGGGATGCTTGATACGTCTCAAACGTATCTATAATTTTTGATGCTCCATGCTTTGTTTTACACCATTTGCCTATTGTTTCGTTACACTTAGTGGCATTTTTTATACATTTTCCGGAACTAACCTATTAACGAAGTGCCACAGTGCCAGTTTCCTGTTTTCTGCTGTTTTTGTGTTTCAGAAGTGATACACAGGAAATATTCTCGGAATTGGACGAAACAAATTCCTGAAGTCATATTTCACCGGGGAGCTCCCAAACATCCGAAGAACTGACAGAGGGGGGCCACCAGGGCCCCACACAAGGGGGCGGCGCGGCCCAGCCCCTGGCCGCGCCACCCCTGTGTGAGGACGCCTGGTCCCTCTCCTGACAGCCCCCTTTCGCCTATAAGTACCCCCTGACGAGAAAAACCTAAGGCCCGATCAGTTTTCCAGAATACATCGCGATCCGCCGCCGCCGTCGACCCGAAGATCGGGAGGGTCCAGAAGCTCTTCCCGGCACCCTGCCGGAGAGGGGAATCGCCACCGGAGGTCTTCTTCATCGCCATGCTTGCCTCCGGAGCGATGAGTGAGTAGTCTACCTTGGACTATGGGTCCATAGCAGTAGCTAGATGGTTGTCTTCTCCACCATGTGCTTCATGTTTAGATCTCATGAGCTGCCCTACATGATTGAGATCACCGTTATGTAATACTATGATGTTGGTTTGTTGGGATCCGATGAATATTGGTGTTTATGATTAAGTTGTTGTACTGAATTATATCTTTTGTTATCTCTATGTTGTTTATGATCTTGCATGCTCTCCGTTGTTAGTAGCTATCTTGGCCGAGTAGTTGCTAGTGACTCCAAGAGGGGGTATTTATGCTCGATAGTGGGTTCATGCCTCTATTTCACCTGGGGGAGTGACAGAAACCTCTAAGGTGGTAGATGTGCTGTTGCTACTAGGGAGAAAACAACATTCATATGCTCAAGGGCATATGCTTTGTTTACATTACACACTTTGCTTAATGTAATTATCTGTTGTTCGCAACTTAATACTTTTGGGGTGTTCGGATGATATCCCTGAGGGTGGATTATTAGTCATAGATGCAGTTGGATGGCGGTCTATGTATTTTGTTGTAATGCCCAGAGTAAATCTCATAGTGATCTTCTTGACATATCACGTTATCTTTATTCTATCAATTGCCCAACTGTAATTTGTTTACCCAGCATGTTATTTATCTATGGAGAGACACCACTAGTGAACTGTGGACCCCGGTCCTATTTTAATCATATTGCAATCACCTGTTTACTTTTCCCGCACTGTTTACTTTACTAGCATATTACTACTGTTTTCCACTCGATACACTCATCACCTTTGTTTCAAGCAAACTGGTGAGATTGACAACCTCATCGCAAGTTGGGAGCAAAGTATTTGTTTGTGTGTGTGAAGGTTCCACAAACACCTTCAGTCGTCACCGTCTCCCTTCTCCTGTTCGATATACCTTGGTTTCTTAACTGAGGGAAAACTTGCTGCTGCACTCATCATACCTTCCTCTTGGGGTTCCCAACGGGCTGGTCATCCACCACGCACAAGGACTGCCTGACGCTTTCATAGCCATCACCCCCACCAGAACACCAAACCGGTTGGGGCCCGGTGCCTGTACCGGGCGATCCGGCGTAGAGCCCGGCGAGACCGACTCTTGACCGGTTTTTGGCCGAGTTTTGCCCCCAATGGCCCTATTTCGATTTGCTATAAAAGGGCCTTCTTCCCCAATGGTTTTCTAGGGTTTCTAGTGTGTTCTTGAGTTTTTCTCTCACCTCCATTGTTGAACCTCTTGAGCTTGCTCCCTCTCACTTCTGTCCAATGATTCTTGCATATTTTTGAGAGATTTGGAAGAGGAGATCTAGATCTACAACTCCACCAATCAATTCCTCCTCTAAGTGAGGGGAACCCATTGGATCTAGATCTTGGGGTCATTGGTTGAACTCCACCCTTGTTCTTCCTCTCTAACTCCTCCATAGCATTTGTTGCCTTGGTGGGATTTGAGAGAGAAGGATTTGAGCACTTCCCCTTGTGTTCTTGCTTTGCATCCTTGCATAGTGTTGAGCTCTCCATTACGATTTGTTCGAGTGAGAGACCGTGAGCTTGTTACTCTTGGAGGGTGACCTCCTAGTTGGCTTGGAGGTTGGTGCCTCTGTGACCTCTTCGTGGAAGATTGTGAAGAGGCCCGGGCTTCCCCTTCGTGGGAGTTGTGAAGTGGTTGTGGAGCTTGCCATCTCCGGAGTGGAGGAAAAGCTAACCATAAGAAGGGGTCCCTAGCTTTGTGGGGGGACTCGGAGAAGAAGGTTAGCCTTCGTGGCGTTCGGGGGCCTTCGTGGTTTCCCACATCTCTCCAACGGTGATTAGCTTACTTTATGTAAGTGAACATCGGGATACATCTTCGTCTCCACGTGCCTTGGTTATCTCTATACCCGAGTTTATTTCCTTGTGATAGCCTTCTTGCTTGAAGTACTTATATCTTGTTTATCACTTGTGAAATATATCTTGTGCTATCTTGCTTATCTCTAGTTGTTGTTGTTGCACTTAGTTGAGCCTAGCATATTTAGGGTTTGTGCTTGAAGAAAATAAATGTTAGTTTAATTCCGCATTCCTTCAAGCCAATTCCGTAATAGTTTTAAAATGCCTATTCACCCCCCTCTAGGCGACATCTCATCCTTTCAATTGGTATCAGAGCAAGGTCTCCCCTTGTTTAGGCTTCACCGCCTTGAGAGTAAAGATGTCGGCTAGTTATGTAGTGCACAATGACATAATTATTTTTGATGGCACAAATTATATCTTATGGAGAAATCGCATGCTTTGTAATCTCCAGACTTTGTGTCTAAATATAGAGCAATTTCTAGATGTAGGTTTTTCTCCTCCGATGGATCCTCAAAATCTATCTTTAGAGGATCAGAAAAATTTACATCTTGAAGCTCAAGTATCTAATGAAATTTTATTGTTTGTGACCTCCATAGTTTATGTTTGCTTGATGGGTTCAAAGGGCAAGACGTCTCATGAGATATGGACCAAGCTAGAAGAGTCATTTGGTGGGTCCATTTCTCTTGAGGTTGAAAGTGAACCCAAGGAGCTCTCTTTGCCTTGACATCATGAAGAGCTCCAAGTTGCTTCCACATCCGGTCGTGATGATTGTTCAAGTTCTTCCACTTCACCAACATGTGACTTGTCACAAGGTAATGATATGGCGAGTGAAGAAATCATATGTGATGATGGTAGCTTTGTTCTTTGCACCAATGATTCTACTTTGTTAAATCCTAATGGTGTAGAGAGCTTGGACCTAAACACTTCGTGCAAGAAGTTCTTTACTCATTCTTGTGTTAAAGGTCCTTGCATATCTCCTAGAATTTGCTTGATTAAATTTTGTGATGATATGCTTGTTTCTAGTTGTGACCATACTCAAAATAATTCTATTTCCTCTAGTTGTTGTATGACTAACCATGTAGAGGAAATTAAAGAAAAATTGGGTCACATAATCAAAGAAGAAATCAATAGAAGAACCAAGAAGGTTGCTATCAAGAGAAGGCAACACTATGAATGCCATGAGTATGGACATCTCGTAAGAGCTTGCTTTAATTGATGTTCCCTCATCATCTACCCAAGTTCACATGTGCCTTATGGCAAGCGGCTCAAAGGTAACTCCTACTTTGAATCCCGACACATCTCCTTATGATGAGAGTGATGATGATGATAATGATGATGATAATGAAGCTTTCTTGCATGAGATGGGAATTGTGTATGCCTCTCTTTGTGGTAATAATGATGCTCGTGCTAAAGTCGAACACTTAATGGAAACCTTGTTTGAACACAAGGAGATCATCAAGGAATTGAACTCCCTCGTTAATGAGGGGAAACGGAGATTCAATCTCCTCAAGCAAGAGCTATCCGAAGAGAAGCATACTAATTCTTGCCTATCTCAATCTATTAAATCTTATGAGCTTACAAATGCTAAATCTATTAATGATGCTTGTGCTACTAACTCTACTTCTTGTGAAGCATCTATATTAAAGGAGAATGTTGAGCTAAGGGCTCAACTTGAATTGCTAACAAGCAATTATAAGAAATTAGAGGAAAGCCATGAAAAGCTCTCGAGCTCTCATGGGGATATCCTAATCTCTTATAATGGGCTAAAGTTAGCTCATGAGGCAAGTATCTCTAAGAAAACATCTTGTGAGCCTCATTTGGACACTAGCACTACTTTGAACCAAAATGCTATATTATCTTGTGCTAGTCTTAGTAATTTGTCTAGGCATAATATTGCTACATCTTGTGATGAATTACTTGCTATGCCTTGTTGCTCTAACAATGAAGCTTCTACCTCCTCTAGTACTTCTATTACTACTAACCTTGTAGAGGAAATCAAAGAGATCAAGGCCCAAGTCACTAGTTTGGAAAAAGACTTGGATAAGCATCATGAAGGGAAATCCACACTCGATAATATTTTGAGTGTGCAAAAATTCCCTAATGACAAGAGTGGACTTGGATTCAAATCCAATGACAAGAACAAGTCCAAGAGCAACAAGAAGAAAAAGGGCCAAGACCAAGTCAAGAATTTGGCCAAGATTGTTTGCTTCAAGTGCAAGATTGAAGGGCATCATGTGAGATCTTGCACATTGAAGAAGGAGCACTTGAGTGAGAAGAAACAAGGGAAGCAGCCACAAGGTCAAGCTCAAGCGCGACCTCAAGTGGAAGATAGGCCACTTCCCAAGAAGAAACAAGATGAAGCTTCCCAAATCAAGAAATCAACGAAGAAGAGAAAGGGAAGCGCTTGTTGCTATATTTGTCGTGAGAAGGGGCACTTTGCTTCTTCATGCTTAAGCGGTACCTTATCTAATCCTATCATTGCTGATGATGATTTTTCTCTTAGGAAAGATAAGGATGGCAATGTGTTTGCCAAGTTTGTTGGAACTCAAAGTGGTGTCAAGAAAAGAACCATTTGGGTTGCCAAGCCTATTGTTACTAACCTCTTAGGACCCAACTTGGTTGGGGACCAACAAGCTAAAACTTGACCAATAGGTGTTTATGGAGGGCATTGGAGACTTGGCTACCTCATGAATAATTAAGGGATCTTCATTAATTTTATTTCATCAAGCCAAGTTATTGACACTATCATTTTATATCCAATGTGCCTCTTTGCGGTAACTTGTACTTAACCTCTTTACATTGTAAGTTACTTGCCCCTTTGCATGTTTTTGGTTTTGTACCAAGTATGTGTTTGTATATGTTGTTCCTTATACCTACTTATCTTGTGTATTCAAGTAGATGTTGGTTGTTTGGCACATCATATACTTGTGTGTTTGCTTCGAGCCTCTAATGCATCTTGATGGTATCTTATTTGGCTCTTATTGAGTGATTAATGGAACATCCCATTTTGAGAGAGTGATTTGCCTTTGGCACCTCACAATCCTATAAATGTGTGCACATGAGTAATACCACTTAGTATTGATATTGCAAGATTATCTAGTCACTATGTGGTATGTCATGCTCATGAGAAATTCAAATTCTTTATCTCCATTAATTATCTCTAGTTGGATTTTATTTGCCTCTTGTAGGAATGAATTTAATATCACATTATGGGGGAGTAATATGCCTTGTGCATATCTCAAGCCTAGGAAATGTGAACATTTGAGGTATTGCCACTTAGAGTTGAAATTGTTAATTATGTTGTTCCTAGGTGGCATGTTTGCTCAAACAAGCTCCGTTATCTCTTAAAAGATTTTATTGCTCATTTCTTTGGTCTTGGTTTGAGTAAGAATTCTTGGTGCGGTTTTACTCAAATATATTTCTCTATATCATAAGTAGGAAACCGTTTGCTTCAAGATACTCTAATCATTGCTTGCATGATTGTTTGTCTATTATTGGAGCTACCAAGAATCCTTTTTCGTGCATGGTGCTTGAATTGAATATTTAACCATATGCCTTTTATTGTGAAGTTGAACTTGAATATCTTTGCAATACACCACCAGAAAATAATTCCAATATGAACTTCTTGTCTCTGACAATTGGTATTCATATATATATGTGGTAATTCTTCTAGATCATCTTCACCTTAGAATTTGCCTCTTATTGCCCTTATTTATTTCCAAGAAATTATTTTGACTCCCGTTGTCTTATTTGCCTTCTTGAGGATCTTTTTGCTTGACTTCATCTCATCTCTTGATCCCCATCAAGTGTGTGTTGTTGTAAGACAAACCTTTTCTTTTTGGTACTTGTGCCATTGTGAAAAGTGTAGAGGGTTTGGTTTATTTGTTGGAACCTTGCTCTTTTGGGAGTTAGTTATCTCATTCCTTCTTCTATGATTTATTTGCTCGAATGAGATAAATCTTTGAGCATGCTTTTATTTATTTATTCTTTCATGCTCAATAAGTTGTTAGGTTCATTTGTTGAATTTTATGAATAAATCATTTGTTGATTTGTTCCCTTGATATCATTTGGACAAATAATGTGTTTTACCACACCTTTTATACCTCCTTGTACTCTTGGTGTTTTTGTCTAAATTGTATCTTCTTTGGATCTTGAAAGCTAGGTACATGCATATTCTCTTTATGCTTAATTTTGTGTCTTAGTTGCTTTCTTTGATCCAATATATATGTTATACTCCATCAAATCCTAAATGTCTAAGATGTGCATGAAATTCTAATTTCATCTCTAACTATGCACATATTTATATGGAGTTTATCATATATATTGTGGTAGTCTAACCACTTTGGACCCAATAAGTTTGGGGACCAAGATGTACTTGAATGTTGTCTTAGGTACATTGGAGATACAATGGACGCTTGTCTCATTTATAAGGAAGGTGCTATCACCATATGATTATTGGAGACAAGACTAGGATGATCGGTGAACTCTTATCTACTACATCACATCATTGCTATCTCGGTAACAAGTATAATTTTCATGCATACTTTTCTAGCATCCCAACTCTTGTAGGTTGGATCTTGGCATGATAATATTTATTTGCAAATGTTGTGGTTCTTGCAAAGGTCTTATAAATAAATCTCTTTATTGTATATGTGAGCATGTTGAGATGATTGCATATGATGGGGAGTATATAAAATCATGTTTATGATTCACCAATCCCAAATATGCCTTTTTAGCAATTTATTGCATATTAATTCCTCAACGCTCTCTCATGTGCAATATAGATAATGTTGCAAGTTGTACCCTTCTTTATTATGCTTGTTGCCTTTCAAAGCATCCCAACTATCTTTTGATCCCTTATTTCTAGTTGTGATGGCTTTGATGATTTTGTGTGGGGAGTTCATTAATATACCATAATGGAAAAAGGAGCCTTGAGCTATATATGCTTTCTAGCAAAGTTATTTGGTATATTCTATGACTCTCTCTTGGATATCATGTCTTCCTTAATTTCAACTAACCTCTTGTGTGTACATGTTCCTTTGTGGATTGTTCATCATGATTTTTTGTCCACTTAGAAATGTATATGCATAAGAGTGTTAATTTCTTCCCTTGATATCCTCGTTCTTTGCCGACCATCTTTCTTATCCATTTTGTTCTTGATGGTGTTCGTAAGAACTTGATTTATGAGTGCTTGTTTATTCTTTATTGCTTCTTCTCGCACTCATATCTCATGAATCTTTTTGGACTAAAGTTCTCTTTAATAAGCGTATTGATTCTTTTGTATTCTCTCATGCTCATGGTTGTTTTTTAATTGATATAGAGGGAGTGAGGATTCCATGTCTTCGCATATTGTATTCAAATACAACAAAAATTCAAATTTATGCATGAACCTTGGGGAGCTTCCTTATTTCATTTAAGGCACCTAGTAGCTCTTATCATCACATCTTCTTGTGTCCAATTGGTTCTTTGGGTCTCTTGATTGCTTGCTTGCTTCATTCGTTGAAGCTTCCTTCACTATGTCATCTTTTTGCAATCTTTGATCCTCAATATGGTTTGAATTCCTCCAAATATTGTTAATTTGATAAGTGCATATGATTTTACTTATTTTTATGAGAAATGCACATCTTGGGGAGGAACTCATACTATATTGGCCTTCTAAATTCCTTCATCCATTTTGGCAATCGTTGCCAATGGGGGAGAAGTTTAGAGGGTTTAAGGGAAATGGTTTTTATACTTAAGTTTGGTTGTGCTTAAGTGTTTGCCTTTCATGCATCTCTTCTTTGTTAGATGTTTTGCATGCATGAATATATAGTGTAAACTCCATCAAAGGTTTATCTTGACAATGTATGCAATGAAATTCAAGTTCATCACACATGCATATATTGTCGGGGAGTTTGCTCTATATATTTTGGTTGCACTCACATCAACCGTATTTGTTGTAGTTTATGTGAGTACAATTGATTTTGATATGCGGTAGTAGCTTCGTGTTACTTGACCATATCAAATACAACCTCTTGTATGCAATTTATTCTCGGATAAGTTGCATATTAGTTTCTATCATTCATTATATAAACCCTCTTGTTGAGATTGTCATCAATTACCAAAATGGGGGAGATTGTAAGGGTAAATTGCCCCTAAGTGTGTTTTTGGTAATTAATGACAATCCCTATGGACTAATGTTTTCATTGAGCCTTTTATGAAGGAATTGTTCATAGGAATTGCTTGAAGTCCATGTGTTGGATTCAAGGCTTGGATGCCATGAAGATAAATATATATCTTAAGTATTGGCATCAAGATCATTGAATAAGAAGAGATGAATCCAACATGATCAAGAAGAAGAAATAAAGATGTAGTTCTTGTGTAGAACTCAAGTAATCCATGCTCTAGATTATGTGCTAAGCCGAGGAGTCTCAAGATCTTGAGAGTTTGGTTACATGAGAAGAATTCAAGATATGGCTCTATGTTGAGGTCATGATGGTCTCATGAGTTAAGATATGATTGACTAATACCTAGAGCATGCAACCAAATGAAGAATTCTTTACGTGGCTCAAGATATTGTGATAGAGCATGAGAAGATTCAAGGTTGACCAAGGCAAAGATCAAAGATTGGATTCTAGTTTGGTCAACACATGAAGCATAAGGAATGTGCCACATGGGACCAATCGGTCCTGTGATATGGTATGGTTTGTCAACTATGCTTTGTGAACTAACCCATTACATATGTGTGTTTGTGTTGTCTATGTGGGTTAGGTATTGTGTCATGGATTTGCATCACTAGAGAGAGTTCATATGGCCCATGAAAGGATGACATCATTTGGTGGTTGTCATCAAGGTTGAGGAGTGCAAGTTTCAAGATAAGCGTCTCGAGAAGATCATATGCTTGAAGCTTGTCATCCATTTTGTGATAATGGAATTGTGAAGACATGCCTTAGTGAAGGTATCCCATAGTGGTATATGGGGGAGCATATTGGAAGTCTTCACAAAGCAACAATGATCAAGTGAAGCATTCTGGCTTGACGAAAGCATGAAGCATCATCATCAAGATCAAGCGGGGTGCGCAAGGCAAAGGTTTGTCCTTGCTAGGTTTTCCTTTTACCGGTCTCAAGGTGTTTGTTGGGAGACCAGGTTATAGGATAGATAGCCGCACTATTGATACGTCTCAAACGTATCTATAATTTTTGATGTTCCATGCTTGGTTTTACACCATTTGCCTTGTGTTTCGTTACACTTTGTGGCGTTTTTATGCGATTTCCAGAACTAACCTATTGACAAGATGCCACAGTGCCAGTTCCCTGTTTTCTGCTGTTTTTGTGTTTCAGAAAAGCTACATAGGAAATATTCTCGGAATTGGACGAAACAAGTTCCAGAAGTCTTATTTTTCCCGGAAGAGTACCGAAGACCGAAAGAGAGCCGAAGGGGGGCCAGAGGCCGCCCACACAACAGGGGGGCGCGACCCAGCCCCTGGCCACGCCCACCCATTGTGAGGGCGCCCTGCCAGCCCCCTGACGATGCCCCTTCGCCTATATAAAGCATCGGGACGGAAAACCCTAAAGGAGTCGGCGTTTTTCCCAGAACAGTTCCGCAGCGCCACCGCCGTCAAAGACAAATTTTGGGGGACAGAAGTCTCTGTTCCGGCACCCTGCTGGGACGGGAAAGTGCCCCCGGAGCCATCTCCATCGGTCTCCATCGCCGTCTCCGCTGTCTCCATCGACCTCACCGCCATCTCCATCAACCTTGATGTCTCCTATGATGAGGAGAGAGTAGTTCTCCCCCAGGGCCGAGGGCTCTACCGGTAGCTATGTGGTTCACCTCTCTCTCCCATGATGTGATCTTTATGTGATCGTGAGCTTTGTATCTAGTTGAATTGGTAGATGTTATTATTCAGATATTATGCTACTCCTATGCTTTATTATTGTACTCTCTGGAGATACCTCGTATCATGGTGTAAAGGTGACTAGTGTGTGCATCATGTGTATCTTTTTGGTTAATGTATCTATGAATTGTTGGTGTTTGTTGGAACCATCTAGTGCGTTCATGGTGATAGTGTGGGACAATCTAGTTTGGGTACATACAGACTTTGAGGAGTGCTTCGTAGCCCTATGATGTCTACGCACTTCTATTCTTGTAGACACTTGTTGGGCCTCCAAGTGCAGAGGTTTGTAGAACAGCAGCAAGTTTCCCTTAAGTGGACCACCCAAGGTTTATCGAACTCAGGGAGGTTAGAGGTCAAAGCTATCCCTCTCAAGCAACCCTGCAATTACGATACAGAAAGTCTCTTGTGTCCCCAACACACCCAATACACTTGTCAAATGTATAGGTGCACTAGTTCGGCGAAGAGATAGTGAAATACAAGTGGTATAGATGATTATAAGTAGTAAATACAATCTAGAATAAAAATCGCTGCGAGCAAACATGTAACAAAACAGCAAGTAAACGGTGTGCAATGCTTGGAAACAAGGCCTAGGGATCATACTTTCACTAGTGGACACACTTCCAACAATATAACATGAATAAACAAATAAACAACTTCTCTCCACTATGGTACTCTAAATTACTCTCCTATTGAATCACACTAATCATTGCGTAGTGGCTACAGAAGCACCCCTTAAAGTTCATCAAGTACTTGACAAACACCACTCATAGAGATATCCAAATCAGATCACAACTCAAGATAGAAATCATTGCAACTTAGACCAAGTACTAACATGGTGCACACACTGTCAACATTACACCATGAAAGGAGGAATAGATCACTCAATACTATCATAGTAATAATTACTCTCATAATCCACAAGAGATCACGATCATAGCCTAAACCAAGTACCACCACGATGCACGCACTGTCACCGTTACACCATGGCAGGAGGAATAGATTACTTTAATAACATCACTAGAGTACACTATAATAATTAAGCATAGGAGTAGCATAATATCTGAATAATAACATCTACTTGTTCAACATGATACAAAGCTCACGATCACATAAAGATCACATCATGGGAGAGAGAGGTGAACCACATAGCTACCGGTAGAGCCCTCAGCCCCGGGGATGAACTACTCCCTCCTCATCATAGGAGACAGCAAGGTTGATGGAGATGGCGGTGAGGTCGATGGAGACGGCGGAGATGGCAATGGAGCCCGATGGAGATGGCTCCGGGGGCACTTCCCCGTCCCGGCAGGGTGCCGGAACAGAGACTTCTGTCCCCCGAAATTCGTCGGTGGCGGCGGCGGAACTGCGGAACTTTTTCTGGAAAATTGCCGACTCTCTTAGGGTTTTCCATCCCGCGGCTTTATATAGGCGAAGGGGCGATGTCAGAGGGCTGCCAGGGCCTCCTCACATAGGGGCGGCGCGGCCAGGGCCTGGGCCGCGCCAGCCCTGTGTGAGGGAGGCCTGTGGCCCCTCTCCTTCCTCTCTTCGGATGTCTGGATGCTCCCGGGAAAAATAAGATTTCTGGCTTTTGTTTCGTCCAATTCCAAGAATATTTCCTGTGTATCACTTCTGAAACACAAAAACAGCAGAAAACAGGGAACTGGCACTGTGGCACTTGTTAATAGGTTAGTTCCGGAAAATGCGTAAAAGTGCCACTAAGTGTAATGAAACAATAGGCAAATGGTGTAAAAACAAGCATGGAGCATCAAAAATTATAGATACGTTTGAGACGTATCAAGCATCCCCAAGCTTAACTCCTGCTCGTCCTCGAGTAGGTAAGTGATAACAAAAGAAATAATTTTTGAGGTGACATGCACCATCACAATCTTGATCATATATGTAAGCATTGTGAGCTGGGATCATAAGAACTTAAAACATGGGCATGAAGATATAATCATGACAATAAGAACTTAGCAACCATGTTGTAAACATGCAAATGAACACAAACAAAAGATCATGAAAATGAAACAATGAAAGTCAAACGTGTGTTCAAATCATAAGGAAAACCATACAAAAGGTTTTCAGCTTGTCCTTCATGGAGAGCAAAACATAAATGCATATGACACCTTCAAGTTTAAGAGGGCGACTAGATACAAATAATTTAAGAACAAGTGAAACCATAGTCATGAATCAATCAATGATAAACTTTGGGACAATGCACATTATACTCAGAATGACAACTATGCTCTCCTAATGGTGCATAAAGATAGAAGGTGGTGACTCAACATAAAAGTAAAAGAAAGGCCCTTCGCGGAGGGAAGCAGTGATTAAACATGTGCTAGAGCTTTTCATTTGTAAAACAGAGAGATAAAAATTGGTTTTGAGAGATGGTTGTCTTTGTCAACAACTGGCAATGGGGTTCTTACTATCTTCCATACAAAAATGAAGCAAGTTTTTGAGAGAGAGAGATTGGCACTTTTGTGCTCTTTTATAAAGCTTGGCACTCCTCCCCACCTTTTTTCCTTTCACAAACCATGGCTAACCGATTCCATCGGGTGCCCACCAACATTCACATTCCTTGGAGGAGTGCCTTTTTTCTTTTTTTTCTTTTTGGAATAAGCAATATGGAAGATAGCAAATCCGACCACTACGTTCCCATGGGCTGAAAACAGTGTCACAAAATGAGAAGTATTTTGAAGGTTTTTTGAAAGGTAGCACATGAAAATTTACTTGGAATGGCTTGCAAATACCATGCATAGGAATTTATAGTGGACACAATGGCAAACTTGGTTTTTGGGAGTTGGATGCACGAGTAGAGGTCATACTCAGTATAAGGCGAGGGCTAGCAAAAGACTGGGAGCGACCAACTAAGAGAGCAATAATGGCCATAATCATGCAGAGCGACAAAGCGACATTAAAAGAAGCATAAGATGGCATCAAAAGTCAAAAACTAAATGATCATAGAGGCTATTGGTGACTTTGTAAGAGTATAACATGTGTGAGCATGCGCCAAGTCAACCCAAATAAAGCATCAAAGGAGAAAACCAAAATAATGCTCCCATATAATAAAAACAACGCATGATTTTTTTCAGAGGCTCATTAAGCAATCTCAGTTATTTGAGACAAGTCATGCTACAGAAAAACCACTAAGCATACTATCAAAAAGACATCAAGCATGACATGAAAAAGCCTAAGCCGCAGTCTACACAAGCTCCTTCTTGTACCACTTTTTTGCATAAAGCTTTTTCTCTTTTCCAACACCATTTGATTTTTTTTAATCCAAATCTTTTGAGGAAAACCAACATGGTCCAGAGGCAAAAATACACCTTGATGAATAGATATAACAAGATCTGAATGCAAATCAAGGCAAAAACGAAAACCAAAAATAGTAGCAGAAAAAGAAGAACACTCGATTTTTGATAAGAGTGAAAACTAGAGCGTTCTTGGCAAATGAAAAGCAAGGCAACTTCTCCAAAAGAAACATGATGTGATCTAACCATTTATTGTAGCAAACAAAGCAAAAGAAAACTGAAAACAAAAACAACTGACGCTCTAAGAAAAACGCATAGTGCATGAAGCAATAAAAATATAGTGTCTTGAAAGGTGACCTGATTTTTGCCGATGAAGAAGGGGTGCCTCGGGGGCATCCCCAAGCTTTGACGCTTGTACTTCTTGGATATTTCTTGGGGTGCTGGGCATCCCCAAGCTTGAGCTTTTGTCCATTCTTCATCTCATCTCATCATTCTCCAATCCCTACACTTGAAAACTTCCTTCATACAAAACTAAACACAAATCTATTAGCAACATTAGTGTAGCATAACATATAATCAACCTATTTTTGCTTCAGGTTTCAACCCAAAACCACCACATATATAGAATATACTACTGTAGCAACTTCTCTAAAAGTTCCATGATCAAAAGAACTCAAAAGAAAGCGATAAAGTGGCAAACACAAATATTGGCAGAAATCTGTCAAAACTGAACAGCTGACAAAGGTCGAATTTTTAGAGGGTTTTCTGTTGCTCAAATCAAAAAGTGTTCAACTAATGAAAGTTTGGATATAACCTGAGGCATATGCACAAGAAATCGCAGGTCCAAAAGATATACAGAGAATTTATACGAATTTTTACGGTGCAGCACCGAAAACAGTTTCAGGACAGCAACATCCCCAAATCTTTACCTCACTCAAATTAGAGGCTTCTCTTGGCACAACAATAAAATAAAAAGGATAAGGAGCGGTCATTACAGTAGTAATAACTTCCAAGACTCAAATAAAAGAAAAAGTACTGAATGTAAAAACATTGGGTTATCTCCCAAGAGTGCTTTTCTTTAACGCCTTTGAGCTAGGCGCAGTAATTTGCAAAGATGCTCATGTGGGCGCCATATAAGAGCTTGAGGCAAAGGCGTCATATAGGAACTTAAAGCAATAGAGAGCATCAAAAAGCAAATGTGAAAGACATTTATATCTGAACCACTTCCTATGCATAGGAATCTTGTAAGAAAATAAATCAACGAGGCACATAGTAGCAAGCATGGATAGATAAAACAAGTGCCACTTCAAGATTTGCAACATAAAGAGGGGAAACTTAATATTGTTGAGATCCATCAAACCATGTTTCCCTCTCTCATAATAACTTTCAGTAGCATCATGAATAGAACTAACAATATAACTATCACATAAAACATCCCTATCATGAGCCACATGCATAAAAGAATTAATAATCACCACAGGAACAATAGTAGTAGGAGAAAATTCAATAGAATAATTATTCTCATCACCATAATCATCATAAATAGGAGGCATATTGTAATCATAACTAATTTTCTCCTCAAAAGTAGGTGAACTGAAAATATTATACTCATCATCATAACCATCATAAACTAGAGGTTTAGTATCATCACAAGCTAAAGAACAGCTATTTCGCAAAGCATATTCTTCAAACATATCATCATAAGAAGGAACATCACATATGGGAGATAAAATATCATCAGAGCAAATTTTCTCCACTAAAGCTGGGGAACTAAAAATATCATGCTTACCAAAACCAGCTTCCCCAAGCTTAGACTTTTCTATAGCATTAGTAATAACAGTGTTCGAAACATTCATACTAACAACACTATTAGCATGCAAATTAAGCTCCAAAGGTTTTTCAATTTTCTCTTCAAACACTTCATATCTAAACTCAGGAAAAAGGCTAAAGAACTCATTATTTTCCATTAAGCCTAACTAGTGAAAATAAAAACAAGAAACAAAAAGATGTAATTGCAGAATCTAAAGGAAATAACTCCGAGCACTCACCAGCAACTAAAAGACTTAGTAGCCAAAGAATGTGAGTACCTTTTACCTTACCTCCCCGGCAACAGCGCCAGAAAAGAGCTTGATGTCTACGCACTTCTATTCTTGTAGACACTTGTTGGGCCTCCAAGTGCAGAGGTTTGTAGAACAGCAGCAAGTTTCCCTTAAGTGGACCACCCAAGGTTTATCGAACTCAGGGAGGTTAGAGGTCAAAGCTATCCCTCTCAAGCAACCCTGCAATTACGATACAGAAAGTCTCTTGTGTCCCCAACACACCCAATACACTTGTCAAATGTATAGGTGCACTAGTTCGGCGAAGAGATAGTGAAATACAAGTGGTATAGATGATTATAAGTAGTAAATACAATCTGGAATAAAAATCGCTGCGAGCAAACATGTAACAAAACACCAAGTAAACGGTGTGCAATGCTTGGAAACAAGGCCTAGGGATCATACTTTCACTAGTGGACACACTCCCAACAATATAACATGAATAAACAAATAAACAACTTCTCTCCACTATGGTACTCTGAATTACTCTCCTATTGAATCACACTAATCATTGCGTAGTGGCTACAGAAGCACCCCTTAAAGTTCATCAAGTACTTGACAAACACCACTCATAGAGATATCCAAATCAGATCACAACTCAAGATAGAAATCATTGCAACTTAGACCAAGTACTAACACGGTGCACACACTGTCAACATTACACCATGAAAGGAGGAATAGATCACTCAATACTATCATAGTAATAATTACTCTCATAATCCACAAGAGATCACGATCATAGCCTAAACCAAGTACCACCATGATGCACGCACTGTCACCGTTACACCATGGCAGGAGGAATAGATTACTTTAATAACATCACTAGAGTACACTATAATAATTAAGCATAGGAGTAGCATAATATCTGAATAATAACATCTACTTGTTCAACATGATACAAAGCTCACGATCACATAAAGATCACATCATGGGAGAGAGAGGTGAACCACATAGCTACCGGTAGAGCCCTCAGCCCCGGGGATGAACTACTCCCTCCTCATCATAGGAGACAGCAAGGTTGATGGAGATGGCGGTGAGGTCGATGGAGATGGCGGAGATGGCGATGGAGACCGATGGAGATGGCTCCGGGGGCACTTCCCCGTCCCGGCAGGGTGCCGGAACAGAGACTTATGTCCCCCGAAATTCGTCGGTGGCGGCGGCGGAACTGCGGAACTCTTTCTGGAAAATTGCCGACTCTCTTAGGGTTTTCCGTCCCGAGGCTTTATATAGGCGAAGGGGCGATGTCAGAGGGCTGCCAGGGCCTCCTCACATAGGGGCGGCGCGGCCAGGGCCTGGGCCGCGCCAGCCCTGTGTGAGGGAGGCCTGTGGCCCCTCTCCTTCCTCTCTTCGGATGTCTGGATGCTCCCGGGAAAAATAAGACTTCTGGCTTTTGTTTCGTCCAATTCCGAGAATATTTCCTGTGTATCACTTCTGAAACACAAAAATAGCAGAAAACAGGGAACTGGCACTGTGGCACTTGTTAATAGGTTAGTTCCGGAAAATGCATAAAAGTGCCACTAAGTGTAACGAAACAATAGGCAAATGGTGTAAAAATAAGCATGGAGCATCAAAAATTATAGATACGTTTGAGACGTATCACCCTACGCATGATTAGTGTTTGTTTTCCATTGGAAAATTGTTTTGAGTTGCATATGGATGATAGTATCTATTGGTTCAACGATGTTATATTTGTTGGGAGCGTGTCCACTAGTGACAGTATGATCCCTAGGCCTTGTTTTCAAGCATTGCACACCATTTACTTACTGTTTTGTTACATGTTTGCTCGCAGCGATATTTATTTCAGATCACATTTGCTACTTATAATCATCACTACTGCTTGTATTTCACTATCTCTTTGCCGAACTAGTGCACCTATACATCTGACAAGTGTATTGGGTGTGTTGGGGACACAAGAGACTTTCTGTATCGTAATTGCAGGGTTGCTTGAGAGGGATAGCTTTGACCTCTTCCTCCCTGGGTTCGATAAACCTTGGGTGATCCACTTAAGGGAAACTTGCTGCTGCTCTACAAACCTCTGCACTTAGAGCCCAACACTATCTACAAGAACAGACGCGTGCGTAGACATCAACTATCAAGAGGGGCTTTCGGTTGGGTAACTTTGTCACATCGTCTTAGGGAGCCCAATCCTTTGCATACTTTGCTTCTCCCTACTTTGTTGCTTATTAGTGTTTCTCTTTGTGAGGTTCTTGAGATTGTTGTTAGCTTTCCAACAAGTCCAAGTTCATTGAAAACGGATTTCGTATGCATCTCTTATTGCGTTTTCGGGTTTGGAGGATTTACCGGTTCTTTCTTATGGGAGGTTCTCACCTCTCCTTATTTGGTTTTTAGCTCTTACTAATTCTTGGGCCTTATGTGGTTCATTGGATAGGTCTTTCTCTTAGCTTTTCAAAAAGCCCAAATTTGCTAAAAACGGAGTCTGAACGCAAAAGTTATGACCGTTTTCATCTTCCGATTTTTTCCAGTTGGTGCAAATCCGGTGGCGCCGGGATTTTCACCGGGTGGCCGGTTTCGGTCCGGCGGCGCCGGGCTGTACACCGGCCGGTCCGGCGCACAGCCCGGCGGCGCCGGGGAGGCCGGCTTTTACGCCGGTTCAGGACCGAGACCCCCACCAGAACACCAAACCGGTTGGGGCCCGGTGCCTATACCGGGCGGTCCGGCGCAGAGCCCAGCGAGACCGACTTTTGACCGGTTTTTGGCTGAGTTTTGCCCCCAACGGCCCTATTTCGATTTGCTATAAAAGGGGCTTCTTCCCCAATGGTTTTCTAGGGTTTCTAGTGTGTTCTTGAGCTTTTCTCTCACCTCCATTGTTGAACCTCTTGAGCTTGCTCCCTCTCACTTCCCTCCAATGATTCTTGCATATTTTTGAGGGATTTGGAAGAGGAGATCTAGATCTACAACTCCACCAATCAATTCCTCCTCTAAGTGAGGGGAACCCATTGGATCTAGATCTTGGGGTCATTGGTTGACCTCCACCCTTGTTCTTCCTCTCTAACTCCTCCATAGCATTTGTTGCCTTGGTGGGATTTAAGAGAGAAGGATTTGAGCACTTCCCCTTGTGTTCTTGCTTTGCATCCTTGCATAGTGTTGAGCTCTCCATTACGATTTATTCGAGTGAGAGACCGTGAGCTTGTTACTCTTGGAGGGTGACCTCCTAGTTGGCTTGGCGGTTGGTGCCTCGGTGACCTCTTCGTGGAAGATTGTGAAGAGGTCCGGGCTTCCCCTTCGTGGTAGTTGTGAAGTGGTTGTGGAGCTTGCCATCTCCGGAGTGGAGGAAAAGCTAACCATAAGAAGGGGTCCCTAGCTTCATGGGGGGACTCGGAGAAGAAGGTGAGCCTTCGTGGCATTCGGGGGTCTTCATGGTTTCCCGCATCTCTCCAACGGTGATTAGCTTACTTTATGTAAGTGAACATCGGGATACATCTTCATCTCCGCGTGCCTTGGTTATCTCTATACCCGAGTTTATTTCCTTGTGATAGCCTTCGTGCTTGAAGTACTTATATCTTGTTTATCACTTGTGAAATATATCTTGCGCTATCTTGCTTATCTCTAGTTGTTGTTGTTACACTTAGTTGAGCCTAGCATATTTAGGGTTTGTGCTTGAAGAAAATAAACGTTAGTTTAATTCCGCATTCCTTCAAGCCAATTCCGTAATAGTTTTAAAATGCCTATTCACCCCCCCTCTAGGCGACATCTCATCCTTTCAGTAGCTCCATTCTTCCTCCTCTTGATCATCACTCTCCTCTTTTTCATCCAATGAGCTCCCAGTTTCAGTAATTTCTTCTTCCAGAGGCTCTTTCAAGGCATTAGTCTCTTCCATTGGAGAGCATCTATTAAGATATTTAAGAATATAGCAATTTTCTTCCTTGTAATTATCAAAGCAGAATTTAAGTATATCATAAACCTCATATTTATAAGATGCATCATCAGTATTTTCAAGCAAATAAGCAAGTTCGAATGCACCCTTCCAAGCAATAAATTCTTCAATTTGTCCCACATCATAAAAGTCATAATTTCCATTAATATAAGAAGATATGGTAACATCATCGTTATACTCACACTAAAAAGGGAGGTGTTCATACCTCCTACAGCAACAAGATCTATCAAAGCAATAAGTAACATTATAAGTAGAGCACACGTTTCTAGCAATGATATACAATCTATTAATTTGTTCCCATAAGTGTTTCCCTTTTGTGACAAGCGGTGTTCCTCATAATATTTTTGTTGTTCTTCCGTGAACCCACCTTGCCAAAAAGATTTAGTTTCAAAGAAACCAACCATTGATAGAAAGCATGATAAAGCAAGACAATAACAGACCAACAAAAATAACAACTATAGAAGGAACTAATTTTTTTGGATTTTTGATAAAATGATATAAGCAAAAATAAAGTAAAGCAAAACTTAAAACAAAGTAAAGGATGTGCGTGCGAAACTCCCTTTGCAGAAGTCTTCTTTTTCCCTGGCAACGGCGCCAGAAAAAGTCCTTGATGCGGCACAGTGTTGATGTAATTTCACCGCCCAGTTGGGAACCCCAAGAGGAAGGTATGATGAGTGTCGGTGTAATGGATACCGGGGTATCCCGGTCCACCTGCTCCTGGGCCCCGTCATCGGCCCATCTTCAGCCCGGGAGATAATCAACAATCTTCAGCACGGAGAAGACCCTCACGAGGAGGCGCCTCGTGAGGGGAACGACGACGGAAACCGCTAAGGACCAGAAGACCTCCTCACGAGCCCTGCTGGTGAGGAGAGAAGGTACGCCCACGTCAGCTCAGCACGGTTTCGTGCGGAGCAAGAAGATAACGGGCAGAAGGCCGCGTACCGCCCACGCTACCCCCGACAGGGAGGAGACCAACTTTCTCTGTGCCTGCCCAAAGCGGCACAGTGGCAGTTGGCCACCCCCCTAAATATAGCATGGACGGTGCAGGGCGCCAGAGGAGGACGTCAGCCTTCTCCACCCACTCCTGTGGACCGGCGCCGCGACCCTGTAAAGACCAAGTCTACGGAAGAGCGTAGTCTACAGCTGTCCTCCCTCCTTGGCCGTGTGTGGCAACCCCTTCCCCAAGAAGATAAGGGGAAGGAGGACCTTGGCGCTATAAAAGGGGGGAGAGGCCACCCCTTAGAGGGGATCGGATCTTCATCTTCTTCAAGCTGCTAGCTGGGCACGCAGGTTCTTCAACCTCTGGCCAGCTAGAGCTTTGTAACCAAGGCCTTGTACTCCTCGTGAGGTGTCGCGTCGTAATACAAGAAGGCAGGAAGTAGGGGTTTTACCTCACCACGAGGGCCCTGACCTGGGTAAATCTCAGTCTCCCTCTCTGCAGTGCGTAGCGCGTCCGACAATCGAGGCTTCTGTCACCGTGTTTCGTTGCGATCCAAGATCTCACACGTTCAGCCCCCTGCGTTCGAATCTTTTGGGTCCGTCGCGTGGTACCCCGTGTTCTTGCGACACGAAATCCATCGACATTTGGCGCGCCAGGTAGGGGGCTGTGGTGTTTTTTCTTCTAGATCTGCTTCGACATGGCCGACGCCAACGCAAGGCTCGAGCGTCTTCGCCGTCGCAACGCTGCTCGGGGGCAAACCGAGCCCATCTTCCGTCGTCGTGAAGCTTCGGCAGAAGAGGAAGAGGAGGAAGATCTGGAGTCCTCCTACCTCCCGTCTGAGCGGACAGAGCCTTCGCTCTCCTTCACCGCCACCGCCACTTCTCGTGCTCGTTCTGGGAGTCAACTGTCTCCTGCGCAGGCGCTCGCCATGGCGCAGGAGCTGTTGCGCTATCAACCCACCGACGACGGGCGTGAGGGGTGGCGCGCTCGAATCGCCGAGCTCGTCGCCATCGCCAACGAAGACCGGGCCTTGGGAGGAGCCCAGGGCGCGGGGCATCCAGATCCGGCGGCGGGGCATCATGCCCCGGGCGCCGGAGATGGGGTGGCCAACAAGGCCAAAAAGGTGGTTTCCCGCGCCGCATCTTCGCCGCGCGGGGAGCCCAGCTGCCAAATCATCCAGCGCGCTCCGGAAGACGCACGCGTCTCCCTCAAGCGCCGCCGCGAAAATCATGATCGCGCCATCGATGACATCGGCGAGGCTGGCAAGAACGTCAGGACCCCCGGCGTCCCGATCTACAACCCCGGGTGTCTTGCCCTCACTCGCCAGCAGCGCTACGTTGTCTGGCCTGATAAGTTCAAGCCGGACATCGCCACGCGCTACGACGGGACCACAAACCCTGTCGAATTCCTCCAACTCTACGTCGTCGCCGTCTAGGCTGCGCGTGGAGATCAGCGCGCCATGGCCAACTGGTTCCCCATGGCCCTCAAGGACGCTCCGCGGACTTGGCTCATGAATCTTCCTCACGAATCCGTGACTTCGTGGAAGGATTTATGTCGTCAATTCGTTGCCAACTTCATGCCCACGTACGAGCGCCCCGCAACTAAGAACGATCTTAAGGCGGTGCGTCAGTACAAGGGCGAGACGCTGCGTCAGTACATCCAGCGCTTCAGTCAGATGAGGAACAAAATCCCCAGGATCTCCAACGAGGAGGTCATCTCCGCGTTCTCCACGGGCGTCTCCGACGTCAAGATGCGGGAGAAGCTGTCCGTAAATGATGAGCTGACTTCCGTCGTCAGGCTCTTCGAGATCGCCGACCGCTGCGCCAAGGCTGAAGAGGGGAGGCTCTTCGTGCACAATATGCCGGAGGCGCCTCCCCCAAAGCCGAAGTCCAAGGACCCCAAGCGAAAGGAGGCTGCTGCCCTCGCGGCGGAGCCAGATCATAAGCAACGCCGCGGGGACCGCTCCGATCGCGATAAAGGTCGCCGTCGCCGCTACTGCCTCATCCACAAGAAGGACACCCACAATACCGAGGATTGTTGGATTGTCCGGAAGTTTCACGAGGAGAACGGTGTCTCCAAGCGTCGTGGGGGTGGCCGCAGCAACGGCAAGAGTGGATCCCGGGGCGATCGCCGCGACGACGACCGCGAGGAAGGTCGCCGCCGTGGGGGTCTGTCTCGAGACGATCCCGAGCCGCTGCCGCTTCCCCCACCAGCAAACGATCGTCGGGAAGAGAACCAGGGGGCTATCAAGAGCCGCGAGACTTCGTCGCTTGCCTCCTGGGTGGAGCTCAGGCTCCTCTGTCAAATCGACACTTCAAGCAGCTATCGCGAGAGATCGCGGCGGCACAGCCCAACTTCGGCAGTCGCCTGATGAAGTGGTCGACGTGCAAGATTGGCTTCGACGAGGAGGATCATCCGGCTTCCACAAGGGGCGTGGGCACAATCCCCCTCTTGTGCACGCCAACCATCAACAACGTCGCCGTCAATCGCACTCTCATCGACGGAGGGGCGGGCCTCAACATCATCTCCGTCGAGATCTTCGAAAAAATGCAGGTGACGTACCATCGGCTCATGCCGACTCGGCCGTTCTTCGGGGTAACCGAGGGATCTACAATGCCAATTGGGCAGGTAAGCCTGCCCGTCACCTTCGGCACCCGGGACAACTACAGGACGGAAAGCCTCGACTTCGACGTTGCCTACATCGCCCTGCCATACAACGCCATCCTCGGCTACCCAGCCTTGGCTAGGTTCATGGCAGCAACGCACCATGGCTTCAACGTCCTCAAGATTCCGGGCGCCAACGGCACGATCACCGTGCGCTGCAATGAGAAGGATGCTCTCCGATCAGTCGAGCATGTCTACCGTGAGGCCGCCGCCATGTTCCCCGCCGACGAGGATCTACTGGAACACTCCGGCGACCTCACGAGGAAGAAGCAGCTCGTATCTCAAGAGCGGGCTGTAGCAAAGAAGGCCTCTCTCGAGCCCCTCCCTCAGGGTTCGACAGGGAAGAAGTTCGCCGCCTCTGCATCGCCTACTCCGGGCGAGGACCTGGACCATCCCATGATGGACTTGAGCATTGGGGAAGCTGCGGTTCCCTCCGGCCGGAGGCCCCAGTTTACCCAAGAGCGCTCGGCAACCAAGAAGGTCCCGCTACAGGCTGGGGGCTGCGAAAACTTCATCACCATCGGGGCAGGGCTTTCCCCCAAATAGGAAAGCGCGCTCGTCACCTTCCTGCGGGCAAATTCTGACATGTTCGCTTGGACTCCGTCAGATATGCCCGGCGTTCCCAGGGAGGTGATTGAGCACCACCTAGCCGTGTGCCCTCAGGCACACCCCGTGAAGCAGAAGACTAGGAAGCAAGCGCAAGAGAAGCAAGACTTCATCGTCAAGGAGATAGAGAAGCTGAAGAAGGCCAAGTTGATACGCGAGGTGGCCCATCCCACCTGGATTGCTAATCCGGTGGTCGTCCCAAAGGCTAACGGCAGTGGGCGCCTCTGCGTGGACTTCACAAGTCTCAACAAGGCCTATCCCAAGGATCCATATCCCCTCCCGAGGATTGATCAAATCGTCGACTCCACCGCCGGCTGCGACCTCCTTTGCTTCTTGGATGCTTTCTCCGGCTATCATCAGATCAAGATGGCAAAGGAGGACGAAGAGAAAACCGCCTTCATCACGCCCTGCGGCGTGTACTGCTACGTCTGCATGCCCTTCGGCCTGAAGAACGCAGGAGCTACATTCCAAAGGCTCATGCGTAAGGCCCTGGGGGCTCAGATGGGAAGAAATGCGGAAGCCTACGTCGACGACATCGTCGTCAAGACTCGCGAGGGTCATACCTTCATCGAGGACCTGGAGGAAACATTCGTCAACCTGAGGAAGGTAAACATCAAGCTCAACCCCGCCAAGTGCGCCTTTGGCGTACCATCGGGAAAGCTGTTGGGGTTCCTCGTGTCCAATCGCGGGATAGAGGCGAACCCCGACAAGGTCAAGGCCATCGAAGAGATGCGTCCTCCGCGCAATCTTAAGGAAATGCAACGCCTCGCGGGGTGCATGGCAGCCCTGGGGCGCTTCATCGCGAGGAGTGGGGAAAAAGCTTTGCCCTTCTTCAAGCTCATGAAGCGCACCGGCAAGTTCGAGTGGACTCCGGAAGCCGACAAGGCCTTCGCCGAGTTAAAAAGGTACCTCACGAGCCCACCGATCATGGTTGCCCCAACGACTCGCGAGCCCTTGTTACTCTACATCGCGGCAACTCCAAGGACTGCAAGTGCCGTTCTCGTCGCGGAGCGGGACGTCAAGGTAATCGCCAAGGAGGTCACTCCTCCAGGCTCGGGGGCTCCTCACGAGGAAGAGGCCGCTTCACCTCCCGCCCCTCGGGAGGAGCCGCCCGAGGGATCTTCGCCGACCGAGCCGCTCTCTCAGAGCAATGCTCAAAAGCCTCTTGAGGGGGAGCCTTCCGAGGGGGTCGTCAAGGTGCAAAAGCCTGTGTACTTCGTCAGCACGGTACTGCGCGACGCGCGGGAACACTACACAATGCAGCAAAAGCTGCTCTACACCTTGCTCATCGCCTCGCGGAAGCTACGCCACTACTTCCAGGGTCACCCGATTAAGGTGGTAACCGATCGGCCCCTGGAAACCGTCCTGCGCAACCCCAATGTCACCGGGCGGGTGGCTGAGTGGGCTGTGGAGCTTCAGCCTTTCGAGATCTCCTTCGAAACTACAAAGGTAATCAAGAGCAAGGCTTTGGCCGAGTTCACTGCAGAATGGACTGATCCGTTCGTAGACGAGCCTCCAGAGGTGGAGTCGACTCTCCCTGGAGAGGAGGCCCCGGGCCTCTGGGTCATGCACTTCGACGGCGCCTTCAACCTTCCGGGCGCGGGAGCAGGCGCTGTCTTAACCTCTCCCTCTGGAGACAAGCTTTTCTACGCTGTGCAGCTCTGCTTTGGGCCGGAACACAAGGTCTCCAACAACATCGCGGAGTACGAAGGACTTCTTGCAGGCTTAAGGGCTGCGAATGCTTTGGGCATCAAGCGCCTCATCGTCAAAGGAGATTCACAGCTGGTTGTGAACTTCTCCAACAAGAGCTACACTCCAAAGGATGAGCACATGGCGGCTTATCTCGAGGAGCATCGAAAGATGGAAAAGCGCTTCCAAGGCTTGGAGCTGAAGCACATCCCGAGAGGGGAAAACGTGGAGGCCGACGAGATCGCCAAGCGCGCTTCTCATCGCCTGGCACAGCCTGCCGGCGTCTTCGAGGAGCGTCTCTTCAAACCGTCCGCTTCTCCGTCGACATCCGAACCACCTCCTCCTTCCGCTTTGCCGCCACCGCCGGAGCAGGGAGCTCCGGACTGCGGGCCTCCTTCGGGTGACCGCGTCCTCCTGGCATTGGCCCGGCAGGAGGGAGTGGATTGGATCATCGAGCTCAAGGCCTACCTCACCAGCAGCAGGCTTCCTGAGGATAAAGAGGAGGCCGAGAGGATTGTGCGGCAAGCTTCGGGCTACTGCGTCAAGGATGGTGACTTGTACCGGCGTCGCCCAAATGGCGTCGCTCTGAAGTGCATATCTACTCACCAAGGCCAAGAGCTTCTAAGGGACATCCATGCCGGCGAATGTGGGCACCACGCGTCAGCCGCTACTCTAGCTGCGAAGGCATATCGAAGCGGCTTCTACTAGCCTTCGGCGCTCGGAGATGCGTCGGAGATGGTCAAGAGGTGCGAGGCGTGCCAATTCCACGCCAAGCAGATACATCAGCCGGCGCAAGAGCTGCGCACCATCCCACTCACTTGGCCCTTTGCAGTTTGGGGGCTGGACATACTCGGTCCATTTCCCAGAGCGCAAGGGGGCTATCGCTACCTCTACGTCGCCATCGACAAGTTCACCAAGTGGGTGGAGGTGGAACCAGTGTGCACAATCCCGGCCAGGTCCGCCGTCAAGTTCATCCGTGGACTGGTTTGTCACTTTGGTGTGCCTAACCGCATAATCACCGACAACGGCAGCCAGTTCACCAGCGGCTTGTTCCGGGAATACTGCGCATCGACCGGCATCAAAGTCTGCTTCGCTTCCGTCGCCTACCCCAGAAGCAACGGTCAAGCCGAGCGCGCCAACGCTGAAGTGCTCAAAGGGCTCAAGACGAAAAGCTTCAACGCCAAGCTCGAAGCCTGCGGCAAAAAATGGTTAGACAACCTCCAATCCATCTTGTGGTCCATCAGGACTACCGCCACCAAGCCCACCGGAGAAACCCCTTTCTTCCTGGTCTACGGGGCGGAGGCTGTTCTTCCCACCGACGTCAAGTTCGGGTCGCCAAGAGTGCTCGCCTTCGACGAAATTCGCCAAGAGGACCTCATCAAGGACCGCCTCCTTCTGCTCGAAGAAGCTCGGTGCCAAGCCGCGCTCCGCGCCGCGAGGTACCAGCAAGGACTACGCCGCTACCATAGCCGCCATGTTCGAGCAAGAACTCTGGAGGTCGGCGACCTGGTGTTGAGGAGAATACTCTCTCGCGAGGGCCTGCACAAGCTGTCTCCAATGTGGGAAGGACCCTTCAAGGTGACGCATATCGCCAGGCCAGGCTCGGCGCGGCTGGAAACCGCAGAAGGCGTGCCAGTGGGGAACCCGTGGAACATAGCTCATCTGCGAAAGTTCTACCCTTAGGTTCCTCACGAGGAGAAAAAGACCGTTTGCACGGCACTTGTATCAGCTCAATCTGCTCTTAAGCACTGATATTAAGTTAAAGCGCAATACAGCGCCTCTGCTTCGGCATGACATCAAAATGGCATGAAGTCCATTTATTTTCTGATTGTACTCCTCGCGGAAGGGGGCTAGGCACGGTGTCTATGCTGGGGCCTTCGCCCGGAAAACAGCAAGCCCGAAAAACCCGAAGGGAGCGAGCTCTGGTCGGGGGCGACGGCCCCATTAACGATCACCTCTGGATGCCCATGGTGCTTAGTTCCTCGCGAAGTACGCCAGAAAATAAAAAATCTTCGAGGAAAAGTCCAAGGTGTGCCCATGGCACCCGCTAAGGACCTACCCCTCGTGAGCAACCCTCACGAGGGTGCAAAGACGCGTCGATGCACTAGCATCCGCAGGAGGATTCCCTCTCTCGAGGAAGGCCTAACGTGGCAGGATTATTGAAGACCAAGGCCGCTCCGATAAATCTTGCGAAGGAGACGCAGATCCGGAGGTCCGCGCCAGGCCCTTCACCTCATGAGCAATCCTTGTGAGGTGTCGACGGTCTCTGGGCTCTCTTAAGCGTCGACGTTTTCACGTCCGTGAGGGTCCAGCTTCCCTCAACGACGAGGAAGGCCCCGTGAATCGCCACGCGCGGCAATTTGCTCTTAGCTGCTGGCACAGATAGTGCCGCGCTCCTCCACGACGGAGAAGGTCCCTGTGCCGGTCACAGGGGCATCTTATTCGCCTTCTTTTTTCGTTTGTTTTATCGATTTGTTTTTCCGTTTTTGGGGATTTGGGGTTTTTTGTTTTCCAACCTTTTCTTCAACTTCTTGTCTCAGGAGCCATCTACCGTGTCGCTGACGCCGAACCCGTCCTGAGCTCCGAGGTGGAGGGAGGCTTCCTGTCGATACCTACAGCTCACCAGGGCTCTCGAGCGAGCGAATAGCCAAGACAGTGAAGGACAACAAGATTAAGCCACTGGATTTCATTAAGCCCCCCAGCGGGGGATGGAGTGGAGCACGGCGGGGCATACCCCGCCGGCAAGGACTACGCAACAAAAAGGGGGAGGAGACTAGCTCCCCTCCCCAGAAGACTACCGCCCAAGACCTCCTCTTCACTACGCCGGGAGCTGGGGGTAGGTGCGGCGGACGCCGTCGGCGGTGAAGATCCGCACCATCGCCTCCAGGGTCCCCAGCTTGAAGCGGAAGACGAGGCGGTCGCCGATGCGGAGGCGGCAGCCGAGGGCGAAGGGCCTCCAGCGGCCGGAGAGGACGACGTTGCCGGTCGGCCCGAAGAGGATGTCCACAGGCCAGAAGAGATCTGGCCTGCTCTGCTCCCCCAGGGCGATCTCCCCGGCGGCTGGGCCGTGGGCGTGAAGCACCCTCCGGATGGCGTCGGGCAACTGGAGGGAGTTGAACCCCGAGGCGTCGACGACGACGAGGAGCTCCAGGAATCGGGACCCCGGGGCGACGAGGGGTCCCAGCATCGCCGCCGCCAGGTGGCGCGGAGTGGCGATCACTCCGTTCACCGGCGGGGCCGGAAGATCTGCAGCAGGGGGAGGGGGCCCAGGGCGGCCTCCACCTCCCGGAGGGCCCGATCAATGCTCCCCGAGGCGCGGGGAGCAGGCGCCGTCGCCAGCGGCGACGGCGAGTTCAGGGCTCCACCGCGTGCGGGGCCCCGGAGGGTCAGGGCGCCGGAGGTCCCCGAGGCTGGGCGAATCGCCTCATTCTGCCTCGGCGCGCCAATGCGCAAGGGGCCCCCAGCGCCGGGGGTCCACTGGGCCGGGACTTTCGCCTTGTTCCCGCTGCCCGGAGGGCGCCCTCGACGCTTCGTTCCGGAGCTTGGACCGGCGGCGGCGGCGGAGTTGGAAGGGTCCATGCTCTCAGGGAAGAAGAAGCAGAAGTGGCACTGGAGGAAGGAGGTGAAGTGCCGACGGTCTCGAGGAGGACCTATTTAAGGGAATCATCCAGCGTCGATGCGTCAAATCCCAGCGCGGGAACCGAAGCGTTGGCGCAGCGCTCTGCAGTCAAGCGACGCATCATTATGATGGATGGCGCCTCGGAGACTGTAGCGTCGCCGCCGTTTCGTCTCACCAGCTGCGGCCACGACACGTGCCCGCAGCCTCTGCATCTTCACATGGTCCTCTGACCGCGCGGTTGACGCGTGCCGTTGGAGGGCCCAACAGCTTCGGGGGCCCCCGACCCTTCGCTTCCTCAAGAGGGCGCGTTGTGGGCCGGGCTCCCGGGGGCTACTGTCGGTGTAATGGATACCGGGGTATCCCGGTCCACCTGCTCCTGGGCCCCGTCATCGGCCCATCTTCAGCCCGGGAGATAATCAACAATCTTCAGCACGGAGAAGACCCTCACGAGGAGGCGCCTCGTGAGGGGAACGACGACGGAAACCGCTAAGGACCAGAAGACCTCCTCACGAGCCCTGCTGGTGAGGAGAGAAGGTACGCCCACGTCAGCTCAGCACGGTTTCGTGCGGAGCAAGAAGATAACGGGCAGAAGGCCGCGTACCGCCCATGCTACCCCCGACAGGGAGGAGACCAACTTTCTCTGTGCCTGCCCAAAGCGGCACAGTGGCAGTTGGCCACCCCCCTAAATATAGCATGGACGGTGCAGGGCGCCAGAGGAGGACGTCAGCCTTCTCCACCCACTCCTGTGGACCGGCGCCGCGACCCTGTAAAGACCAAGTCTACGGAAGAGCGTAGTCTACAGCTGTCCTCCCTCCTTGGCCGTGTGTGGCAACCCCTTCCCCAAGAAGATAAGGGGAAGGAGGACCTTGGCGCTATAAAAGGGGGGAGAGGCCACCCCTTAGAGGGGATCGGATCTTCATCTTCTTCAAGCTGCTAGCTGGGCACGCAGGTTCTTCAACCTCTGGCCAGCTAGAGCTTTGTAACCAAGGCCTTGTACTCCTCGCGAGGTGTCGCGTCGTAATACAAGATGGCAGGAAGTAGGGGTTTTACCTCACCACGAGGGCCCTGAACCTGGGTAAATCTCGGTCTCCCTCTCTGCAGTGCGTAGCGCGTCCGACAATCGAGGCTTCCGTCACCGTGTTTCGTTGCGATCCAAGATCTCACACGTTCAGCCCCCTGCGTTCGAATCTTTTGGGTCCGTCGCGTGGTACCCCGTGTTCTTGCGACACGAAATCCATCGACAATGAGCACAGCTGGAAGTTTTCCCTCAGTAAGAAACCAAGGTTTATCGTATCCAGGAAAAAGCCAAACGTCTAAAGGTGATGCTTGCCAGCCTAGTGACTTCCAACAAGGGCGCCATTTACGATTCTTGTTAGTGCGTCTTCAACTAGTAGCAACGTGGAACCTGCACACAACACAACCAAATACTTTGCTCCCAACTTACGATGAGGTTGTCAATCTCACCAGTTTGCTTGAAACAAAGGGTATGAGCATATCGAGTGGAAAGCAATAATAGTATGCGAGAAAGTAAACAATACGAGTAAAGTAAACAGGTGATAGCAATATAATGGAAATAGGACCGGGGTCCATAGTTCACTAGTGGTGTCTCTCCATAAGATAAAATAACACATGCTGGGTAAACAAATTACAGTTGGGCAATTGATAGAATAAATACAACGTGCATATGTCGAGAGGATCACTATGAGATTTACTCTGGGCATTACAACAAAATACATAGACCGCCATCCAACTGCATCTATGACTAATAATCCACTTGTGGCGAATCAATCCGAGAACTCCACAAGTATTATGTTGCAAACAACAGATAACTGCATTAAGCAAAGTGTGTAATGTAAATAAAGCATATGCCCTTGAGCATATGAATGTTGTTTTCCCCTAGTGGCAACGTCACATCTACAACCTTAGAGGTTTCTGTCACTCCCCCAGATTAAATAGAGGCATGAACCCACTATCGAGCATAAATACCCCCTCTTGGAGTCACTAGCAACTACTCGGCCAAGATAGCTACTAACAACGGAGAGCATGCAAGATCATAAACAATATAGAGATAACATAAGATAATATTCAGCACATCAACTCAATCATAACACCAATATTCATCGGATCCCAACAAACACAACATGTAGAATTACATAACGGTGATCTCGATCATGTGAGGCAGCTCACGAGATCTAAACATGAAGCACATGGTGGAGAAGACAACCAACTAGCTACTGCTATGGACCCATAGTCCAAGGTAGACTACTCACTCATCGCGTCGGAGGCAAGCATGGCGATGAAGAAGACCTCCGGTGGTGATTCCCCTCTCCGGCAGGGTGCCGGGAAGAGCTTCTGGACCCTCCCGATCTCGGGTCAACGACGGTGGCGGATCGCGATGTGTTTCTGGAAAAGTGATCGGGTGTTTAGGTTTTTCCCGTCGGGGGGTCTTTATAGGCGAAGGGGCGGTGCCAGAGGTGGACCAGGGGGCCCTCACCACAGGTGGGCGAGGGCCAGGGGCAGGCCGCGCCCCTGGTGGTGTGGCCGCCCTATGGCCCTTCTCCGTCTCCTCTTCGATTCTCTGGAAGCTTCGCTAAATTTCCGGATGTTCGGCTTTTGTTTCGTCCAATTCCGAGAAAGTTTCCTGTGTAACTTTTCTGAAACACAAAATAGCAAAAAATAGGGAAATGACACTGTAGCATCTTGTTAGTAGGTTAGTTTCGGAAAATGCATAAAAATGCCACAAAGTGTAATAAAACACTAAGAAAATGGTGTAAAAACAAGCATGGAGCATCAAAAATTATAGATACGTTTGAGACGTATCAGTCATCCTATGAAAGGGTGATCATAAAGGTGTCTCTCAGGTGATCGGAAAGTACTTGTTGGGTTGTATGTATCGAGATGGAATTTGTCCCTCTCAAGTCGGAGAGATATACTTCCGGCCCACTCAGTAATCGATATCAACATCGCTTGCAAGCATGTGGTTAAGGCGTTAATCACAAAGTGATATCGGATTACGGAATGAGTAAAGTACTTGCTGTGAATGAGATTGAACTAGGTATGCCGATACCGACGATCGAATCTCGGGCAAGTAAAATATCGCGAGACGAAGGGAATACATATACGGGATTAATTGAATCCTGGCATCGTGGTTCATCCGATATGATCATCGATGAATATGTGAGAGTCAATATGGGTTTCCAGATCCCGCTATTAATTATTGATAGAAGATCATGTCTGCATATTCTCGAACCCGTAGGGTCACACACTTAACGTGCATTGATGCTAGGATAGAATGGATAATTGGTTATTGAGTTTTTTGTTCGGAGTCTCGGATGAGATCCCGGACATCACGATAGGTTTCGGAATGGTCCATAGAATAAGATTCATATAATGGAAAGCAGTTTTTGGGTTTCAGAAAAGTTTTGGACTTTTTCGGTAGAGTACCGAAATGTTCTAGAAAGTTCCGGAGGGCTCCATGGTGGGGCCCACATGCCCCAAAGGGTCCACATGGACCAAAGGGTGCTGCCTACATGGGCCTGGTCATCCATGCCCACTTGTCCTATGAGGCCAAGGGCAAAACCCTAGGGTTTTCTTATGGGCCAAGGCAAAGGAAACTTAGGGGGCAAGTTTTCTCCCTAGGGCTACCGACTTGACTTGGAGGCTAAGGCTGCCCCCTTGGCCGACCCCCTTGACCTATTTAAAGGGGAGGGGAGGGCTGGGGCGTGCTCCCTCCAACCCTAGCCACCGGCCCAACTGCTGCCCTCCACTTCTCTCTCGCGCGACTACGCGTAGGCGAAGCCATGCCACAGAAATTCTCCACCATAAGCACCACGCCGTCATGCTGCTGATCCAATCTATCTCTCCACCATATTTGCTGGACCAAGGAGGGAGGAGACATCAATGTGCCATACGTGTGCATCGCTTGGAGGCAATGCCCATTGTGGTGCTTGGATCGGATCGAATCGCGAGGAGGAGACGGCTAGTATGAGTACATCATCCACGTTCTGTTGAACGTTTCCGCTGTGCAATTTCTTCAAGGGTATGAAGATCTCATCTATCTCTCTCATTGATTACATCTGCTAGATTAGATCTTGGCTTTCTTGTTCGCATCTGTAGGAATTTTTTTGATTTACTATGCTGCGAAACCCTTCAGTGGTATCAGAGCTAGATCTATGCGTAGATGTGTTTCACAAGTAGAACGCAACATGCTTGTTGCGGGCGTTGATATTTTCTATTGCAAACCTCTATGTTGTATATTTCTTATGGAACGATGATACGTCCAAAACATATCTACTTTCCCGAACACTTTTGCTATTGTTTCTCCTCTAATTTGTGTGTTTTGAATACAAATAACACAGACTGACGCTGTTTTCAGCAGAATTGCTCTGGTGTCTCGTTTTTGTGCAGAAATTCAACTTCCAGTAAAAATTCGGGAAAAATCATGAAAAATCCTATTTCACCAGAAGACCCACGGAGCCAGAAGACAGGAGAGAGAAGGGGCTCGAGGGGCCGTCACACAGTGGTGGCGCGGCCCAGCCCTGGCCGCGCCACCCCTGCGTGAGGGGGCCCCAGACCCCCTCTTGACCTTCCCTCTCGCGTACATATACCCCCTGACGACATAATATCGGAGAGACGGCGTTTTTCCCAGATAGACTTCCGCTGCGCCGCCGCCATCAGAAACCGCGATTCGGAACCAGAAACTCCGTTCTGGCACCTTGCCGGGACGGGGATTCGGAGGAGATCTTCATCACCATCACCACCGACGCTCCTCCATCGACCATCCATGACTCCCCCATCCATGTGTGAGTAATTCCCCCACTGTAGGTGAGGGGATGGTAGGGATTGGATGAGATTGTTCATGTAATTTGATATGAGATTGATAGGGTATAGTGCCTAGTATCTTTATTTAGTGCCTATGACATTGTTGCAACTTGTTGTGCTTAATGCTTGTCACTTTGGGCCCGAGTGCCATGATTTCAGATCTGAATATGTTATTATTTCTATGATGATACTTGTTGTTTATGGTCTTACCTACAAGTTGTATACACATATTGTTGTCCGGAACCCGAGGCCCCAAAGTGACAGAAATTGGGATAACCGGAGGGGATGGCTATGATGTGAGGATCACATGTGTTCACCGAGTGCTAATGCTTTGCTCCGGTACTCTATTAAAAGGACTACCTTAATTACCAATAGTTTCCCTTGAGGCCCTGCTGCAACAGGCTAGTAGGACAAAAGATGTCGTGCAAGTTTCTCCTTGCGAGCACGTACAACTATATACGGAACACATGCCTATGATTGTTTGTACTAGGATGCTTTATCTTTATTTATCTGCAATGCCTATGTCTCATTGATTTCATGAATTATCTTATCCATGCAACGCCCGTAATCCATCCCTATGCCTACAGTATTTGTTCCTACTGTTTACAACCGTTACTATTACCGCTGCTATTTTACTACTGCTGTTACTGTTTCACTACTGTCACTGCTATAAAACTGTTGCTAGTGATAAACTGCTGCGAGCAAGACTGTTTCTAGGTGCAGCTGAATTGACAACTCATCTGTTAAGGCTTACATATATTCTTTGGCTCCCCTTGTGTCGAATCAATAAATTTGGGTAATACTTCCCTCGAAGACTATTGCGATCCCCTATACTTGTGGGTCGTCAAGACTATTTTCTGGCGCCATTGCCGGGGAGCATAGCTTTATTTGTAAGTTCACTTGATATTCATATTGTTCGCTGCAATCCTTTCATCATGGGTAAACCTCGTGATGGAAAAGTTCCTATATTGCCATCCACTACAAGAAGAGGTACGACTCTCAACACCTCTGTTGCTCTTGATTCGCCATCTGTTATGAGTAAGTTGCTTACACCACCACACCCACACGCTACTGCTACTACTTCTGCTGAGATTGAAAGTGCCACTGATAATTTAGATGATGCTTCTACTGTGCTTGATGAGAGAGGTTCACTAGGTTCCATTTTAGATGCTACTATTGCTAGAGCTAAGTTGGGAAACACCACTGTTACACCTGTTAGTTCACCTGAGTCTAGGGAATATTCTAGTGATGATTATGATGATGATGCTTACATTGAGCTTAATGATGATTTTATTGCAGAAGCACGTGCTGCTCGTAATGCAGGTAATGTTAAAGAACTTCTTGCTAGACATTCTGTTAGATACAATTTGTCTCCTGATCCTAAGTTTGCTGCTTCTCCTATAAATATTAGAGACAAGGATTATGATTTCTCTTTGGATTTATCTTACATATCTATTGTTGAGAAAACTCCTTTTTGTGGTACTAAAGATGAGAGTGCTATGGAGCACATGAATGAGCTTTCTACCTTGAGTAATTTGTTTTCTGATGATATTAAGCTCCGCACTTACTTTGTTGCTAAGATTTTTCCTTTCTCATTGAAAGATGCTGCTAAAACTTGGTTTAATAGCTTGTCCCCTGGATCTCTTACTAGTCCTATTGCTTTGGTTAATGCTTTCTTTCAGAAATATTTTCCCGCTAGTGCTCAACATGCTGCTGTGCAGAAAATCTTTGATTTTGAACAGGGAAAAGGAGAGATACTGCCTGAATCTTGGACAAGGTTTTGTTCTTTAATTAGAGCTTTGCCTAAAGAACCATTGCCTAAAAATGAACTCCTTGATATATTTTACAATGGACTAACGGGTGAATCTAAGTCATATTTGGATAGTTGTGCTGGTTGTGTTTTCAGGGAAAGAACTCCGGCTGAAGCAGAAGAATTAATGGCTAAAATAAGCCGGAATCATGATGATTGGACTTTAGTTGAGCCAACACCAGCACCAACTCCTGCGCCATCTACAGAGCCTACGCCGAAGAAGAGAGGGATGATTGAATTAGATGATGAAGTTATGAAGGAAGCTAAGAAATCTCTTAAGGAGAAAGGTATTAAGGCCGAAGATGTGAAGAATTTACCTCCTATAGAAGAATTATGTAAGCCAATCCCTCGCTCATCTACTATTGAGGTACACTCTCTCCAACGCTTTGATGAAAGAGATATTCCTTATACTAAACCTCCTGATCAATGCTTAGATGAGTTTGATAATTTTATTGTTAAGCAAGAAAATTTTAATAGAATGGTGCATAATCATCTGTTGGAGAATTCTAGAGTTATTAACAAGTTGCGGGATATTGTGGAGAGAACCGCCAATGATGTGAAGATACTTGCTAAACATTTTCAAATGGTTCAAACGCAAATTGATCAGCTTACCAAGGTGCAAAAAGACTTGCTAGTTAATGCTACAAGAGAGAAGCAAGCATGTGAAATACGCACAAGAAGTGGTGCTGCTACTCAAGACCCATTATATCCTGAAGGACATCCTAAGAGGGTTGAGCAAGATTCTCAACGCACTTCAAGTGATGATATTCCTTCCAAGAAGAAGAAGAAGCATAAAACAACTGCAGAATCCTCTGATACAGGTAAAAATCCTAACATTGTTTCTATTTCTGATGCTGAAACTGAACCAGGAGATGCTTCCGATAAAGAAGAAGTTGAAGAATAACCGGAAAAGAGTGATAAAAATGCAAAGTACACCAAAGAAGACTTCATTGCCAACAAGCATGGTAAGGAGAGGGAACCTTGGGTACAGAAGCCAATGCCTTTTCCTAGTAAGAAACACAAGTCCGAGGAAGAAGAACACTACAACAGGTTTTGTGAATGGATGAGACCTTTATTTTTGCAAATTCCTTTGACTGATGCTATTAGAATGCCTCCTTATGCAAAATACATGAAAGATATTGTCACTAACAAAAGGAAAATTCCTAGTGAGGAAATTTCCACTCTACTTGCTAACTATTCTTTTGATGGTAAAGTTCCAGAGAAGCTTGGAGATCCAGGTATACCTACTATTCCTTGCTCCATTAAAAATAACTATGTTAGAACTGCTTTATGTGATTTGGGAGCTGGAGTTAGTGTCATGCCTTTTTCTCTTTATAAGAGACTTGATCTAGAAAAATTGGTTTCAACTGATATATCCTTGCAGATGGCTGATAAGTCTACCACTATTCCTATTGGTATATGTGAGAATGTTCCTGTTCAAGTTGCTAATAGCTGTTTGATATTGACTGATTTTGTTGTGTTGGAAATGCCTGAAGATGATAATATGTCTATTATTCTTGGGAGACCTTTTCTAAACACTGCAGGTGCTGTTATTAATTGCAATCAAGGAAAGGTTACTTTTAATGTTAATGACAAAGAATATACGGTTTATTTTCCCAAGAAGATTGATAGGAAGAATGCTCTAAATTCAATCAAGCATGTCGAGACCATCAAAGTTGGTCAAATTATTTGTTCAGAGCAAAAGCCCAAGGAAGAATATCAAATTGTTATGGTTGGGGCTATACCTATCAAAGTTGAGGTAACATAAGCATTAAGTGAAGTGCAAAGTTTTGCCTCATATAAAGTTAGTTTGGTAACAAGACTTGATCAACCTTGTTAACAAAGTGATTTTATATGAACGAAACTTCGTTTTCACCGCATCTACTCCACCTTACTTGTATTTACTTTCATAAAAATGTTATTCCTTCAGTTTAGTTGTATGATTAAGAGTATCTCAGAGCTGCTGCATGCTTAGTTTTGATTTGCTTGAAATCTTTTCATCGTCGCTTTTCTGAGTTTTTATCGATATGTCAATTTCTGAAAAATCCTCGAAAATAAAGTTTCTCGAAAAATTCCAGAAAATTCTTTATAAATTTTTATGTCAAAAATGGGGCAGAGAGACACCTGGGAGGCACCAGGTGGGGCAGCCACGCCACCTCACACACAGGTGGCGCGGCCCAGCCCTGGCCGCGCCACCCAGGTGTGAGGGGGCCCCACCAGGCCCCTCACTCATCTCTTCTTCCCCTGCTCTTTCTCTCTCCCGAAAAACACCGCCCCATTTGCTCAAGCTCGAGTTCTTGCTGTTCTTCACCTGGATTTTTCGATCTCCTTGTTCAGCCCAACATTTCTGCTGAAACTTGGATCATTTGCTCTCCGGTATGTGACTCCTCCACTTGTCCAAGTAGATTTTCTTTTGGGAAAGTATTTCTTGAGTATTTTAGCATTGTAGGTGACAGTATAAATGAGTATGCATGCTTGTTCTATTGTTTAGAAAGGTTATTTTGATGCATGATAGCTCTCTAGTAATTCACTATAGTAGTTTCCTACATTTGCTTGTCTTTAAATCACTTTTTATGAGTTTGTTGAAAAATTTCAGAAATGGAGGAGAATGTGTATCAACTCTCTCAACATGAACTAGAAGTGCATGATGTTATGAAAGTTCACCGTGAAGAGAAGGTTTTTTCCTCACTCTATCCATGCTCAGCATTCTTGAGTGCTGCTGGAATCCTACAAGATTTTCAAACCTTGCTTTTTAATGCAGGATTAGAATATTTTGTTGAGGGTGAACCTCCCCAATATGTTAAACTAACAATGTCTGTGGTGCAGGATTTCAGATTAAGTTGGTCCACCTCTAATCCCATGGTTCATTATAAAATTTATAACAAATCTGTGAACTTGCCTCTCGATGTTTTCTGCACAGCTATTAGAGTACCACAGTGGGGATCGCTCGAGAAGATAAGGGGACAACCAAGGCAATTGTTAGAACTATACGAGGATATTTGTCAAGGAAGGAGCTTCACAGGAGAGGGTGGTAAAATTCGAAACATTCATTTCCCATCCATTCGATATTTTGCCTTCTTCATCACCAAATGTGTTCTTGCTAGGAAATCTGCAAGTAAATTGTCTCTCCATGATCTAGCTTTTATTGCTGCAGCTTTAAGGCGTGATAGAACTTACAATTTGGGTGCCTTAATAGCTATCCGTTTTGATTTTAACCGTGAGAAAGGGGGAATCTGTGGGGGGCTTATAGCTTCACGCCTGTTAGCTTTTCATGGTGTTGTGCCTCATTTTCGAGATCTGCAGTTCCCCGAAGAGAAACTTGGTCTTGATGCTATGGTTCAATATAAGTTTATTTCTCCTCCTGCCAGTTTGATTAATTTAACTTTTGAGCTAACCTTTTTCAAGAAGACTACCTGGAAGGTAGTAAAGACTGAACGATCAATCCGTTTGCCTGCACCTCCTTTGTTTAACCTTGATCGTAGGAATGGATGGTCGCTTACAGAAGATGAGCTTGATGCGTACGTGGAGGAGCACCCACCGCCTGTGCATGATGAGGATGGCACCGAAGAGTCGGGGCAGCCCTCCAACACTACGAATTTTCCATATGAGCAGCCTTATTATGATTATGCACCGTCAGCTTCATCTTCACGAGAACCGGGGTACGATTACACCTATGATGACCCACCAGCTTGGAGCAGCTACCAGAGCCGGAATTGATCTCCACTTAGGCCAAAAGCCTAAGCTTGGGGGGAGGTACGCCAACGATTCACTCATCTACATATCATATTCTGTCGGTCCTTTGTGTATTCATGTTTCGCTTTCCTTATTATTCTCGTTCTTGTTTTCATTTCTTCCAAAACACAAAAAGACCAAAAATATTTCCGTTGTTTCTCTCTATTTGGTTCTTTAGTTTTCCACCCTTGGTTTGCTTTACTTGCTATTTTCGGTTTGCTATTTGAAAAATCCAAAAATATTTTGCTTTGTTTGCTATTTCCTTCCGCTTTTGCTTCAAAAATCGAAAACCCCAAAAATATTTGTTGTTCTTCTTCGGTTTTGTAAAGTTTGTTGCAGAGTTCAGTCTCCTGTTACTCCATTGGAGCTTGGTATTCACTTTATATTATTCAAGCCACACAAGTGAAGAGCAATAATGACGATATATGACAATCCGAGATGTGGTAAAAGGCTGGTATGAACTCTATTTGTTTTCATTTTTGTACATATACTTATCTATGTGGACATGCTTAGTCGGTTCATGTAAGGTATATGTCATCTAATGGATGCTTTGTAGTTCTTGCTTTCATATGATTAGTTTCAATTTACTATTAGCCTGTAGCATGTCATGTAGACGCTTGCATGCATTGTTTTATTCATAGTATGGTATGATATTGTGGTATCCACCTCTGAAAGCTTCATTTGAATTGACTTGGCACATGCTTAAGCATGCATATGACTGAACAAAAAGTCAATTAAGCCTCGATGATCTAAATTGCCTCAGAGTTCTTGTATCATTTTTTATGCCTATATTAATTTTGTTTTGTCGCAAGCATGATTATGACAGTTTTTGCTCTCTCAATTGTCGCTTCCCAGTCTTTTGCTAGCCTTCACTTGTACTGAGTATGAGCTCTACTCGTGCATCCAATTACCAAAAAAACAAGTCTTCCAAAGAGTCCACTATAAATTCCTATGCATGGTATTTGTAAGCCATTCCAAGTAAATTTTCATGTGCTACCTTTCAAAACTTTCAACTACTTCTCATTTTGTGCCACTGTTTTTAGCTCATGGGGATGTAGTGGTCGGAATTGCTATCTTCCATATTAAATTAAGTACCCCTCGACTAGGCAGCTTCATCTGCTCGTCATTAATTTTGCATGAGAGCTGGTCAGACCATTATAATCTTAATTCTAAAAGAAAGAAAAAAGGCACTCCTCCAAAGGAATGAGAAAGTTGGAGGGCACCCGATGGAATCGGTTAGCCATGGTTTGAGAAAGGAAAAAGGTGGGGAGGAGTGCCAAAGCTTTATAAAAGAGCACCAATGTGCCAAATTTCAAAGAACTCGGAACCGCTCTCACTTGTTTATTATGGAAGATAGTAAGTCCCCATTGCTAGTCGTTGACATTGAACAACCACCTCTCAAAAGAAACTTTTATCTCTGTTTTACAAATGAAAAGCTCTAGCACATGTTAAATCCCTGCTTCCCTCTGCGAAGGGCCATTCATTTACTTTTATGTTGAGTCACCATCTTCTAACTTTAATCACTTCTTGAGAGCATAGCTGTTATTCTTAGTGTAATGTGCTTGTCCCAGAACACGGTTAATTGTGGTATAACCTTGATGCTTGTATCTTTGATATTTCTACTTCTAGTCTTCCCTTGGATTTCAGAGGTGCCTCAGCATTTATGTTTTGCTCTACAAATAAAGGCAAGTGGGATACCATTCTTTCATATCATTTATGCATATTACAATCTTGTAGCTTCTCATGTACATGTTACTTGTTATTAGTGCATTGGCACTCTTTCATAGCTTGCTTGACTATGAGGTGACATTAGTTGAGTATTTCTTATTATGAATTGCCTGAGTACTTGATCACATAGTTAGTATATATACATCATATGAGCAAATGTGTTCGTGAAAGTTTCTTTTATCACTCTCAGTTGTTAACTGAATTGCTTGAGGACAAGCAAATAGCTAAGCTTGGGGGAGTTGATACGTCCAAAACGTATCTACTTTCCCGAAAACTTTTGCTATTGTTTCTCCTCTAATTTGTGTGTTTTGAATACAACTAACACGGACTGACGCTGTTTTCAGCAGAATTGCTCTGGTGTCTCGTTTTTGTGCAGAAATTCAACTTCCAGTAAAAATTCGGGAAAAATCATGAAAAATACTATTTCACCAGAAGACCCACGGAGCTAGAAGACAGGAGGGAGAAGGGGCTCGAGGGGCCGTCACACAGTGGTGGCGCGGCCCAGCCCTGGCCGCGCCACCCCTGCGTGAGGGGGCCCCAGACCCCCTCTCGACCTCCCCTCTCGCGTACATATACCCCCTGACGACATAATATCGGAGAGACGGCGTTTTTCCCAGATAGACTTCCGCTGCGCCGCCGCCATCAGAAACCGCGATTCGGAACCAGAAACTCCGTTCTGGCACCCTGCCGGGATGGGGATTCGGAGGAGATCTTCATCACCATCACCACCGACGCTCCTCCATCGACCATCCATGACTCCCCCATCCATGTGTGAGTAATTCCCCCGCTGTAGGTGAGGGGATGGTAGGGATTGGATGAGATTGTTCATGTAATTTGATATGAGATTGATAGGGTATAGTGCCTAGTATCTTTATTTAGTGCCTATGACATTGTTGCAACTTGTTGTGCTTAATGCTTATCACTTTGGGCCCGAGTGCCATGATTTCAGATCTGAACATGTTATTATTTCTATGATGATACTTGTTGTTTATGGTCTTACCTACAAGTTGTATACACATATTGTTGTCCGGAACCCGAGGCCCCAAAGTGACAGAAATTGGGATAACCGGAGGGGATGGCTATGATGTGAGGATCACATGTGTTCACCGAGTGCTAATGCTTTGCTCCGGTACTCTATTAAAAGGAGTACCTTAATTACCAGTAGTTTCCCTTGAGGCCCTGCTGCAACAGGCTGGTAGGACAAAAGATGTCGTGCAAGTTTCTCCTTGCGAGCACGTACGACTATATACGGAACACATGCCTATGATTGTTTGTACTAGGATGCTTTATCTTTATTTATCTGCAATGCCTATGTCTCATTGATTTCATGAATTATCTTATCCATGCAACGCCCGTAATCCATCCCTATGCCTACAGTATTTGTTCCTACTGTTTACAACTGTTACTATTACCGCTGCTATTTTACTACTGCTGTTACTGTTTCACTACTGTCACTGCTATAAAACTGTTGCTACTGATAAACCGCTGCGAGCAAGACTGTTTCCAGGTGCAGCTGAATTGACAACTCATCTGTTAAGGCTTACATATATTCTTTGACTCCCCTTGTGTCGAATCAATAAATTTGGGTAATACTTCCCTCGAAGACTGTTGCGATCCCCTATACTTGTGGGTCATCACACGACATAGTGAGATCGAAACGGTCCAAACCAACTTTACGCGACCTCGTTCGTGAGACCGGCTTCGCACTTGACGTGTGGCTTATTCCACACATGCGACTAGTGGATGCCAATTTCTCTCACTATAGTAGTCATGGGATTTACAATGGATATTAGCAACCATAATATCACCGTTGTGGCTTTGCGCAGGTAAGAACCGTTCTTATGCGTAGCTCCCATAAGCCACGTAAAACATGCAATCAACAAATTATAGGCGTCTAACTTGTTTTTGCAGGGAGTGTTTGTGATATGGTATTTCCACAAGATGTGATGTGTATGATATATGTGATGTATGCGACGATCATGTTTTGTAATGTTTCACGACTTGCATGTCGATGAGTTCACAACCGGCAGGAGCCATATGGTTGTCTTTATAATTTTGTATGACCTGCGTGTCAACTTCTTATACGCCATATAATAGCTTTACTTTATCGCTAAGTAGTTAGCAATAGTCATAGTTGCTATTCGTGGTGGAGACAATCATGATGGAGTGATGGAGATCATGCCAGCGCGCACGATATGGAGATCAATGCGCGAAGATTGGCTATACCATGTCACATATTGTATATGCATGTGATGTTTATCCTTTTATGCATCTTATTTTGCTTTGATCGCGACAGTAGCATTATAAGATGATTCCTCACACTTAATTTCAAGATAAAATGTGTTCTCCTCTCGTATGCGCCGTTGCAAAAGATCGTCGTTTTGAAGCATCACGTGATGATCAGGTGCTATAAACTATACGTTCACATACAACGGGTGTAAGCCAGATTTACACATGCGAAAATACAAGGGTTAAACTTGACGAGCCTAGCATGTACATACATGGCCTCGGAACACACGGACCGAAAGGTCAAGCATGAGTCATATGGATGATATGATCAACATGTTGATGTTCACCATTAAAGCTATATCATCTCACGTGATGATCGGTCTTGGTGTAGTGAATTTGGATCATGCTTCACAAAACAACTTCGAGGGATGTTGAATTTAGTGGGAGTTCATTAGTAATTTGATTAACTTGAACTAATTATCATAAACTAAATCTTAGTGTATTTGCATAAGTTGTTATAGTCTTTGGCAACTGTTTTCCACCGACAATTAGTTTAATTGAGTTAAAAAGGAACTGTAGAATTCTGGATAATCACTTTATAGAATAGTACCATTTAGTTAGAATGTCAAGACTAAAGACTAAGTCCTATCGCAATTTTAGCAAACCTCACTTGCTCCATGCGATTTAATAAGTTGTATTAATCTAAGAGCAATGATGCAAGTTTAGCATCTAAGACTATGTTTGCCTCCATGAGAAATTGATCTTCAAATTTGTTTGAGAATCGAAGTGATCATCGAGCTGAAAGAATTGTTTCAGAAACAAACTAGAAGTGAAAGATATTTGATATCTAAAACTTTGATTGTTTGCAAAATGATGAAGTTTAATATAGTAAAAGAACATATGCTCATATTGTATGAATATATGCGAAGATTGAAGGCGCTAGGCGTCCAGATCACCCAACAGTTTGGGAACTAATATTATACTTGCACTCGTCCTTATGAGCTATAGTGGTTTCATCATGAAAGTTGTCATGATAGGATGAATGAAAAGGTATCGGCTAAATTGTTTTGCTATACCAAATGAATGCTAAAGAATAGAATCTAGAAGAACACCAATTATATGATGATGGTGATCCACCTCAATTTGCAAAGTCCAAGACAATAGTATTTGACTAAACATCCTTTGGACCATGTGTCAAATGATTGACGCCACTATTGATGTTGATAGATTCTTCTAAGTGAAGAGGAAATGCTAAATAGGATCTGCAAAATATTTGGTAGAAAAGGAAAAGACTGGAAATGTCCAACTCATGTATATAAATGATATACATGTTATAAATGGATTCTTTGCTCGTTAACAATGTAATTCTTAAGTATTGGATACTGGATTGTTGGTATGAATTGTCATACAAAGCAACATAATACAAGAACTACAATGGCCTAAATAACTAGCAAAAGAATGTGGTAATGATGCGCGTCGAGATACAAATAAAAGTGTTATTGTGCTTCTCGTCGATATCAAACCTAGCCTTCAAGATTTGATTGAACTTAATAATTGTTATATTGTTCTGGTATTATGAGAACAATTGTTGTTCATATTATTACCGTCTTCCATAATCGATGGATAGATTATAATTATAAATCTTGTTGGTAAAATAAACATTTATAACACTGATGCCAAAGGTCGCAAGACAAAAATGAATTTCACTTATATATGACACCGCTGTTTAAGTCATATTGGAAACAAAACATGAAAGAAATTCCATATTGATGGATTTTTGAGTCATTTGATTTTGAATTGATTGACGCTTGTGAGACTTTTTCCTAAAGATGATTAAACTTCGTTCATGGGCCATGGACAGAACAAGCGACTACCTAAATGGAGATCATATATGTTGATGTATGTAGTTCATGTGTGAAGTCGAGCGTGGTGCATTTTCTATTTCATCAATGACTCGAATAGATATATGGTATATCTACTTGATGAGATAGAAGCATGAAATTGTTCAATTTATAAAGTGGAAATTATTATAACAAGAAAAATTCAGTTTTTATGATTGGATCATAAAGAAGAATATTTGAGTTACAAGTTTAGCAAATATCTAAGAGTTAGGGGAATTGTTCCACGAACTTGCATTGTGATAAACACCATATGAGTATGGAGTTTTTGATGGATGTAATCAAACCTTGTTTGACATGGTTAGATCAATGATGAAATAAAACTGCCAATATAATTTCTGGATTACGCTTTAGACACTATCATTTTTCACTGAATAGAGTGCCATCATAATCCACTGAAATGACACCGTACAAGTTATAGTTGTCTTTTCTTAAATTTTGGTATGCAGGGCATATGTGTAAAATGTTTACAACCAAAATCGGATTAGTAAGTCTTTGTAGGTTATCCCAAAGAATGTCGATGGGTATTCCTTCTACTGTGAACCTGAACCCATAGTGATTGTCGCTAAAAGAATTGAATTTCTTATGAAGAGATTTTTTGTGAAAGGTTTAAGTGGGAGGAAAATAGAACTTGATGGGGTTATTGAACCTAAGCATGATGAGCAAAGTAGCGCAGCACCGGAAAATATTCTGGAAGCGGCAACTGAGCTCATGGCTCCCACACCTACAATGTGTTGTAGTTCTGGACATCAAAGTTCCTATTTAACCAAGTTGGTCGTAATCAAATAGCAAGATTTGAGGATGAGATATTATTGGATAATAGTAACCGACAATATACAAAGAAGTGGTGATGGGCCCTGACTTCGTCGTATAGATTACTCTAGCAACAGTTACATATTGAGATATGATAGTTGAATACATCAAACAACGTTCCTCTACCGGAATGCACACCAAGGACATGTACCTGATACGACCCAATGGGTTTTGTTGATTCAAAGGTTGCTAGATATATATATATATATATGCAAACTTCAATGGTAGAAGTAAGCATAGCGGAGTTGGAATCTTGAATGATGAAAATGTTAAAAGAGTTTAATTTTATCAAGATATTGAAGATGCTTGTATTTACAAGAAAGTAAGTGGGAGTGCTAAGACATATTTCTAATACTTTATGTAGATGACATATCGTTCATTGGAAATTATGTGTTTTTCTTGATATTGTGAAGTTTTCATTAAAATTTGATTTCTAATGAAAGACTTGGGTAAAACCAGAATATTAAGCATCAATGTCTATACAGATAAATTGAGGCGTTAATATAGTTTTGCCAGAGTACATAGATAAAATATTGAATCTGTTCAATATAGAATCAATAAGAACAGTTCTTATTGCATGGAAAAGGTTGAAGCACGAACCAAGCATTTTGACACTTGATGAGTGAAACTACAAGAATGATTTTATCAATCTTGTATACCATGATATGTACATCCAGATATGTCCAATGCTCTAAAAGGTTACGAGCATTCATATGATGATCGTTGGACAATAGTAAGATATTCTTATGTACTTTAGAAGAACTAAGAATATGTTCTGTATGCAGAAGTGACAAATGGTTCATTGCAATGTGTTACATTGGCTTTGTCACATATACAGTAAAATTTAATCTCAATTTTAGGCTATTTATTTTGAGTTATAAGGTGGCATAATAAGATGGAAGAAAGTTCCATGATTACTTGGATGAGTTCCAATGTGAAATATTGTGATGGATACTGCAACGAAGGCTAAGTATATAGTTGCTATAAGCAGCAAAAGAACTAGGTGTAGTTCCAAGTGTGCTAGTACTATGTAGTTCTATTGTATGACAGTAGAGGCAACATAGTCTTGGCAAAGAAACAAAGGTTTCATCAGAAGACCAAGTTTATGCGATGCCATCTCATACAAGATGAGTAATGCATGCTAACGCAAAATAATATGCAAATACAAATGGACCTGAAAGTGTCAGACCTGTAGATAAGGTTTACCACGTGCAACGCGTATGAATAACACCGGAATGCCATAGGTGTTAAAGGCGCAAGTATGACTAGATTATTGACTCTAGTGCAACTGGGAGACTGAAGGAAATATGCCCTAGAGGCAATAATAATATTGTTATTATCATATTTCTTGTTCATGATAATGTTTATACTCCATGCTAGAATTGTATTAAGCGGAAACATTAATACTTGTGTGGTTTATGAACAACACTGTGTCCCTAGTATGCCTCTACTAGACTAGCTCATTGATTAATGATGGTTAAGGTTTCCTAACCATAGACATGAGTTGTAAATTAATAATGAGGTCATGTCATTAGGAGAATGATGTGATGGACAGACCCAAATGAAGCACAACAATTAGATCGTGTCATTGTGTTCATCTTTGCGAAGCTTTTTTCTCATGTCAAGTATTGTATTCCTTAGACCATGAGATAATGCAACTCCCTAGTGCCGGAAGAGAGTTTTGAGGTCATCAAACGTCATCCTATGAAAGGGTGATCATAAAGTTGTCTCTCAGGTGATCAGAAAGTACTTATTGGGTTGTATGTATCGAGATAGAATTTGTCCCTCCCAAGTCGGAGAGATATACTCCGGGCCCACTCGATAATTGATATCAACACCGCTTGCAAGCATGTGGTTAAGTAGTTAATCACAAAGTGATATTAGATTATGGAACGAGTAAAGTACTTGCTGTGAACGAGATTGAACTAGGTATGCCGATACCGATGATCGAATCTCGGGCAAGTAAAATATCGCGAGATGAAGGGAATACATATACGGGATTAATTGAATCCTGGCATCATGGTTCATCCAATATGATCATCGATGAATATGTGGGAGTCAATATGGGTTTCCAGATCCCGCTATTGATTATTGATAGAAGATCATGTCTGCATATTCTCGAACCCGTAGGGTCACACACTTAACGTGCATCGACGCTAGGATAGAATGGATAATTGGTTATTGAGTTTTTTGTTCAGAGTCTCGGATGAGATCCCGAACATCACGAGAGGTTCTGGAATGGTCCAGAGAATAAGATTCATATAATGGAAAGCAGTTTTTGGGTTTCAGAAAAGTTCTGGACTTTTTCGGTAGAGTACCAGAATATTCTAGAAAGTTCTGGAGGGCTCCATGGTGGGGCCCACATGCCCCAAAGGGTCCACATGGACCAAAGGGTGCTGCCTACATGGGCCTGGTCGTCCATGGCCACTTGTCCTATGAGGCCAAGGGCAAAACCCTAGGGTTTTCTTATGGGCCAAGGCAAAGGAAACTTAGGGGGCAAGTTTTCTCCCTAGAGCCACCGGCTTGACTTGGAGGCTAAGGCTGCCCCCTTGGCCAACCCTCTTGACCTATTTAAAGGGGAGGGGAGGGCTAGGGCGTGCTCCCTCCAACCCTAGCCACCGGCCCAACTGCTGCCCTCCACTTCTCTCTCTCGCGACTGCGCGTAGGCGAAGCCATGCCGCAGAAATTCTCCACCATAAGCACCACGTCGTCGTGCTGCTGATCCAATCTATCTCTCCATCATACTTGCTGGACCAAGGAGGGAGGAGACGTCGATGCGCCGTACGTGTGCATCGCTTGGAGGCGCCGGCAATTGTGGCGCTTGGATCGGATTGGATCGCGAGAAGGAGACGGCTAGTACGACTACATCATCCACGTTCTGTTGAACGTTTCTGCTATGCGATTTCTTCAAGGATATGAAGATGTCATCTATCTCTCTCATTGATTACATCTGCTAGATTAGATCTTGGCTTTCTTGTTCGCATCTGTAGGAAATTTTTTGATTTACTATGCTGCGAAATCCTTTAGAATACCTGCCGGAGGCCTTCTCCACCACCATGGCCGCCTTCGGAGTGACGTGTGAGTAGTCTACCTTGGACTACGGGTCCATAGCAGTAGCTAGATGGTTGTCTTCTCCACCATATGCTTCATGTTTAGATCTTGTGAGCTGCCCAACATGATCAAGATCATCTTTGTGTAATTCTACATGTTGTGTTTGTTGGGATCCGATGAGTATTGGTACTATGTCAAGTTGATGTGCTGAATTATATATCTTTATGTTATCTCTATGTTATTTATGATCTTGCATGTTCTTTGTTGCTAGTAGATATCTTGGTCAAGTAGATGCTAGTGACTCTAAGAGGGAGTATTTATGCTCGATAGTTGGGTTTATGCCTCTAGTAATCTGGGGGAGTGACAGAAACCTCTAAGGTTGTAGATGTGCTGTTGCTACTAGGGAGAAAACAACAGTCCAAGGACATTTGCTTTGTTTACTTTACGCACTTTGCTTAATGCAGTTATCCGTTGTTCACAACTTAATACCAGATGGTTGCTCGAACGACATCTGGAGGGTGGATTATTAGTCATAGATACAGTTGGATTACGGTCTATGTATTTTATCGTAATGCCCAGAGTGAATCTCATAGTGATCCTCATGACATATGTACATTATCTTTATTCTACCAATTGCCCAACTGTAATTTGTTTACCCAGCATGTTGTTATTTATCTTATAGAGAGACACCACTAGTGAACAGTGGACCCCGCTCCAATTTCCTTTACATTGCTATACCGTTTACTTTTGCTCGCACTATTTACTTTTACTTGCATACTATTACCTTTTACCACTCGATACGCCCAATCCTTTGTTTACAGCAAACCGGTGAGATTGACAACCTCATCGTAAGTTGGGGCAAAGTTCTTGGTTGTGTTGTGTGCAGGTTCCATGTTGTTGCTGGTGCAAAGCAAAGCCCTGGACGAGGCGCCTTATAAATTATCCGGAGCTATCGCGAAGCTAGCAAGCATCAACCTTCTGAAGTTTGGCTTTCTCCTACTGGTTCGATAAACCTTGGTTTCACAACTGAAGGAAGACTTGCTGCTATGCTCATCATACCTTCCTCTTGGGGTTCCCAACAGGGTGTTATCTACACGCCATCAATGACCAGAACCTAAAAATTTGGAAGAAAAAAAATTATACACGAATTTATAGAGAAGGGGACATGTTCCAGAACCTATCCAGAGGACCGGGACGGCGGTTCCTGCACATGGACGAACAGATCAGCATCGCAATGAGATCCTCCCGGCTACACCCGTTCGCTGACCGCGGCCGTCGCCAAGCGCCACCGTCTCGCTGCCATGGCCGTCTCGTCGACCACCTAGGCCTGAAGCTCGCCCAGGGATCATGAACAAGTGGTAATAACTCATGATTCGGGATTATTTAGCATAGAGGATAGTAGTATAGCAGGAACGAAGACTCACGGAGGGTCAGGGCATGCTGCCACTCGCCCAGGGATCGGCCTGTCTCCTTAGCTGCAGGCCAACCTCCCACCACCAATTAGAACATTGGCCCCATCCTATCCTCTCCGACCTACTGCAGATCTGGCCACTACTCCGGCCGCACCTGCTTCCCACCGGTGTCTGCCTCCTTCTTTCTCCCATCCCATACACGGCGGGGCAACTGTCCTCCACCCCACCGCATGATGTCCATGTGGTGGTGGGTTGCGTGGAAGGTGTACCGAGAGAGAAAATGATAGGGTAAGAGATTGAGTGTGGGTTAGAAAGGGAATTAAAGATTTGATTGGATAGCTTTTGAAAACAAGACAACCAGATTTGATTGAGCGTTAATGAGCGGTGAGAGCACTATAGATTTGATTTTTTAAGAAACTAAAGAAAATATTTGATTTGATTTAGCCTTAATGAGAGGGGAGGGCACTCGCGATAGGCACAAAATCTGGCGGGCGACGGGTGAGTATGATTAGATTAACTTAGCCGTGATAGAGGGTATAATATATCTGGTCTTGCATGGGTAAAATCGGAAATCAAAGGATGTAGCTGAAAAGTGGCTTCATCACCAACTCTAATTTAATACTACGTAAAGGTGAGTTTCAGATGGAGGTTTGACTTATTTAAACTTGAATTCAAATTTAAAAATAAATAATAAATAAAATGATATAAATAAAAAATCATCACAAATATAGAAAAGAAACCATAATTTATTTCTTGTCACAATAGTATTTTACAATATTTGTTGTACAAGAAATTAAAATACAACAGAATGGAAATCCTATTACAAACTAATGAAAAGAAAATCCTAATAACTAAATCTATAAATTTTCTAATAGTGTTTCTATATGTCTTCTAATTTTTCGTTGCTACTCACGGGAACTTCACTAGTACTGTAGTACATTACAAAACCAGAACTAGTCAATTAACACAGAAAAGCCAGTACTGTAGTATGACGACTTTTCTCCCGACCCTTCTCCCTCCCGTGTCGCTCCCGAGGGTGATGGAGAGGAAACCCTAGCTCTCCCTCCTCAACCCACCTCCACCGTCCCTCCTGTCCTCGCCGCCGCCAGAAGGTGTTGCTAGGCGAAGCTAGGCGCTGGCGGCGGCGTGGTGGCCATGGCGGATGGCGTGCTCGGCGAGGGGCGCGCCGGCGCGGCTTTGGCGGGCGTGGTGACCTTGCAAGGCTGGCGTGTCTGGATGGCGACGGTGTCTCTCCTTGGACGGCAAAGACGGCGGTCTGGGCGACGCGACGACCTAGGAGATCTGGCCGTCATCCGTACAGCGGTGGCGCGCCCTAACAGTGACGGCCTGGCATGACAGCAGCAGACCTCATTGGAGCAGGAGGTGGCGTGCGGTGTTGGCTCGGTCCTTGGACGGCTGCGGGTGGAGCTGGCCAGCGATGGCGGGGTGGCTGGCCTTGGCCAAGATCTGGGCCCTTTGGGCCTGATTTGGGTTGGCTAGGCCCTGCTGATTGCCAGGTTTCAGGGGCTCTCTTAGCCCACCCCTGGCCATGGTGTGACTGGGGCCCTGGATCTGGGCTTGTGCCTAGATCTGGCAGCCGCCTAGCAGCCCCTTTTGGGATCTGAGGATTGGATTGGCGGGTGCGTCCTGCTGATCTACCTCACTGTCCGAGGATTGGTTTCTGGCACCACTCTCTCAGGCTTGTTCTAGTGGTTTGTTCCTAGCGGTGGTGTGCTGTCACTTGGGTGCGAGATCTCGAACGCCGAAGCAGCGGCTCTAGAAGGTGGACTGCACGGGCATCTTGACGACAAGCGGCGTTGCGGTGGTGATGGCCTGTTCCTTCGGGCCATGCGGGTAGCGAGGGGTGGGCATCGGAGGTTCCTAGTGTTGGCGGCGCTTCGGCATGGTCAGCGCCCAGATCGTGTGTTGGAAGCTCGGCTCGGAGACAGGTCGTGGCCCGAGGTACCAAGTGTGGTGAAGGTTTTTCCGGGCGAAAGCTCAGCGCTTCGTCGCCAATGACGATGACGCCTGCGGGGTGTCGTGACCCTCTTGAAGGCATCATTGTGGCTACTCTCTCCATATTAGGGCTCCGGGTGAAAACCCTAGACTTTGGTCTCGATGACAGCGATGTTTTATTACGTTGTTACCCTCCTGGGGCGTTGTCGTGGAGCTCGGGTTTCTTTGGTCTAGACGGTGTCTTCGGTGACAAGCTCGATGCTTCTTAGTTTTTCTTGATTATTTTTGATCTGTTTGTAAGAGGAATCCCTCGTCATTTTATATTGATTCGGCCGTTTAGCTTTATTTATAAAGCGAGGCGAAAGCGTGTTTCCAGACTTGATACACAAAAGCAGAACTGATCATAGAAAGACAAGCATACATATAATACGCCCAGCTAGCTCGTGTCAATCCGATGGAAGAAACTGCGGCTACGAGGATCAACCAACGGAGGCAACGGCGTCGCCGGCGCACGGGAGGCGCACGGATGCCGCTGGGGGCATGGGAGGGGCAGCGGCCTGTACCCCTGCGCCTCCAGCTGTGCGTAGAGCCTGCACACGCAGCCCTCACTTCGCCAGCGTTCGAAGCTCCAGCAGCACTCGTTACGCCGGAGCCGGTCGGGATCCCACATCGTCGCGGCCCGACACATGGTGAGGTACGCCGGAATGTTGCACAGCGGATCGCCGTCTTGGGCTGCAGCTGCCAACACGGCCTGCAGCACCAGCATCGCTACGACGACGAGCGTCGTCGTCGTCGCCGCTGGTGTTTTCTTGGTTTCCATCGGGTCGATGGATCGCTCCGCCCTGCGCGTCAGCAGATCCACCAAGCTCGTGCCTTGAGAGGGAGGATGTTCTGAGTTTGATCTCGCTCGCTCAGTCACTCATATACGCCGCGGCCGAGATGCCAGAGATCAGGGCAAATCGTTTACTAGTGCGCGAGCCGGGGATGGATTGAGATCAGGCCAGGAGTGTTGTGAAAGGAAAGGATGCATACTTTGTGATCAGCACGTCGTGAGAATATATCATGTAAACTACTCCCCGCGCTTTCCACGAGCCGGATCGTTCTTTTTTTTCTTCTACCACGAGAGCTATGGATTGAGCAACCTGCTTCCAATTAGCTGCCTCATTTCTTATGTCGTGGAACACACTCCTCCGGAACAAACTATATATCGTGATAATTTAGTATATCATCCCAATGTTTGAAGCTCAAACTCTGGTCATGATCCAAATACAGACTGAAAAAATGCTAACCAATGTCAACCAAAAGTCATTATGAACTGTGTATCCATTTCATGGCTTACTCAAACCATTCCTGCTGATAGTAAGCATGAGATACAATAATGTTTCTTCATTCTTTCTGCCATCTCATAAACAATTTCTTTCACAATCTTCTTAAGCATCAGCGGTCATCAAGTTAAAGTATCTACTTGATTATAGTACATAATGTGCCCATGAGCCCATCAACAGCGCCCGCAAAAAAATTTATCTCCAATGTGAAACAAGCGCTACGTGCTCCTGCGAATTTAACATTTTAGCATAAAAAATCCATCAACAATAACTTTACCTATAACAACCTTGAAAAAAAATTACATATTGATTTCTGCTAACTTGCAGACATAACCATATAAATTTCACTTAAAGGGGCTCACGTAGACGGGAGCGGGAGCGCCTTCCGTCCACCGAGGAGAAGACATGTGACACTGAGAGTGGGACCCACATGTTGCCACGTCAGCCAATACAATGTCCCATCATCCATAGTGACCGTCGGTGACACTGTATTTAGTGATTTCGTATTCTCCGTGAATGATGACCGAATTGAATTTCATCGACAAGTTCATGTAAGTCTGATGGATTTTACTCTTATGTTTTTTATATCAGAAAAAGGGAAACCAGTTCAAGGAAAGAGAGTACTAGGGCGCAATTGGTAGCCTGCAGTTCTTTTTGGGCTCCCTGGGCGCATGCGCTGGGGGGCCTGGCTCGCATCATGCGATGCAAAAAATCAACTTGGTTGTTTTGTTTGGTTGCCTATGATACACTATTTCGCACATGAGAGGAAACGCTGCCTGCAGTGTTTGGTTGCTCGTAGTGAACCATTTCATGCAACGCTCACGCTGTTTGGTTACAACATAGGCTAGCGATCTGATAACCTCTTCCTTGAAGAGGTGAACATACCCAGCACATAGCATACAAAGCTGAACGACCTTAAACTAACAGTTCATCATGGTTACGGATGCATCACGAGCTACCCCCAAAAACCAACAGCTCATGATGCATCACAAATTCATCAGCGGAGTGGTATTAGTACCACCTCCCAAAATATTACAGGTCTGGCATGAAGTTTTCATCAGTTCCTAGCTAGTGGAATGAATATTAGGCGAGCGAAGCAGACATAGCAACAGCATAAGCCCGGTGAACTAAGCATGGTGCATGCGCAGCCATGTCCTAAGCCAGATCTTCCTGTCTGCCGGTGTCATGCAAGCGAAGGTAGTACCGTCGGCCTTGTTGCCCGCAAGGTGGTCGATTGCTGCAATCAGGTTGGAGGTAGAGTACACCTTCTTCCAGTTCACCAGAGGTGGTTGATCGAAGATGCACTTCATCTGGCGGTAGTTGATGATGGGCTTATTGAGGAACTTGACGTCCTTCGGGAATTTCTAACATTGAGATGAGATTTCGTTAGTTGAGTAAACCATAGTAGTTTGAACATGTTGATCAAAGAAGTGATATGCAAAGCTCACCATGATCAGCTGCTTGAACTCCTCCTTGTCCACCACGATCGCACAGCTCGTGCTATCAAATGTCACCCCTGGAAGCTTCTTAAGCTTGCACACCGTCACACACTTCACTTTCCACTTCCTCATGTGGTTTTACACCTGACAAGGGGTGACGATAATGCATGTGAAGTCTTTTACATCATTGTAGACACTTTTCAGATAGCACTCTTTGAAGCCGCGGCTCAAGTTAAGCCCCCTGTCGACTAGCTTGCAAATCCTATTTAGGACGAACTCTGACAAACTAGGATTCCACACCATGTTTGGTCTCGCCTCCACCACACATGGTGAGTTGTCAGGCACCATCCATGCCATATATGGAATGTGTTTCATTAGATCTGGAGACGGCAGGACGACCTACACCACAACAATGAACAATGACAAGCATGACAATCGAGTCAATAGGGTTCAACAAGATGACCTACAGCACTACAATGGCTAGCACAACAATGACAAGGACAACAATGGCAAGCACAACAATGGCAAGCACAACAATGACAATAACAACAATGGCAAGCTCAAATATGGCAAGCACAATAATGGCAAGCACAACAATAAACAATGGTAAGGCCAAAAATGCTCACATTCAGGGGAGTCAGATTAAACGCTGATGTTGGAGAGCTCGAAGGAGTGGAGGACAGCACCACCATGCCAGTGCTAGACGGGGTGGAAGGCAGGACAACCGTGCCAGTGCTAGACGGGGTGGAAGACAGCACCACCGCGGCTGTGCTCGACGGGGTGGAAGGCATGACCTACAAAACAGGCAAATCCACCACTAAATCGACTATGAGGCATAAATCGACTAAGGTACTACCTAATCCTATCATGTGCGAACTAGATCTAAGACATCTATAGATACATCCAGAGCCAAGGATTCAGAGTTCTTACCGTCGGAACAGGGGTCGAGGAAGAAGGAGAAGGAACGCCGGCAAAAGTCGCCGCCGAGCTCCTCGTCACTGGCGCTGCCGAGCTCCTCCTCTTTGCCGCTGCGCAAGATCCAGCCATAGCTTCAGATCTTCGAAGGGGACGAGCTCGATTTGGGGAAAATGGTGGGTCTGGATTTCGGCGGTGAGCGCTGAGCTAAATAAGGGGCCGGAAGAGCGGGCGGTGACCGAAATTCTCCCGCCGCTTTTTTGCCACACAGCGTGAGCTCGCGCCATCTCCGCCGCCTGCATCCGTGCGTATGCCGCGTTCTCGAAATAGCTCGAGAGGAGGGTGGCTCTGGGGAAACGCTCGATTCAGACGTTTCTCCGGGGCTTGCCCCAGAGGTGCTTTGAGCAGCGTGCGAGACACAACGCAGACTTGGACCAGGAATCCAATCAACGGCCTCTTGGCTCCATAGGGCTTGGTTAAACTCCTTACGGGCTACCAATCGCGCCCCTACTGGCTTAAACCCATGTGTAATGTATATGGGCCGCTTGGTGCCTTGGTCCCAGTCTGGCCCACGTAGCCCAGCTATCGATCCAGCCTAGCCACCGGTACTTTTCCGCCGTCCGGCACAGGTCGTCGCCGGTCACTACCCTCCCAGCGCCGCGGCGACTCTCGCGCTGCTTATGAGAGCCGCCGCCTCGTCCTCCCCGCTACGCGGCCTCCTCCTCCTCCACCTCTCGTCCCTCTCCCCGCGCAATCTGCTCACCATGAACCCCTCGTCCTCGTCCTCGTCCTCATCCGGCTACCGCTCGAACGCCGCCGCCTTCGCTTCCCCGCGCGGCGGCGGCGCCAGGCGGACCGGCGGCCGTGGAGGTGGGGGTGGCGACGGCGGCGACCGCATCGACGCCCTCGGCCGCCTCCTGTAACACCACCGACACGCAAACTCCGACTCCCCCTCCGCGCAATCGCATCGCCGCTAACTGTTGTTTTGCGGATGCTTCTCTTCGCAGGACGAGGGTCCTGCGGCACATGGCGTCGGAGCTGAGACTGGACATGAGGAGCGACGGCTACGTGCGGGTGCGCGACCTGCTCAGGCTCAACCTGCAGACCTTCGCCAAGGTTCCCCTCAAGTCCCACACGGTGGACGAAATCAGGGAGGTATAATAGTCGTTCATGCTTCGTATTCTTGCTTAACAGTAGACAAACTTGCTAAGCACTGAACCCCCGCGAGTTACGTGTTGTTTAAATTTGTTACCCTGCATCATGAACTTGCTTTGAGGAATCTCAGAGTATTTAGATTGCTACAGGATTTGCTGTACATCTGGACTTGGTGAGTGGCTTTAAGCATGATTAGAATGTTGCCTTTGCGCCTGTAGGCTGTCAGGCGGGATAACAAGCAGAGGTTTAGTCTGTTGGAGGAAGATGGCGAGCTGCTGATTCGAGCGAACCAGGGGCATACAGTGACAGTAAGTTCTCTGCCTGAACACTGATGTATTTTGTTTCACAATTACCATACCATTTATCTTGTCCATGATCATCTGCCATGCTGTAACCATTGTTTTTCCATAACTGCTGAGAGGATCAGACATAAAAAAGGAGCAATAATAATGGCATGCATCAAACCTCTTCCCAGGCAGTCCGTATCAGACATTACACACTTTAGCTCAAGATGTAAATGATTCCCAGCAGAATCATAGTCAGTGGTACTTTTGCTATTGTTAACTGGTAATTAAGCATAATATCGTCAGATCCATTATTGGTGTGAACTAAGAAATAGAAGTTGCCAATTCATGTGTGTTTGCTACGGCTCGAGCGTGTCTTCTGATGTTGCTATACAGCTATAGGTGTATATTCTTCAGCCACAATTCAGTTCAACTGCCACGTTAATAATTAAGATGCTGCTGTCATGTCTGATGCCTAGCTTTTGCAAACTTAAGACGCCTTAGCACCATTAAACAAAAAATAACATGGCGATATTCATTACTTTGTAACCAGTGGGTATGTTTTGAAGAGATAATATCAGATCTAAGTCAGAAAACGCATGCCATTTGTTGTTTTAACATTTCAGCGTGACCCTTTGAGGTCATGTCCCTACTTTGATTTAAAGCCGATATTTCCAATGCATTCTTGTTTCAAGTTGGCATATCTCTGAAAGCAGTTTCCCTGTTCTCTTATCTTGTGGGATGTGTTGGGGCATGCTGTCTGTCTGTTTCTTTCATTTATTCATCAAGGAAATTGTGCTTACAAGTAACCACCTTAGTGGAATTAATCCAGTTTGCTTTATAATAATCCTTAATCCCCTTGTAGACTGTTACTTCAGAGAGCTTGTTGAAACCAATTTTATCAGCTGATGAAGTCTCAGGTATATGCTCTAGAAACTCACTTTTGCATCCTCTCCTGGATTGTATAGTGTGTTTGCGCTAATTCCTTTTGTCCACAGTTTGTGTTCATGGAACTTACAGGAAAAATCTTGATTCAATCTTGCAATCTGGGCTTAAACGTATGGCAAGGTTACATGTACATTTCTCAAGCGGTTTACCCTCCGATGGGGAAGTAATCAGCGGTATGATTTACTCTTTCAGAAACAAGTAGGAGAACTAAGGCTGTTCTACTAGTAGATTATATGCTGAAGGTTCTAGAATATTAATCTTCTGTTGTAAATCTAATGTGTTCACGATCATTGCCGTTGTTCCATTGTTTAGGTGCATCAACTAGTACTGTTCGCTATTTGTTTCCAACTTGTGGTGTGATGTTTCTTTCACCGCTGCCTTGTCGTGGACTAACGTTTCTGTCTTCTTCAGGTATGAGGCGGAGTGCCAACATCTTGATATATTTGGATGTCAGCAAGGCACTTCAAGGTATCAATGTCGCATGTAAATAGCCACAAATAATTTGAGTTTGCATTCATCATCTCACTAAAGGCTAATATTTGATAAGCTGATTTTGTTTCTCAGATGGGATGAAGCTATACATTTCAGACAACAAGGTGATATTGACAGAGGGATTCAATGGCGTCGTTCCTGTCAAGTACTTTGAGAAGATCGAAACATGGCCAGGATGTGCGCCTATACCATTTCAAAGATAGGAGATCTTAGTATAGTACTCCTGCTGTTTCTGTGTGGCTTCTTGAGAGCTCAGACACATGCACATTAGTATGTTGTAATCTGAAAGAGCTGTGTTATACATATAACTGTTGAAGTCATAATTTGGCTATTAGTATTTATGGGCCAAATTAATTTTAAGGCTAGATTGGATCATTGGTTGACACATACATTTGAACTTCCTGTCTATTTCAAAGTGCAGTCTTGGTTTGCATTCCAGTGCAGATGGAAGAAGCTATGTGAAGTATTTCCTACATTAGCGCTGCAGGAGACAAGTTCTAAATCAATTCAGAGATACGCTGGTGTTACCGATGACTAATCCTGGATGGATTCAGAGATAGCTAGCTCCAGATAGGCTGAGATGTGCACATGATGATTGCAAGGAAGAACGTAAGGAAAAAACTCTCTTGCTTGTCGATGTTTCAGGCTAACTAGTTAGCAAGGAATAAGAAGGCTGTACGAGTCTTAGCATTAAGCCAATATAGTCTATCCTTTGTCAGGTGCATGACCGGTTTAAATAGAGATTAGGAATATTTTATTTGGCTTGCATGCCAAGAAAGAGTTACGTTTCGTGCCGTGATGTTATGGCCAAAGACCAGGCGCCTATATAATGGGAACATGGCCGATTGAGGAGAGCCCCGATCAATCGAATCTACATACTACAGTTTATCTTTATTTTCTTTATCGTTTGTTTTGTTCTTTATCGTTCTTCTCTGCCATGCCTTAGCAGCCCTAGGGTTTGGTTGATCTTTGCCGTTTTGTCCTGAAAAGCGGTCGGCTCTCCTCCACGAAAGCGAGGGGTCTTTGTTGCTTTGCGCGGAAAGCATCCGTTCGTTGTCACGAAAGCACGATAGCTATCCTGATGTTGCGCGGCAGTTTTGCGTGCCAACAATAACTCTGATATGTGAGAGCATCATTCCGCTGCTGGTGTGGGCCTTGTACCGGTTGTGCAAACCTGTGTGATATGCCGATGCCCTGATGTTGCTTCCTTTTTTGACGAATTTGGCTGTTGTTTCCTTTCTGAAAGCATCATCAATCAATCTCTCTCCCACAATTAGGCTGTTGTTTCCTTTCTGAAAGAATTTGGAGTTTGGGCAGGTTATAGCCAATGTTTTGCATGTTAATTGCAAAGGTGCATTCGGATGCTTGCACTTGTGTGAATCTGTAAACTCGTCCAAAAAATATGTCACTTTCACTTGCACGAGGGCTCAGTGATGTAAGCGTGCATGTGCAACATACCATACATGAACACGACACCCTTAATAAAATCCACGGTATTGTTTGCTGTAGGTTTATGCTCTCGTACTCCGTATAAAAAAACTGCATCTCTAGCTAATCGGACATGAACATGACCCAACTCCCTCCAGCTCCCCGTTTTCATTGTATCTCTTTCTCTAGTCAAGCCTTCCGTGCCTCCTTATGGCACTTGAGAGTTTACCAAGTAGAAGCATCCGTGTTTTTCATTTTACCAAAATCTGCAATTAGAGCAGGAGCAGTATATCACTAATCTGTGTGAAGACATTCCTATATTCAAAAGGTTGCACATATATTTCTCACTCAAAAACGTTTTCGTACACAATACTTCCAACAATACATAATAAAATTAATTATCTTCCCACGGTGACATGCAGCATATGTCGTGATATTAGGCTTGATTACCTAGTTAATTACCGTCCTCTAACAAGAAACATTAACAGCAGCAGCGTAAAGAGCAGCAAAAGAATTGTGTTCTCAATTTCTCAGGTGCAATGCTCAACATTATGACCGAGTCACAGCACAAATTCCATGTTTTATTGAAGTGAAAAGGGCTGAAGGCAATCAATTAAGTGAAGTATGCGCAATGCGGGATATATGTTGTTTTTTGAGCGAGTGGTATGCTAAAATAGTGATGGGTTATCATGCACTGAGGGGGATCGAGTTAAGCCCATTGTATGAAGAATTTTTGAGGGAGAAGAACACAGTTGTCCGTGGCCTTGGTCATCCAGTGTTGTTTGGAGCAAATACTGAGACCTCGCGTCAAGAGTTGTCTCGGTTTGATACAGTTTCTATCTATCACGGATTGCCGGTCACTCCAATCAATATTTACAGGCTGTTTGAGAGAAATCATTATGTTCTCCTCTATCCCGGTGGTGTTCGGGAAGCTCTACATAGAAAGGTGTGCTTAATGTCACCACATCTCTGCTAAGGCTTGAAAGAATCACAGGGGCAGTTTGTAAAGTTTCTTGGTAAAGTTCTGGTATTGAAGTCAAATTTGAACCTAATTTCCAAACTTTACCAAAGGATACTCCTCTTCAAACATGTTCTTAGTGTTTTACCACACAGAATTATTTTCTTTGCTAACAACTAAATTAACACATCAGTTTTTACTAATAGGAGTGTCCCCACTGATATAAAAATAGTATAATCAAGGTTAGTACCTAAGTATTCCATAACTGAAACACAAACGAAAGAATGTTGTCTGAGTGTTAGCCTACTAGATCTTTTCTCCTGTAATTATTGAGCTGAATTTGGCAGGGTGAAGAGTATAAGTTGTTTTGGCCGGATCAACCAGAATTTGTAAGGATGGCAGCAAGGTTTGGTGTTACTGTCGTTCCATTTGGGTTTGTCGGAGAAGGTGACGTTTTAGAGGTAGATTTCCTAGTCCTTTTCTATAGGATAAATCAACATTGTTATATATGTATTTCCTAAAATATTATTAGGAAGGACATTTGCATTCAGATGACATATCATTTAACATCTTGACCTCTTAAGCATGTTTTATTCAAGAAAAAAACATGAAACCATGGTGCAGAAAATGACCCTGAAGATTTATGATAATACACATTCTCTAGCACTCTGCAGGACATGTCCCTAATTTGTGACCAAGGTTATGTACTGCGTTTTTTGGTGAAAACTAAACCGAGTGTATGTTTGCATTCTTTCTGCAGTTGGTTCTGGATTACAATGATCAAAAGAACATTCCGTACCTTTGGGAGTGGATAGAGTCAATCAACAAAGACAGCCAAAGAGTGAGGTCAGATTCTAATTTCCAAACAAATACAGTAACTATTACTCAAACTCTTCTTCATTCTGCTGTGCAGTTTTCATTCAGAGATAGCGTCAAAGGAGAGGAAGGGAATCAAGATATGTACCTACCTGCTATTGTTCCCAAAGTACCTGGACGGTTCTACTACCTGTTTGGCAAACCAATCAAAATGAAAGGGATGCACAATGTTCTGAGAGATAGGAAGAGCGCAAACGAAGTGTATTTACATATCAAATCAGAAGTCGAGGACGCATTGTCATACTTAAAACAGAAGAGGAAGATCCTTACAGGAGTATATCGCAGCGTGCTGTGTACCAGGCAACTTGGGGTGTTTCTGCTCAGGTCCCAACTTTTGAACCATAAAGACTAGGTGCAGATATATTCCTGTCACAGAGTGACTGCACATTGGCAGTTTATCATAAGCAGAAACAGAAGAACGGCTAGTACTTTCTGTGAAAGAAGTTAGGGCCAGCTTTCTGCAAATCCCAGTGTACAACTCTTACATTATTTATGCATTCAGAAAGAAGATACCCATTATAGCAGAGAATAGCAAAGAACATAATGTGTAGAGAACAGATGTTGAACATTTTATTTTAGTATGTCTGAATTGTGTCTGTTACTTACTCATGATAGTGACTAACTGACACCAATATGTTACTGATTTTTTAATTCTTGTTCAAATCAAGGGTCTCTTTCATCTCTGTACTCTATAGTCAATGTGAAAATGGATCGCCTAAAGTTGGGAAACAGGTGCCCATAAGCTAGTCAAATAATTCAATTTCGCAGCAATTGTTTTAGGAAAATATGTTCTGCTCGCAACCTGGCATATTTTGAAAAGATTTGACATGTACGTGGTTTGGCATATAGTGTGGTAACACCATATATTTCAGAAAAAAAGGACATGCAATTTACTGCAAAAACTTTGGAGAACTCCCATGTGACTTCCACACTTACATGTTCTACCTGATTACGAGGACCTATTTATCAAGGAGATGGCCAAAAGCTGTCGTTTCAGTAACATGAGAGGACAAGAGAGCCACATCATTCCTATACTGGTGGATAATAAAACTTAAATGTTTGACTAAACACCACCAAAACATCAATGCAAAGTTTTGTAAATGCCAGAAAATAAGGGCCCAATGACTGTTTCGTAACATTCTTAGAAGAAATTCAACGATCCAACAAGATTAATATGGACATGATAACATGTAGATTCTTCATAAACATACAAGTAGATTTGCAGTGGAATAACATATATAGCCCAAGGCAGGTAGCGGAAAAGAAAAGGTTAATGCAGCATAAGCTAGATGTTTAGTATTTGCTAAGTTACTAGCTGCTGTGTCAACTAGCAAAGCTGAAACGGTCCAAAGAGAACTCTAGCATGACAACCTTGTCCCATTCCACAGGAATAAAACTTCATTCGACATCAAATCCCTTCTCTTGGAGTTCCTGGACAACCTCATTCCTCATTCGGAACCAAAGCTTTTGTGCTTCCTGGTCAAACTTTTTCGACTGGAGTTGCTTCTGCATGTTATCAGAGTCCATGTTTGCATCAGCAAAACCTTTGGGTCCAATCGTGGTACCTAGAGCACCTCCACTTTTTATGAACTCCTCAACCGCCTCTTCATCACCAGGGTAGGGAAACTCCCTTCGCTCATAAAGATGTGCCATTTCTTTTTCTTCCTGAAAATATTGAAGATAGCTTTTAGAAAAGTATAAACTGCAAGGACAGGAATCGGTAAAAAGATTGCTGATGCTATTTATCATATTTCTGTAGAATACATATTTACCATAAGTGATCCTTATGGATAATCAATCATATTCTCCAAGAGATAATTTTGATGCCACAGTGTTGAAGGTGACATATAAGGAGTGCTTGTAGACTGATAATCAGTACTCAAAATATACTATTTCAGTAAAGGCTAATGAGGCCTATGCAAGATCTGAAGACACTACCCATGCATGACCAACCCCACAAAAAATTGTCCGAATTCATCGAAATGATGCATGCTTCTAGTCAACCGTGTGGCCAAAATCAGTACTTTGCTGAAGCCTCGGCTATAGTGATGCAATTATAGAAGGACAACAGAACAAAATTGTGGAATGCAGAGTGTATGGATTAAGTTATTTCTCAAGACACGGCATGGAATGTATTGACATAATTATTGGCAGTTCTGAACCATAGTTACAAAAACTGAACATACAAGAAGATGAACTTACTGTAATCGACAGAAATCTTGAAGCAAAAAAAAACTTGCAGCAATTCATTTCTGCCTCAAATAAGCGCCACCGGTCATACCTTGGGGCGTGGCTTGAGAGTCCACCAACCAAGCGGCGATGTCTCGTTCCAGAGCCATGCAGCACCGAAAAGCGCATAGGTGCAGAGCATGCCCTTACCCATCTGCTTAAAGAAGTAGGCATCCCCCTTCTCGAAGCCCATCCTTCTGACCCCCCCAAGGCAACAAGAACAGAGACGACATTATTAAGAATCAAGCCAAGCCATGGAAGTGTGAAGAGAAAGAAGGCAGCTATGGGAGGCTCATGCTCACCTGAGGAGCCGACGGGCCTGAGGGAAGTTGCGCAACATCACGTCACCTGCAGAACAGGGGCAAAGTGAAGGGGGTTTTAGTGCGGCATTTCGTCGAGCAGGCACGCGTATGTCTGCTTGGGTCAAAAAAAAAAATTTTGAAAAGAATGATGCAGGAACTAGGCTGATTTCACTCAGCGACCCCGACATGCTAGAAGAAGAAAAAGAATCCAGAATTAAATTGCACGAAAGATGGTTCACCTAAGAATTGGAGAATTGCGTACCCTATCTGAGTATATGGAAACACTAGGGTTAGAGGGAGAGGGGAATGGGAGAGAAGTGACTCAGCAGTCAACAGGGCTCCTTACCCTGATGCGATCGGGGAGCTGCCGAGCGCGTCAGCGGTGCCTAGAGTCTTGTTCCTAGAGTCAGCAGGGTTGCCGGCGCAAGAGTGCAGAGTCTTGTGAAACGAAGCTAGTTTTTTTTTAGAGAGAAGTGAGCTAGTTCTGTGTGTGTCAAAACCTTCTAATCTGCAGTGAAGCAAATATAATTGTTGCACTTAATTGATTTGATCCCACGGCTGGGGTATATATAGTATAAGAGGACTAGTACTTGCCAAGATTACAAAACGTGTAAATAGGGAACTCCAAACCGGACCTAGTAGAAACCGAATAGGTTTCCTGTCTAACACCATTCCTAAGGGAGAAGAAAGGATTAGGATTATAAGATCAATCTAAAATATCAGAAAATGAACTAAAAGGCAGGATAACACTTGAAACAATCACATTAAACAGTGCCGCCACGCTGGTCGGAATGCAACGCAACGAATACGCGCACCAGAGCCAGGCCGACTCCCACATCAAGGCCACCCCTCCTCCCACTATATTTCAATAGACTGCTTCCACACAAGCAATGATGATACACCAATTAGTAATGAATTTTCTGCTGAATACAAAAACACAGGGTATAAGGCGACTTATGACACTGCAATGTTTGCATTCAGATCAATGGTACATGAGAAGAGACCTTGACCTGTAAAGATGACTAAGTTATTAATTTAAACATGACAGAATACAATTTCTACTCCAACCATTGCCCTGTAAAGATTCAAGACCTTCAAAAATCCTGGTTCGGCATGATTTCTGTATATAGAATAATTTGTCTAGTGAGGAAGTAACTTGCATAATTTAAACACGACTTAGTTAATAAAAGTGGACTGCCATACTTTACAGGTGTAGTTGACTATCTGAAACCTTCATATATACTCCCTCCGTTCCACAATATAAGATGTTTTAGTCCATCATTGCCACACATGTATCTAGATGTTTTTAGTATATAGGTTCACTCCTTTTGCTTATAACCTACACACTAAAAGATGTCTACATACATGCATGACAATGATGGGCTAAAACATCTTATATTTTAGAACGGAGGGAGTACATCATATACTACAGCCTGTAATGCATTAATGTATGCATCAATAACAAATTTGAAGCAAACAAGCCGATTAGAACATACTCAAACTGAAACTCTAAAAACTGCAAAAAAAAGACACTGGAATATTTCCGGTACAAATCCCTTAGGACCTTAGCTATCATGTATATATAAGACATGCACTGAAGCATAGCTTACAATTTTGGATATTTTGGATTTTCTACCAACTTGATGAGTAGCAAGCTCATATGCAGCTTTAGGCATAATTCCAGAATCATCCGCAGTTTCGATTTCAAAATCTTGAAATTCTGAAATTTTCCTTTGGGACACCATGAGATGGCGGGTTTGTGGAAATTGAAGGAGGTGATTGTGTTCAAGAGACTTGAATAATTCCAGAACTGCGATGAAATGTAAGAGTCATCCGAGCATCGCGGTTAGTTCTTGTTTGAGCTCTGAAACACTTTTGAATGAATTGTCTTTGTCCTTTTTTCCGATGACCTTCCTTGGCACAAACGTACCTACATGAGGTTACAGTACCATCAGACTTGTTCACATTGGTGTACCTCTTCTTCACTTCAAAGCCTGCACGACCCCCATATGCAAACCAAAAAAGCAATGCCTCCTCTTTACTTTTGAATATCATGCCAACTTGAGGCAACCCCTTATCAGATTCTGCCATTGCGCACCACCCAATTTATCTGCCATTGCCAACACGCATTCGGTACACGTCTCGAGAAGTCCTTGGACGCCTGTGAGTGGGTTGCTCGATTTGGGTTCCCTCAGATTTCACACACACACAACCAACAGAAGAGCACTACGTTCAAAAGGTTAAGATTTCACACACGCAGCACTAGATTCAGATTTTTACTTTCCCAAAGTATGCAAAGGCGTACAAACACAGCGGACTAACAATCAGGGCATGCATCTTCATCTAAAAGCACCAAAATTACCTCCAACAGTTGGCGGAATCGTCTTGAAGATTAGGCCGGTGGCAACCCTGTCCACCCTCCGGACGCGGCTGCGGAGGACGACGAGGCCGTCCGACGAGCCGCGCTGCTGACGTCGAGCGCGGGGCCGAAGCCGCCGGTCCTCCTCGGTGCCGCTCCCCTCCCCGGTCAAACCCTCGCCTCCGTCGCTGGAATGGATACAGCTGAAACTTGCCAAGTCGTTTCCGTGCGTTGGATCAACAACGGATGGTAGATAAGCAGCACGTGACTGAAGCCGATCCCATCTACATAAAGCCCAGCACACGAGACCCATCCCGCAAAACCTAGGGACATCCCGAGCGCCGCCGTCGCCACCTTCCTCCTCCCTCCTCGCGCCGCCGCCTCCTTCCTCTCCTCCACCCGCCGCCACCAGCAGCCATGGCGACCGAGGCGTACGCGCCGCCGATGAAGGCTGGCAAGGAGGGCTTCCAGGGCACGCCGGAGCTGCAGCACAGGATCCGCATCACCCTCTCCTCCAAGAGCGTCAAGAACCTCGAGAAGGGTTAGCCCTCCGTCCCCGCTCCCCACCATGAGGTCTTCGTCGTGCTCTCAGCGTTGCTCCGATCTGATGTTTGCTCGTGTGTTCTCGACAGTTTGCTCCGATCTGGTGAAGGGGGCCAAGGACAAGCAGCTCAGGGTTAAGGGCCCCGTCAGGATGCCCACCAAGGTGCTCAACATCACCACCAGGAAGTCTCCTTGTGGAGAAGGTGATCTCTCTTGCATCCGTTTGCTTAGTTGCTTTGTAGTATATTTTGGACTGTGAATTGCCTGTGATTATGATGATGTGCTGAGCAGATGATGTGAAACATTTAGACCATTGAGATCTTTTTGGTCTTTGATGTCTCTAAAATCGAGCTTTTTAAAACTGATGCTTGGCACGCCATCACTGTATTGTTATTTTCTTGTGTATCTTGGGATGTTTGTGGTTAGTGTTGTTTGGTACTATGATCTTGTGTGAATTGGAGCCCTTTATGGGGAACCGTTTGTCAAGCTGAGCATATGATGTTACAAGGAGATGCTACTGAGATGTTACATCATTGAAGTATCTTAAACCGAGCTTTTTAAAGCTGATGCTTGGGTTATCTAGTGCAAGTAAATTAGAAATGCAGATGACTTTTGGTTGTGTTGTTTGTGTTTAGTTGTCGTACTTATGGCTAAACTGCTGTCAATAGCTTCATTGTGACTGGCGACCCGCAGATCCTAAGCTTCAACCCTTTTGAACATGCCTCAATTGTTGTTTTTTCCTTTATATGACTTTCATTTGGGGGAACGCAATTTTTTTATATTGGGTGCTGCTGGTTTTGGACACTTGTTTGATATGGGCAAATTATGCTAAAGAACGTTATTCCTGAGATTTTCTTTGATGAATTACAAATAGAGTTTTTTATAACTGCTGGTTAGCCTCTATAATGCCTTGATGTTTCAGTGTAATCCTTTGGTTGGTTAAATTTTACTTGTACATTCAATTTCCATATGACTGGTATCGAGTCATTTGACATCTAGTTTATAATTCAGAAAAGTTTCTGGATGGTACTGGATGGGCTGAGCAAATGATGATTATATATGATTATACTGATACATTTGATGTTTCACAATCGAGCTTTTTAAAACTGATGCTCAGCCTTTGAGATTTTCTTGTATGCAATCTTTGTATAGTTGTGTATAGTTGTTTGTGGCTATAGTAAATATTAATGTAACTGTCCTTGGTAATCAGGTACTAACACCTGGGATCGTTTCGAGATGCGGGTGCACAAGAGGGTGATTGACCTTGTCAGCTCTCCAGATGTCGTGAAGCAGATCACCTCAATCACCATTGAGCCTGGTGTCGAGGTTGAAGTCACCATCACCGACCAGTAGTCGTGCTACCCTGTTCTGTTATCTCTTACAAAGTTGGAGAGACACCACTGAGCAAGATGTTTTTGAAGTTTGTAGTATGAGACTGTTTTTTGTATGACTAGGTTCTTTGCGTCGTGATTCTAGTCTATATTTTTGAAGTTATCGTCATCAATTTTCATTCCTCTGGTGTCTCTGATTGGAAGTTTATATATATTGATCTATGCTATCTGGTTAATTGTTGCTTCCTGTGTGAAACGATTTGTGATTTTCTCTGTTTCGTGGCTAGCAACGTGGACACTGGCTGTTGGCTGTACATCAATACCGTGAGAAATAATGATGGGGTACAACAACCGGTTGCTAGTTTCCTAACTTTAGAAAGAAGTGAATTCAGTTTGTAACACAACTCATTTTATCTTTGCTGTGGCGGTGAATTCAGGCCTGCAAAATAACACCTGTGGACACCGGCGGTAGAACATTGGAATTAAACAGGGATTGCGGGCAGCCCTGCAGATTGCCGCTTCTGCAGGTATCTTTCGCTGCCGGAGCGCCGCCGCTCCTCAACGGCGCTCTGGCTCTGGCTTCGACTTTGCCCATCCTTGAACTTCATGCGCTCCTTGAGATGGATTCCAACCCTGCCTTCTCACCACCTTCCGCAGACGAGGAGGGGGCGTCCCGCCGCTGAAGCACCGCCATATGTATTTCCTTGTATCCGCGTTGACCTGCAAGACAAAATTTCTGGTTCTCGAATTCAAATCGACAATCCATGCGCTCTGCTGCCTGGATAATTCACCGAGTGTTTGCTCTGATCTGGTTAACAAAAAGCTTCCTGGTGTTTAGCACTTTAGCAGTAAACTCAACTAATTGGGGATTAGTAGTTCAAGGTTGAGGTAGCAGCACGCTTCGATAGGCCACTGTTGGAGTGCCGCCATGGCTGCTGCTCCTCCGGGTCCGGGGGATCCACTAGAACATCGTGCTTCCCCATCTCCCTCTGTTCCTGTTCTTCCTCCTCTAGTTTTGCTTGTTAACGACAGTGGCAAGACACCCAACCTGCTCCTCTAGTAAAAGTTCTTCTAAAAATGTTGACAAAAAGGTGTCATTTTTCATTGCCAGAAGTTCTTAACGGTTCCCCAACAGAATAACTTTGGCAAAAATCACAGTTGAATTCAAGTCCAGGTGCATGGCCCTTATTTTCGTAAGAACATGCAATCCAAGACCATGCATATGAAATATCTCTATTTTCAGTTCATAATGCAACAGGTAGATGCAAGTGATAAAAACACATTTAATAATGTATCTCAGTAACAAACATTGCCAACAACGAGAGTGGACGTTTGGAGCTCCAGCTCCATGGAGCTCGAAATTTGAATGTCCAAAAAATCAAATTTAAACTTTTCAAAATTTCTAAAAAAATACCATGGTGTAGACAATGTTGTAATCTATCACTGTGTATTTTTTTCAGAACGAATTATGGCATATTTTGGGCTCAGCAAAAAAAACAAATTAAGATTTTTTCCTCGTTGGACAGTGATAAACAATGTTTAGAAAACTTGATTGTCTTTTTGTGCGTTTTTGTTATTTTTACTGCGACCAAAATACAACGTATTTCGTTCTGAAAATTTACAGAATGATAGAGTGCAACATTGCCTACGTCATAGTATTTTTCAGAATTTTTTGAAATGTTTGTATTCAAATTTTGTAAAGTTCAAAAAAGGAAAAAAGAAAAAGAAAAGAACGGGCTCCCTGGTGCCCGAGCACCATTTGAAGTTTTTGATACAACGAGTTACATGTTTCTTAAGAAGTGCAGGCAACACACGGTTCAAGTAGCAACACGGAGTGCACTTCTGGGCACACACATTCTATGAGGAGCCCCCATTTTACCTCCTGTCACTTGCACGATCCTTACATCCTTTGATGAAAGATGAGATGAACCAATCGGCATTAAAAATCTGAGCAAAGTCACTGCAGCAGAGAAATGGTATTAAATACAAATAAAATGCATTTCAGTCTTTTAGAAACATGAGCAGATTTGAAGGCTAGAGTAGTGCCTGGTAATCGAAGAAACCTGGCATCTTTCCAGAAGAAAGTTTGGTCCAGTTTGGGAATAACAAGTGTTGCATTTAAAATACGTGCAGAAAAACAGCATCAATTATCTGAGGCAGCACATAATACTTAGGGTAACGGACATAGTTGTGAACATCATAATATGGAACCAGAAAAATATATAGATACTGCAGAGTTAGCTGTGAAATATAACGTAAACTCCTAATCTCTCGTTTCAGAGCAAAACTGGGGAGACCTCAAACTTCAAATTTTCACCCCATCCTTAGACACTACACAGGAGGTGTTCCCAACATTAGCCTGGACTGTTGTATGTTTTGACTGAAGACTAATAATGATTTTAAGGATACAACCTCTTATTTATGTGTTACGTCTATCAATCAGATAGGTTCTATATATATTTGCATTCATATGTAATACATGATCTATTCTAAGTGAATCTGGTATCACTTTAGCCACTTGATGTTCAATTGATTATTCGATTTATAATCATGACATCCAAACCAAAGCAAACCTGCAAACCTTGGTATTTAGGAGCAGATTCTCATAGATGAAATAATCTATGACAAACTACAGCTCTAACACTGGTCGAAAAAGAGGGTATTAAGACCGTAGGCTTCTGCATACACATACTCAAACTGGTTGCTTACATGTTTTGTTCTACCGAGATACATGCGTGTTATCTTACCCCTATTCTTCGTTGATTGAGGCCTCCACTCATAATAATCATTAAATAACGGTCTGGGTGTGTTATAACAGCTGAATCTGCACAGACTAAAACAGTGATTACTTCAAGCAAACAAAAAATTAACCCAGCACAACAAAGAAAGGGCACCACTGCCACCAAAACTATTTCAAACTTTTGAAGAATATAATAGAGCATACATTCTAAGATCGTAGAGAAAATCTAACATCTGAAATACTCTATGTGGCTACACAAAATTTTAAGCAATCCGCAATGGCAAAGAATATTGAGCACCAATGAATTTGCCGCTGGAGTTGCTGCACCCATAGAATTTGCTAGCAAGCTTTGAACCCCATTGGTCATCTGCTGCAGTCCAACCACCTCTCTGTAGTTTGAGAAATTGTAGACAAGTAAGCAATCCTTAAATAGAGGTTCTATTTTAACAAACTGTAGAAAACAAAATAGAACAAACCTGGTTTGCCAAAAGGGCAACAGGTCTACACTCAAAATTATCAGCAGTGAAACATAAAAACAAAATCTTTAACTCACAGCTCTAAAACTCAAGAAGCCAAGTTCGATATACCCTGCAGCATGCAAATATAAGTCCTCTGAAGCCAAATTGTAACCAATCCTCAATGGAAAAGTATATTGCGTACCAAGGAATTTGATGTTGGAGTTGCTGCACCCATAGAATTTGCTAGAAAGCTTTGAACCCCATTGGTCATCTGCTGCAGTCCAACTACCTCTCTGCAGTTTAAGAAATTGTAGAGAACTAAGCAATCCTTAAATACAGGTTCTATTTTAGCAAAATATAAAAAAATCTGGTTTGCTAAAAGGGCAACAGGTCTACACTCTAAATTATCAGCAGTGGAACATAGAAACGAAATCCATTTCAACTCACACCTCTACAAACTCAAGAAGCCAGGTTCGATATACCCTGGAGCATGCAAATATAAGTCCTTCTGAAACAAAATAGAAACAGATAACTCTTTTTTTAAGAACATATATTAAAAAGGGAGATAAATTATGCTAGAAACATCCGTACATGGGACAGTTGTCCCTAAATAAAAGAAAAGCTTAGTCCAAAACATAAAAATTAAGCAAGCCCTTGGGAGCAAATCTTTGGAGAAGAATCTGACACCCCCATCAAGCCCAAAGGAAGACAAAGGAGACCGTTGCAACCATGAGTCGTCGACAAGACCTAGAGAGGAAACATTGTTGGAGTCGCTGCAGTATCCACCCGCCGCATATGACGGGGTCTAAGGGAATAAAGGCATATCACATCGCCCCGATCCACCCTACTGTCAGGTGCATGTTGCCAGCCAGAACTGCTAACCTGACCGCAATTAGAAGCATGGGGCGATCAAGACGAAAGCACCAGATATTAACACCAACTAATTTACTTAAAATTCATCTGATATCACTTATTTTGACAGTTCATCCTTTGCTAAGATTGTCTAGTACGACGAAGAAATCAACTACTGTGAGAGGATAAAAGGCCATTCTAATCAAGACTAAGTATCATAACTAGTATGAAAGAAAGATGTCTACTTGGACTAACGACTATTTTATGAACCTGGTAAAGGAGAAGCCAGGAAAGACAACATTCTCTCTAAAAACCTTGAGACGTGTCATAACCACGCAGCGCCTGGAAGATACTTCACACAGACTAGTTAAAGGGTGCAAGCATATAGAAAAGTATATCATAACATAAGTGCTATTAGAATAAGTGACTCGGTAGACTGGGAAGTTGTACTTCATCTTCATGCATCACATATTGAGGTTGCAAAGTACATAGCAGTTAGGGAAATGAAATATATTGTGTAATGCTTGAAACAGGTATCTTTGCCATCACATGCCTGTATCCGGCATGACAAAATAATTCATTCATGTGACTGCCATGTACCTTGCAAGCTCAACACATGATGCATGGAATACAAATTTCTAGTTTATTGAGTCGCTTATTGTACCATTTCTGTTATGATATATTTTTATATATGTTTACTCAGTTAACTTATGCCATATATCTTCCACCCGCGACTATGAGACATCTTTATGTTTCAAAAGAGCGTAATGTATTTCCAGCTTACCGTTCACCAAATTCATTAGATAATCGTCGTTCAAAACAGATATACCTTTCTCTTTCATACTAATTACAAATTTTGCATAAATATTTTGTAGACTTGATCATATCGACTTTTTATTTTCTTATTGTACTTACTTCATCAAACTAGACAGGGTTAGTAAGGCTGAGCCGTCAAAATCACTGACATCCGATGCATACCACCAACCAATTTACTTAAACGTACTTGCAAACGAAACTGAGCCTAGTTCACTTACAGCTCCAATCAGTGCAACAATCAAATAAACTGGTCGACCGGCTACAAGGGCATAAAGTAATGCAGCATACTCAAGTCAGTACTCCACCAAACAGAACAAAATAGTCATCTAAACAATTGGTTCGGTTCTTTTAGCAATAATTCGATTTGGTGAATACGAAGGTAAAGTAGTGGAGAAGCACGTGCTTACCATGAACACGGGAAATCTCGCGTGCTCGGGTTCGCCTAGGCTGCCGCCGCTAGAGTTGTTCAGCTGCGCGAGTGCATCAAACGACACGAATTAGATCGAGAGATGTAAAGGAAAGGCAGAAGTAATTAGGGATTACCAGTCGGTGGCTGGAGGGGCGGCTGGGAGACGTAAAGCAGCGCGACAGCGGCGAGGAGATAGAGCAGCAGGAGTGCGGCCGGCACGGGACGTGGCCCCTGCGCCGCCGCGGAGATTTTAGGACAGGGAGAGAGTGCCGCGTCGACAGTGGCAGCGGAGTTACCGCGGAGGGCTCCGCCCGTCGCCGCCGGGCGTGATAAGGGGGCGCTGCGCTGGGAGGACTCCGCCTGCCGCTGCCAAGGGCGACAAGGAGGCGCGGCGCTCGGAAGGATCCGCCAGGCCGCTGCCGCCGAGCGCGAGGAGGAGGTAGGGCGCACTAAGGGCTCCTCTAGTTCGCCGCTGATGAGCTCGTGGAGGGCGCCTCCAGGCCGCGGCCGACGAGCGCGAGGAGGAGGCGCGGCCGCCTACGAGGGCGAGGAGGAGGCGCGACGCACGGAGGTCTCCCAGCCCGCCGCCGACGAGGGGCAGGGAAGGCTCCCTTAGGCTGCTGGCGACGAGGCTATGAAGTGGCTTCCGTCCCTATATATCTAAATCTGGCAATTACTCGGAATTAACGGGCAGTTATGCGGAATTAATCCAGCAATTATGGCCTAATTATTCTGGCAATTAATAATCGGCAATTACTCAGAAATAATTTGGTAATTATGACTTAATCAATCGGGCAAATGGTAACCTGATACTATACTACTCCCTCAATACCGGATTACAGGGTAATTACGCATTTCGAGACAAATTTTGACCTTTAATTTTAGTAAAGAAAATATAAAATATATTATAAAAAATTATACTATTAGATTTATATTCAAAAGAACTTTCCAATGATATAATTTTTATTTCAAATATCTTATATTTTTTTGACTAGAATTAATAGTTAAAGGTTGTCCTAAAATATAAAATTGCCCAATAATCTGGTATGGAGGGAGTACTAATTACTTGAAATTAGTCCGGCAATTAGTAATCTAGCAATTACTCCAAATTAATAATGGCAATTACTCTAAAATAATTTGGCAATTATAACGTAATTCTATATTCTCTCAAATAGTAACACTATTTGATTGTTTTATCTCCATCCCCATCTCCACTACTTATCTTCATCTCCACTACTTATAAAAGAGCAAACTTGACAGAAAAAAATATCTCAGCCGTTTATCAATGTAAATCGAACGGACCATATTGATGGGGACTGTCTAATTAACAGTTAGCTATTTTTCAATTCGTCCACACTCGTTTTTTCGTCCAGTAGCGACCTGACACGTGTCGCTGTCAGTAAACAAAAACCAGCGCGCAAAAATCACTTCCCGGGTCGCAAAGAACTGGAAACCAGAAGGCCCAGCAAAAGACATATCTGTGATGGCCCATCTGACAAAATGACAGACCACATCTACCAACCCCCCCCCCTACAAACCCACCTCCGTCCAACCACTACCGATCTTCTTCTTCCTCAAGTGAAAAAACCATCTAGAGGTGAATTCCCCATCGATAGACCAGTACAGACACAAAAACAGACCAAAAAAAGAAGATCCAACAGCCATGGACGATGGGGAAGAAGGGCACCGAAGGAAAATCTTAGGATTTCCTGATGACCTACCAAGGAAACACGCATCGGGGGCGTCTATGCAGGTCAGTGAACAGAAAACAAGATACATGAATTTACTTTCGTTGCCATCAGATTCAGAAACAGAGAAAAAAAATTCAGTAAGAACAAAAGACATTCTCTTACTGAAGAAGAGTAGATAGCAGTAGAAACTGACATAGTCTGACGAAACTGACAAGTAGTAGTTGTAGAACAGCAATCTTACTGTGGAACTACAGAACATCAAAGCAGATGCTCAGGAAGCCGCGACGTTCCATGTTGAACAGAATGAGCACAACTAAACCAACACCCAGCTGAAAATCAGTGACAAACTTCTTCCACTCTTTTTTGCTGAGCTGCAGCCTACCATCAATGCCTGTCTTATATTTTGCCTGGTGCTCCTTCTCATGGTCACCCATCCCAAGGATCACCCAGCCACTCCTGCTTACATTCAGTGCCTTTGCAATTTCCTTCGGGATGCGCTACAAACAAAATAAAGGATGTTGCAAAGAAAATCAATGAAAGGACACTACATAGAACTTACTAAACACACAACAGAAACACAAAAAATATTGAACTCATACCAGTCCCATTTGATTTATGTCAGTGTTTGTAAGTTCATGCACAAGGATAGCTCCCAAACCAAGACCGCGCTCACCAACTAGTTGGTTCATTCTATTTGCTTGAGCTGCACTTAGGTCAATTCCATTAGTGTGAACCACAACATTTGGTTCTTCTTCAAGCTGCTCAATCCCTAAAAATTAGACAGAGCAAAAGAAAAAATGAGCAAATCACAGCAGACAAAACAAACAATGAGAGGTTTTAAAAAGTATAGAAGAAAATAGTACATTTATATTCCCTATAAACTGGTGTGCACACACTTAAGATACAAGAAAAAACAACGAGAAAAAGGCTGGAAAACAACTAATTACCTTGCACCCTCTGCTTTTGGTTACCCATAGGACATTCTGGGAAAATACTAAATAACTGAGGAGAGTGATCGAAGTTTAGCCTAATACTGTCCCCAACTTTCATATCATAATCTGATAAGAACTCCAGGTATGCAGACCCAAAGATCACAGTCTTCCTGTCGAATTTCCTAACATTAAACTTGTAATCCTTTCCATCAGGTGCAACAACGTCGAACACATTGCCCACCATGTCATTGAACTGCCTCCTAACAAAACATGGCACTATCTCACAAAAAGAAAAACCAACGACGAATAAAATTCAGATAAAAAGATAACATGGTTCATATAATTAATGTAAACATAACATACAAAACCTAGGCTCATTGTGACAAAATAAGCATATAAAAGGCATGATTTATTGAAAAAAAAGCTTCATTACAATTACTAGGTGCAAGTGTCATTACAGTAAAAACATATCAGCACACCTCACAAAAAAGAAGACAAAAACATACCATGGACTGAAGGAAGTTCTCTCCAAGAGAGTTGCGAAATGAACTATGAAGCTTCCGCATCTCCTGGCAACGGCTTCCACGCGCTCCACACACAATGCAATGCATCTGGTAATATGTTGACATTGAAAAAATCTCATTCAATAGATAGCGGTTCTTATAATAACTTGAAAAGAAAATTACAAGAAAAAGATATTTGAGCTGGATGATAGCTACTGTAGATAATTGCTAGCACGAAAATACACATGACAAAAAAGAAAATATTCCATCCCAACCATCAGATGAAACATAGGTGAAAAAAATAGAATCCCTGTACTACATACACTAACTCTGAGAACATTTGTTCTGTTGCATACACCACCAATCTAGAAAAAACAGATCCTATTCAGAATTAGGAAATGAAAAAAGACAGAGGCTACCCATGCATGAAAAAAATTACGATTGTGAAAAAGGCAGAGGCTACCAACTATAGAAGAAAAGAAGTTACAATATACACTCACTACCCAAGCATTTCCTTGTACTCATACACACACAAACCTAGCTACAAAGAAAACACAGATCCACTGCAAATTTGGCAAAAAATGAGAAAAGACATACAATATACCAAACCTTACCTTGAAAATGTTGGCAAACATACACAGCTAGGCAATCCCCTGATCTCCCCCAAGCTGTGGTCGCCTTGTCCTTTTAAAATATTAAGAGAAGCAAAAGGATGTGAAGAAGGAGGAGGGACACACTGCGTTCTGGTTACAAAAGAGTGGAGGGCGATGGGGAATGAGAAGAGATAAGGCATGAAATAGTGTCTGGTAGGTAGTGGTGGTGGGGGTAGTGATTGTAATAATAAGAGGAGTTACTACACAAGCAAATTTAATGTGCCCTGTGGTGGGGGTAGGTGAAATCATCTTACATGCCCCCACTAGATATTTTACTGCTACATTGGTCTTTGTCAGTAATAATAGTAAGTAATAATTCGAAAATAAAAATAAAATAAAAAACAATTAAAAATTTTAAATTTTAAAAAATACTAGAACACATTATGATTATTAGAGTGACTTCACTGCTATTTGTTTATTTTGCAGGTTGAAAATGTTGTTGATCGGACAGAGAACCATCAAAGTATTGATTCCTACAGTGATTATCTACTAGATTGCTAGCAGGATGTAGCGATCCTCCACCGAGGGGACGTGAACCTGGGTACATCGTGTGCTAATCTCGATCCCGGAATCTCTAGTCGTTGCTCTTCCCCCGATCCTAAGTCTTTCATCTAGGACACTTGTCGAGTTAACCCTCGTCAAATTGCTTCTAAAGGTATAAATGGCTGAAACTATAAAAATTGCAATAAAATTCTCACACTTACAAAAAATGACCAGAAATAATCATCTCTCATAAAAGATGAACTTACTAACACAATTTTGCAGGATGGATTTACTTTCACAGGACTTCTTAAGGGCCAATTTGACACACTATATAGTACAGAAGATACTATTAAAAAGGTAACTGAGAAAAGCAGGCAAAAAATATGTATGATATGAACAAAAAATACCTTGTGATGACTTATCATGTGCGAAATAAAAATGTTGTAGGGTTGGAATGATGATCAAGTGTCTGTAGAGGCAAGTTGTTCTGGATTGAAATCTGAAAAATCAAGAGCAGCAAACTATGGTCACTGTCAACTACTTGGTGCAAACAATAATGTGAGAAACAAAACTATGGTCATTCCCCACTACTTCTGGTTTCCAACATAATACCAAAAAGATTAACTAGACATAAAAAAAGAAGTTTACTGACATACCACTCTTGCTCTTTGAAAGGACATTTGTCCCTTTCTACTTTTTTGATTTACAATGACATGACTATGTTTTGTGTGAACTAATATTTGGATTATATGCATACAGGTTTAAGTTCACAGGTGAAGGGGTTCTAATGCATAAAAAGAAAGATGGTGGAATCGCCTGCCGAAAGTGGCCTAAGTTGGTCTGGCCGGCTTCCAGACCGGACCATCCGGCGGCAGACCGGACCAGCCCGGCGGGGCCGCCGGATTGGTGTTCTGATTGAGTTTTCGGCGGGGCGCCGGATTCTCCCGGCGGGCCGCCGGACACCCGGCGAGAAATCCGGTCCCGCCGGACTTACCGCCGGGGCGTCCGGCCCAGAGGCCGGCGCCGCCGGACTTATCGCCGGGTTGTTGCTGTGTGCTCCCTCCAACGGCCAGATTCCCACCTACCTATAAATACCCCTTCTCCTAGCTGGGGTAGGGTTAGAACTTCACCAACCATTGTTCATCCTTGAAGCTCTCACCTACCCCCATTGGAAAAACACCAAATTCCATAGATCTCCCCTTCTAGCCAACCAAAGTTCTTGATCTTTGGAGGATTGAAGGAGGAGGCACCGATCTACATCTTCACCGAAGGAATTTCATTTCCACCTCCATTTGCTTGGAGGATTTGCACCTTGGGGATCTTGTGACCCTAGGTGTTGTAATTGGTTGATTGACTTGTCTTTGTGGTGTTTGTTGCCTCTGTGGCTTTCTTGGGAGCCTCCAATTGAGTTGTGGAGTTGTGCCCCAAGCTCCGTGTAAGGGATTCGTGGTTCCCCCAATACCATCGCTTAGTGGAAACGAGCTAGCCTCCGTGGCTTGCTCACCGGAGAACAAGGTGAGCCTTTGTGGCGTTGGTCGACTCCGTGTCACCACACCTCTCCAACGTAGACGTACTTCCCCTCAAAAGGAAGGAACTACGGGAATACATCCTTGTGTCTCCGGTCTCCACTCTTCGGTTATTTCTTTCCCTTACTTGTATCTTGCTAGTTACTTATTTACTTGCATGCTTGCCACTTATAGGAAATTCACCTAGTTGCACATCTAGTGAATTTACTTTGTGTCAAGCCTTAAATTTGAAAAAGATTAAAAATTGACTTAGCGCCTATTCACCCCCCCTCTAGTCGCCCGTACCGATCCTTTCAATTGGTATCAGAGCCTAGTGCTCTTTGATTGGGCTTAACCGCCTAAGAGGTTATGGGCGAAGAGGAACCCGCCACTAAGGGGGATCTAAATAGTATAATGGCACGTATGGATGCTATGATGGAAGCCATGGAAAGCCAAAAATCTCAACTTGACGCCCTCGTGAGTGGAACGTCTAGTACCACTCCACCGACCCCGGTTGATTCCTCGGGTAAGCCCGACTTAAACGAGGATAATCCGGATGAGGATGGGGATGAGGGCGGAGAGGGACCCCCCAAGGTAGATGACACCTCTCGGGGGCATAGTCCGGGAATTCCACATCCCACGAGCTATGTCTCCGGAAGACATCTTCAAATGCCACACCTTGCTTCTTGCGGTCCACCGCCACCACTTGATGCTTCTAGCTTTGCCAATTGGCAAGATAACATGCGCTCTCACATAAACTTTGTGTCTATTGAGCTTTGGAGGATCATTGAGCAGGGTTTCCATCCAACTTCCAAGGATTTGACCAACTTGCTACCTTGGGAGCAAATCGACAAGCAACTCAATGCCTCCGCCTTGCATCTCATTCACATGTCGCTTACCGAGAAGGACAAGGCGTTCGTCCGCAACATCTCCTCCGCCAAAGAAGCTTGGGATATTCTCACCAACCTCTTCATTGGGAATGAGAGTATTCAAGAATCCAAGTTTGATGAAGCCTCCAATGAAGCGGACAACTTTGCCATGCTTGATGGTGAAACTCCCAAAGAACTCCATAGGCGTCTCTCGTCACTCCAAGTGAAGCTAACGGATCTTGGCTCCACCCAATGTGATTGGAGATGGATGAAGAGGAAGTTCATTCAAGCTCTCTTGCCCTTCCATAGGGAAACCGTGAACTCCATCAAGGGAAATGCAAATTTCCGGACGATGTCCGCTCATGACATTTTGCAAGAGATGATGGCAAGGAAGATCTCCAAGAAGAATGCGGATGATGCTCTTGCTCGTGCACGTGGTGTGCGTGCTCCCAACCTTGCTTTGAAGGCCAAAGTCACCTATCATGAAGAAGAAAGCTTGTTGGAAGAGGAAGAAGTATTGGGTGGAAGCCCCGAGGACATGAAGTATGCTCATGCCGAGCATATGGCTCTTGCTCAAAGGGCATTTATGAAGAAGTGGAAGTCATCTAGCCCCTCCAAGCCCAAGGCTACAAGTAGAGTGAGGACTTGCTACAATTGTGGTAACACTAACCACTTTATTGCGGAGTGTCCTTATGAAAGAGTTGAAGATCACAATGGAAGGCTTGTCCGCAAGGAAATGAAGTCCAAGTCTTACCCTAGAAACTCCGACAAGAAGAGAGTCCTCCCAACTCACGCTTTGATAACTCAAGAAGAGTACCTCTCCGAGGATGATGCAAGTGATAAGGAGGAAATAGGAAGGGCCGCCATCGCCATTGCCCATCCTACCCCCTCATCATCCCTATTCGCTTCCGCAAATGAATCAAAGCGCTCCAACCACAATGCGGCTTGTCTCATGGCTCACACTACAAAGGTATCACCGCCTCTCACACCCATCATACCTAAAAGCTTATCTTTGATGGATTGTGTTGAACGAGTTGGTGAAAATGATGATCTAAATGAAATGGACATGTTCATGTCAACCTTGCATGGGGAGACCAAAGCTCGCTTTGAGATCCTCCTAGATCAACTTAATGAAGCCATCCAAGTAAATGATAAAAATGATGAACGCATTTTTGAACTTGAGGGGCATGCTCGTGACTATGCCGACGAAATTGCTTCTCTTACTCAATCTCTTGAGGAAGAGCAAGACATAAGGATGTCACTTGAGACATCCATGTTGGGTCTTGAAGAATCTCACAATTTGGATATTGCCAAACTTAAAAGTGATCGTGATATTGCTCAATCCGTTGCTAATGAACTTAGGTTGCAAAATGAGAAACTAAATCTTATAATTGCTAATGAAGCAACCAAGTCTCTTTCTAGCACTTTTGTTGCAAGTTCATGCTCAACTAACCCCCCTTGTGAGAAAGCCCCCCTAAAGGGAAATGAGATGCTTGATGAGCTTTTGAATGCTCAAAAGCAACATGGTGACAAGACGGGACTTGGATTTACATCCAAGTCCAAGAAGAACAAGAAGAAGAAGAACAAGAAGAAGAAGAAGAATGTCCCCGCGCCTCCTCCCTCATTAAAGAAGCATGTTCCTAGTGAAATATGCTATGATGAGAATGGTAATGTATTTGAGGAGGAGGTGAGAGAAGTTATTGGGAATGGCAAAAAGGCTATGCCCAACCATAATAACTTTGCGGGAAAATATAATCCTTCCTATGTTCTTTGCCGTGCACAAGATGGACATGTTTATGCTAAATTTGTTGGTTCATCAAATGAATATGTTGCATGGTATATTTGGGTTCCAAAGACCCTTGTCACTAACAAGAAAGGACCCATTAAGAAATGGGGACCTAAAGTCAAGACTTGATCTCTTGTAGGGCTTTGCTTCCGGTGGTGGTCAATGGATAATTGATAGTGGTGCTACCAATCATATGACCGGGAGCAAAGAAATGGTGAAGGAGCTTCGCACCGGTTCATCCCATGCGGGCTACGTCACCTATGGGGATTCTTCAAGATCAAAGGTATTGGGTCTCGGCAAGGTTGTTGTCTCTCACAATGTTACCGTGGAAGATGTCATGCTTGTTGAGTCCCTTTCATATAATCTTCTTTCCGTTGCTCAACTTGCTAATATGGGCTTTGAAACTTTCTTTGATGTTGGGATTGTAGTTCTTTTGTGGAGCAAGTCTCTTAATGTAGCTCATGTAGGGCATGTCGAAAATGGCTTATATGTGATCGACTTCTCGAAGGAGGTCACTAAAGCCGCGACATGCCTCATGGCTAAAGTTGATGTGGGATGGCTTTGGCATCGCCGGCTAGGCCACGTCAATATGAGAACTTTGCAAAGTCTCCACAAAGGCAACCACATCCTAGGACTAACCGATCTAACCTTTTCAAAAGATCGTGTGTGTAGAGCTTGCATTGAAGGAAAGATGCATGAACTTCCTCATCCTAGCAAGACCATCATTTCATCTAAGAGGGTCCTAGAGCTCCTTCACATGGATCTCTTCGGCCCTACCTCTTATGAAAGTCTTGGAGGAAAGAAGTATTGCTTGGTGATTGTCGATGACTATTCAAGATACACTTGGGTCTTTTTCTTGTCTCACAAGAGCGAGACTCAACAAACCGTCAAAGACTTCACCAATGAAGTGCAACGCCAATATGGTCAAGACATATTGATGATCCGAAGTGACAATGGCACCGAGTTCAAGAACTACACCTTGAATGATTTTCTCAGTGATGAGGGGATTCGCCATCAATACTCATCTCCCTACACTCCCCAACAAAATGGTGTAGCCGAGCGGAAGAACCGGACTCTCATTGATATGGCTAGGACCATGTTAGCGGAATTCAAGTCTCCGTATAACTTTTGGGCCGAAGCCATTAATACCGCATGTCATGCGTCGAACCGGTTATATCTCTGCAAGGGCTTAAACAAGACTCCTTATGAGATCCTCATTGGAAAGAAGCCTAACATCAAGTACTTTCGGGTATTCGGTTGTAAGTGCTACTATCTTAAGAAAGGTGTCCATTTGTCCAAATTTGATTCAAAAGCTCTTGAGGGTACCTTTGTTGGCTATGCCGCCGAATCTCACGCCTTTAGAATCTTTGACAAACTCTCCGCTCGAGTTGTTAAAGTTTCTAACGTGAGATTCGACGAGAATGACGGCTCCCGTGTGGAGCAACGTGGTGTTTTTGATGTAGGTGACGAAATACCTCCTCTTTCCATAAGAAGAATGGGTGTGGGACATCTCATACCCGTTGAGGGACACCTTTTGGCGGAAGGAGAAGGACTATGCTCTACTCAAGTGGAGCCTTCACCCTCTCAAACACAACAAGCTCCTCAAGGTCCCTTTGATGCTAGCCAAAGACAAGCTCAAGCCCCTCAACCATGTGAGCATGATCAAGATCAAGACCATGAGCATGATGGTGATTTTTCACCAAGTGTTGATCAAGATCAAGTTCAAGACATTGAGCAAGCTCAAGATGTTGAGCATGCTCGGTTTGAAGGTCAAGGCGAGGACCAAAACCGTGGTGATGACCAAGTGGCCTCTCAAGAATCTCTTGAAGAAGCTCAAGCTCGCCGTGCCATGAAGATTGCAACAACTCTCCAAAGAGGTAGCCACACCTTGGAGAATGTGATTGGAAGTGTAAGGAAAGGGGTGTCCACAAGGAGGCAATTGGCAAACTTTAGTATCCACCATGCCTATATCTCTTGTGTGGAACCTCAAAAAGTGTTTGAAGCGCTTGAAGACCCGGATTGGGTAGAAGCCATGCATGAAGAACTCAATAACTTCGAGCGCAACAAAGTTTGGTCATTAGTAGAGAAGCCCAAGGATTGCCGCAATGTCATTGGAACCAAGTGGATCTTCAAGAACAAGCAAGATGCAAATGGAATTGTTGTGAGGAACAAGGCTCGTTTGGTTGCTCAAGGATACTCTCAAATTGAAGGCATCGACTATGGAGAGACTTTTGCACCCGTGGCTCGCCTTGAGTCCATCTGTATCCTTCTTGCTTATGCATCACATCATAATTTTAAGTTACAACAAATGGATGTGAAGAGTGCTTTCTTAAATGGTCCTTTGCATGAGTTAGTGTTTGTAAAGCAACCCCCGGGTTTTGAGGATCCTAACTTTCCGAACCATGTCTACAAGCTCGATAAGGCACTCTATGGCCTTAAAAAAGCCCCACGTGCGTGGTACGAGCATCTTAGAGAGCTTCTTGTAGACCATGGGTTTGAGATAGGCCTCATTGATCCCACTCTTTTTACTAAGAAAGTAAACGGGGAGCTTTTCATATGCCAACTTTATGTAGATGATATCATTTTTGGTTCTTCTAACAAATCTTTCAATGATGAATTTGCAAGACTAATGACAGATAAATTTGAGATGTCTATGATGGGGGAGTTGAAATTCTTTCTTGGCTTTGAGATAAAGCAATTGAAGGGTGGCACCTTCATCAATCAAGCCAAGTACACCCAAGACATGCTCAAGAAGTTCAAGATGGATACCGGAGTGAAGGGAGCCAAGACTCCCATGCCTACAAAGGTTACTCTTGATCTCGATCCTAATGGTAAAGAAGTGGATCAAAAACTTTATCGCTCTATGATTGGGTCTTTGCTCTATCTTTGTGCATCTAGACCGGATATCATGCTTAGTGTGGGAATGTGTGCACGATATCAAGCCGCCCCTAAGGAAAGCCATCTAATGGCGGTCAAAAGAGTCTTCCGATATTTGATTGATACCCCAACTTTTGGCCTTTGGTACCCGAAGGGTGCAAGCTTTGAGCTTGTAGGGTACTCGGACTCGGATTGGGCAGGAGACAAAGTGGATAGGAAGTCAACTTCTGGGGCTTGCCAATTTCTTGGTAGGTCTTTGGTTAGTTGGTCTTCCAAGAAGCAAAATTATGTGTCTCTCTCCACCGCCGAAGCTGAGTATGTGGCGGCCGCGAGTTGTTGTGCTCAACTTCTTTGGATGAGGCAAACCATGGAGGATTATGGTATTCACTTCGACAAGGTGCCACTCTTATGTGACAATGAGAGTGCCATCAAGATCGCTCATAATCCGGTTCAACACAACAAGACCAAGCACATCGAGATTCGCCACCACTTCATCCGTGACCTTGTCAACCGAGGTGAGATTAACCTATCTTATGTAGGTACACAAGACCAACTCGCCGACATTTTCACGAAGCCTCTTGATGAAGCAAGATTCCGAGAGTTGAGGCATGAATTGAATATCCTAGACTCTTGCAATGTGGCTTGATCGTGTGCACTCATTCCCATATTATAGTGTGTTGTTCTAGTCTAGATGCGCATAGTTGAGGATAGTCATCGTGTCAACTAATGGCACGATGCATACTCAAGTGTGCGACATCATAAGATCACTAATGTCTTTTGAGCCCAAGCATGTCTCTTCGCGGTGTCACGACATTGGTGATCACACATAGGGGGAGAAATCCCCCACCATTGCATGTCTTCAAATCTCGTGTTTTGTTGTTGCTCTTCTTTGGAAGGCATGCAATCTCAAGTTGATTTTCTTGCAAACAAGTTTGATGGCTGTTGATTTCTTCCGCACACCATGCTTTTCTTGTTGATACATGTCACATTTCGACAATTGTCAAAACTTTTCTAGTCCAAAAGGTGTTTCGGCGGCCTGCCCGGCGGTCGCCGGACCTGGCGCCGGACTGCCCGGTGGCCCACTGGACTGTCTCGGCGGCCCCGCCAAACTGGCGTTCAGTATACCAGTTCGGCGAGCTCACCGGAATGGCCCGGCGGCCCGCCGGACCGCCCGGCGAATGGCCCGGTCCCGCCGGACTTACCGCCGGACTGGCGGCCTATATAAATTCGTGGGAGGGTTTCCTTAGCAGTTTTCCCCCACTTCCCTCCCTCCCCACGCCCGCCCCCAACTCCATTGCCGCCGCCTCCTCAAGCTTCTCCTCCCCCTAGCCTCTCCACCCAACCAATCCCTTCCAAATTTAGATCGGGTGTAGATCGGGTTGTTTTGAAGCTTTCCTCCGAAGATCTTCGCGTTTCGTCAACCGCATTGGGAGATCGGGATTTTTCCCCATCTTCTTGTGCACCATGTCTTCGGGTAACTCCCTCATTTTCTCTTCTTCCTCTAGCCCTTGCCTCACACTCGTTTGTTCATGCTCTTGTATGAGTAGATCTTGTGTGTATCTAGGGTTAGATTCATTTTGTCTAGGGATAGATCCTTTAGGGTTTCGTTCCTTGTTGGGCTAGTGTTTGTTCCTTGGCATCTATGTATCCTTAAAGTTTGTAGTGACAAGTTATTTGAGTCAAGATTGCGGGTAGTATGACATTCGTGTGTTTCGGCGAAATGTTCGGCGGTCGCCGGACCTGGCGCCGGACCACCCGGCGGTCCACCGGACCGTTCCGGCGGACCCACCGAACTGGCGTTCAGAATACCAGTTCGGCGAGCTCGCCGGAATGGCCCGGCGGCCCGCCGGACGGTCCGGTCCCGCCGGACCTGGTGCCGAACCTCACTGCCATACTACCTCTCCATCGTGCACTTGTCCCTACCCGACGTTGAGTTCCTCTTCCGTGACATGTATCTTTATCTGGTGTTGCTTTGTTTTTGCTTGCGTTTTTCAGATTCCGACTCTTATTCGACTGAGGACAGTAACTACCAGATTGACAATGAAGAAGATGCTCGAGCCTTTGAAGTCAAGAAGAGGAAGCTAGATGAGGTTGAGGGACGCCCTCAGCGCCGTACTCGTCAGTCAGGAAAGACCCCAGCTGAAGGTGGCAGCTCTGCGGCTGCAGGGCAGCAGATGAAGTCCAAGCTTGTATACACTCGTGGACCTCATCCACCCCGGAAGGGAAAGGGGGCTCGTGGTCCGGTGGATGTGGAGAAGGAGCAGGAGATTGAAGGGAACTTGGGTTCAGCCCATATCAACACTTGGCGTAAACTTCGCCTTGCGAACTGCTACTCGTGTGATGATGACGTGGGAGCAGTAAGTCCTTGTGCATGGTGATGACCAGCCCGTTGGGAACCCCAAGAGGAAGGTATGATGAGTGTAGCGGCAAGTTTTTCCTCAGTTAAGAAACCAAGGTTTATCGAACAGGAGAAGGGAGACGATGACGACTGAAGGTGTTGTGGAACCTGCACACACACAAACAAATACTTTGTTCCCAACTTGCGATGAGGTTGTCAATCTCACCGGTTTGCTTGAAACAAAGGTTATGAGCGTATCGAGTGGAAAACAGTAGAGTATATGAGAGTAAAGTAAACAATGCGGGAAAAGTAAACAGGTGATTGCAATATGATTAAAATAGGACCGGGGTCCACAGTTCACTAGTGGTGTCTCTCCATAGAATAACATGCTGGGTAAACAAATTACAGTTGGGCAATTGATAGAATAAAGATAACGTGATATGTCAAGAAGATCACTATGAGATTTACTCTGGGCATTACAACAAAATACATAGACCGCCATCCAACTGCATCTATGACTAATAATCCACCCCCGGGGATATCATCCGAACACCCTAGAAGTATTAAGTTGCGAACAACAGATAATTGCATTAAGCAAAGTGTGTAATGTAAACAAAGCATATGCCCTTGAGCATATGAATGTTGTTTTCTCCCTAGTAGCAACAGCACATCTACCACCTTAGAGGTTTCTGTCACTCCCCCAGGTGAAATAGAGACATGAACCCACTATCGAGCATAAATACCCCCTCTTGGAGTCACTAGCAACTACTCGGCCAAGATAGCTACTAACAACGGAGAGCATGCAAGATCATAAACAACATAGAGATAACAAAAGATATAATTCAGTACAGCAACTTAATCATAAACACCAATATTCATCGGATCCCAACAAACCAACATCATAGAATTACATAACGGTGATCTCAATCATGTAAGGCAGCTCATGAGATCTAAACATGAAGCACATGGTGGAGAAGACAACCATCTAGCTACTGCTATGGACCCATAGTCCAAGGTAGACTACTCACTCATCGCTCCGGAGGCAAGCATGGCGATGAAGAAGACCTCCGGTGGTGATTCCCCTCTCCGGCAGGGTGCCGGGAAGAGCTTCTGGACCCTCCCGATCTTCGGGTCGACGGCGGCGGCGGATCGCGATGTATTCTGGAAAACTGATCGGGCCTTTAGGTTTTTCTCGTCGGGGGGTACTTATAGGCGAAGGGGCGATGTCAGAGGTGAAGCCAGGGGCTCTCACACAGGGGTGGCGCGGCCAGGGGCCAGGCCGCGCCGCCCCCTTATGTGGGGCCCTGGTGGCCCCCTCCGACACTTCTTCGGATCTCTGGAAGCTTCCGGGTAAAATATGACTTCAGGAACTTGTTTCGTCCAATTCCGCAAATATTTCCTGTGTATCACTTCTGAAACACAAAAACAGCAGAAAACAGGAAACTGGCACTGTGGCACTTCGTTAATAGGTTAGTTCCGGAAAATGTATAAAAATGCCACTAAGTGTAACGAAACAATAGGCAAATGGTGTAAAAACAATCATGGAGCATCAAAAATTATAGATACGTTTGAGACGTATCAAGCATCCCCAAGCTTAACTCCTGCTCGTCCTCGAGTAGGTAAGTGATAACAAAAGAATAATTTTTGAGGTGACATGCACCTACACAATCTTAATCATATATGCAAGCATTGGTGAGCTGGGATCAATAGAACTTAAAACATGGGCATGAAAGATGTAATCATGACAATAAGAAACTTAGCAACCATGTTGTAAACATGCAAATGAACACAAACAAAAGATCATGATAATGAAACAAGGAAAGTCAAACGTGTGTTCAAATCATAAGGAAAAACATACAAATGGTTTTCAGCTTGTCCTTCAAAGAGAGCAAAACATAAATGCATAGGACACCAAAAAGTTTAAGAGGGCGACTAGATACAAATAATTTAAGAACAAGTGAAACCAACAATATGAGTCAATCAATGAACTTTGGGACAATGCATATCACACTAAGAATGACAACTATGCTCTCTTAATGGTGCATAAAGAAAGAAGGTGGTGACTCAACATAAAAGTAAAAGAAAGGCCCTTCGCAGAGGGAAGCAGTGATTTAAACATGTGCTAGAGCTTTTCATTTGTAAAACAGAGAGATAAAACTTGATTTTGAGAGGTGGTTGTCTTTGTCAACGACTGGCAATGGGGTTCTTACTATCTTCCATACAAAAATAAAGCAAGTTTTTGAGAGAGAGATTGGCACTCTTGTGCTCTTTTTATAAAACTTGGCACTCCTCCCCACCTTTTCCTTTCACATACCATGGCTAACCGATTCCATCGGGTGCCCACCAACATTCACATTCATTGGAGGAGTGCCTTTTTTCTTTCTTTTTTTCTTTTTTTTTCTTTTTGGAATAAGCAATATGGAAGATAGCAAATCCGACCACTACGTCCCCATGAGCTGAAAACAGTGTCACAAAACGAGAAGTATTTTGAAGGTTTTTGAAAGGTAGCACACGAAAATTTTACTTTGGAATGGCTTACAAATACCATGCATAGGAATTTATAGTGGACACAATGGCAAACTTGGCTTTTAGGAGTTGGATGCACGAGTAGAGCTCATACTCAGTACAAGGCGAGCGCTAGCAAAAGACTGGGAGCGACCAACTAAGAGAGCAATAATGGCCATAATCATGCAAAGCGACAAAGCGACATTAAACGAAGCATACGATGGCATCAAAAGTCAAAAACTAAATGATCATGAAGGCTAATGGCGACTTTGTAAGAGTCTAACATGTGTGAGCATGCGCCAAGTCAACCCAAATAAAGCATCAAGGAGAAAACCAAAATAATGCTTCCATACAATAAAAACAACGCATGATTTTTTCAAAGGCTCATTAAGCAATCTCAGTTATTTGAGACAAGTCATGCTACAGCAAAACCACTAAGCATACTATCAAAAATACATCAAGCATGACATGAAAAAGCCTAAGCCGCAGTCTACACAAGCTCCTTCTTGTACCACTATTTTGCACAAAGCTTTTTCTCTTTTCCAACACCATTTGAAATTTTTATAAACACCTCTTTTGATGAAAACCAATAAAGATCAGAGGCAAAAATACACCTTGATGAAAAGATATGACAAGATATGAATGCATATCAAGGCGAAAACGAAAACCAAAAGCAGTAGCAGAAAAAATAGAGCGCTCGATTTTTAATAAGAGTGAAAACTAGAGCGTTCTTTGCAAATGAAAACGAGTACATCTCCTCCAAAGGAAATTTGTTGGGGTCCAACCATTTATTACAGCAAACAAACAAACTAAACCAACTAAGAAAACTAAAACAACTGACGCTCCAAGAAAAACACATAGTGCATGAAGCAATAAAAATATAGTGTTTTGAAAGGTGACCTGATTTTTGTCGATGAAGAAGGGGTGCCTCGGGGGCATCCCCAAGCTTTGACGCTTGTACTTCTTGGATATTTCTTGGGGTGATGCATGGGCATCCCCAAGCTTGAGCTTTTGTCCATTCTGCAACTCATCTCATCATTCTCCAATCCCTACACTTGAAAACTTCCTTCATACAAAACTAAACACAATTCTATTAGCAACATTAGTGTAAGCATAAAATATATTCAACCTCTTTTAGCTTCAGGTTTCAACCCAAAACCACCACATATAAAGTATATACTACTGTAGCAACTTCCACAAGAGTTCCATGATAAAAAAGAACTCAAAAGAAAGCGATAAAGTGGCAAAAACAAATATTGGCAGAAATCTGTCAAAACTGGACAGCTGACAAAGGACGAATTTTTGAGGGATTTTCTGTTGCTCAAATCAAAAAGTGTTCAACTAAGAAAAGTTTGGATATAACCTGGGGCATATGCACAAGAAATCGCAGGTCCAAAAGATATACAGAGAATTTTCACGAATTTTTACGGTGCAGCACCGATAACAGTTTCAGGACAGCAACATCCCCAAATCTTTACCTCACTCAAATTAGAGGCTTCTCTTGGCACAAAAATGAAATAAACAAGATAAGGAGCGGTCATTACAGTAGTAATGACTTCCAAGACTCAAATAAAAGAAAAAGTACTGAAAAGTAAACATTGGGTTATCTCCCAAGAGTGCTTTTCTTTAACGCCTTTGAGCTAGGCGCAGAAAATTGTGAATCAAGTATTATCAGCAGATGAAGCATCAAGATCAACAGAAGAGGTCTTGTCAATAAGGCATTGTATTTCATCCACATAAGTTTTTGAAGACCCTTGGTGATCATGCTTTGGTACACTATTCTCATCAAAAAGATTTTCAGGACAAATCCAAGCAAAATTGTTTTCGAAAGCATCATTCAATCCCAAAAGCTTGCAAGGTATAGGTATCTCGGTCCCCTCATCATTAGTATCAATAACCTTTATAGGTGAACCGAGTTTATTAAAACGTTTAAGAACTTTTCTAGCTTCAATAACTACATCCTTAAATTCTAGGCGCAAGGTTTCCAAGATAAAAGCCTTCTTTTCGGGATCCTTAATTTCATGAAGCTTAAGGAACATATATTGCATAAAAGGATTAAGACTAGCAAACCTAGTTTCCAACATGTCAATTAATATAACAGAAGCAACTTCAATACTAGGAGCAAGCTCAACCAAAGACTTTTCCTCAACTTCCTCATGCATACTAATGTGAGTAAAGAACTCCTCAATGTTACTTTTGCCAATAATCGAACCACTACCTACTGAGAGGTCCTCCAGAACGAACTTAGGGAACAACATGATAAACTAAAGTAAAGAAATAACAACTACCAAGGATTCTAATTTTTTTGGGTTTTTGATATAAAAAGCAATGCAGGTAAAATAAAATAAAGTAAAGCAAAACAAATAACAAAGTAAAGAATGTGTGTGCGAAGAACTCCCCTCGCAGAAGTCTTCTCTCTTCCCCGGCAACGGCGCCAGAAAAAGTGCTGCTACTCGTGTGATGATGACGTGGGAGCAGTAAGTCCTTGTGCGTGGTGATGACCAGCCCGTTGGGAACCCCAAGAGGAAGGTATGATGAGTGTAGCGGCAAGTTTTCCCTCAGTTAAGAAACCAAGGTTTATCGAACAGGAGAAGGGAGACGATGACGACTGAAGGTGTTGTGGAACCTGCACACACACAAACAAATACTTTGTTCCCAACTTGCGATGAGGTTGTCAATCTCACCGGTTTGCTTGAAACAAAGGTTATGAGCGTATCGAGTGGAAAACAGTAGAGTATATGCGAGTAAAGTAAACAATGCGGGAAAAGTAAACAGGTGATTGCAATATGATTAAAATAGGACCGGGGTCCACAGTTCACTAGTGGTGTCTCTCCATAGAATAACATGCTGGGTAAACAAATTACAGTTGGGCAATTGATAGAATAAAGATAACGTGATATGTCAAGAAGATCACTATGAGATTTACTCTGGGCATTACAACAAAATACATAGACCGCCATCCAACTGCATCTATGACTAATAATCCACCCCCGGGGATATCATCCGAACACCCTAGAAGTATTAAGTTGCGAACAACAGATAATTGCATTAAGCAGAGTGTGTAATGTAAACAAAGCATATGCCCTTGAGCATATGAATGTTGTTTTCTCCCTAGTAGCAACAACACATCTACCACCTTAGAGGTTTCTGTCACTCCCCCAGGTGAAATAGAGACATGAACCCACTATCGAGCATAAATACCCCCTCTTGGAGTCACTAGCAACTACTCGGCCAAGATAGCTACTAACAACGGAGAGCATGCAAGATCACAAACAACATAGAGATAACAAAAGATATAATTCAGTACATCAACTTAATCATAAACACCAATATTCATCGGATCCCAACAAACCAACATCATAGAATTACATAACGGTGATCTCAATCATGTAAGGCAGCTCATGAGATCTAAACATGAAGCACATGGTGGAGAAGACAACCATCTAGCTACTGCTATGGACCCATAGTCCAAGGTAGACTACTCACTCATCGCTCCGGAGGCAAGCATGGCGATGAAGAAGACCTCCGGTGGCGATTCCCCTCTCCGGCAGGGTGCCGGGAAGAGCTTCTGGACCCTCCCGATCTTCGGGTCGACGGCGGCGGCGGATCGCGATGTATTCTGGAAAACTGATCGGGCCTTTAGGTTTTTCTCGTCGGGGGGTACTTATAGGCGAAGGGGCGATGTCAGAGGTGGAGCCAGGGGCTCTCACACAGGGGTGGCGCGGCCAGGGGCCAGGCCGCGCCGCCCCCTTGTGTGGGGCCCTGGTGGCCCCCCTCCGACACTTCTTCGGATCTCTGGAAGCTTCCGGGTAAAATATGACTTCAGGAACTTGTTTCGTCCAATTCCGCAAATATTTCCTGTGTATCACTTCTGAAACACAAAAACAGCAGAAAACAGGAAACTGGCACTGTGGCACTTCGTTAATAGGTTAGTTCCGGAAAATGTATAAAAATGCCACTAAGTGTAACGAAACAATAGGCAAATGGTGTAAAAACAAGCATGGAGCATCAAAAATTATAGATACGTTTGAGACGTATCACGAACCCGTACCGCTTTCATGAGAGGCAGTACACTGGCAGTGACCAGAAGTTCTGGACTGATTCTCAGCGTGCTATGTGGGATGATTACTATGATGCTTCTGAGTTCATGAAGAGTGGATTCTATGTGGTGCCTAAATCCCTCAATGTCGAGCACTTTCAGCAGTATGTCTCCAGGGACTTTCGCTACATCAATGAGGCTCTTCTCAAGATGGATGTTTTGGACCTTGTCACCCTCTCCGAGCCTATTCAGCCTATGGTGGTCCGTCAGTTTTGTTGCACTGTGTTCTTCCATAATGACCCAGCGGAGTCCTTCTCTTGGATGACTGGCCAGGATGTGTTCACTGCCACGTTTGCTGATTTCTGTGATGCTCTGGGCTATGGTGGTGGTAGGGCTGGTGGTTTCAAGATTCACTCTGAGGTGCCCTTTTTCGTGGAGAAGATCTCTCGCATTTGCTATCCAGATGAGCCATCTCTTCCTGCTCCTGCTATTTCAGGGATGTACTACTACTACAACGCTCTTGCCAAGCTCTTCTGTCAGAATCTGGTGAGTAAGGCTGGAGATGATGCTAGTGTCAGGGGCTATCACAGGAACTTGCTGTACTATTGCCAGCCCGACAAGCTTCGGAAGATAGATGGTTGTGACTTCATTTTTCAGGAGATGAAGAGATCTACTCTCAAGCGCATGACTCCCAACTACTGTCAGTATGTGCAGCGTTTGATCAACAGGCAGCCCCGGACTCAGACTGCTCAGGTGCGTGGACAGATTCTGGAGATGGAGACTTTCTCAGTGGGTTTCCAGGGTGGTTTTGAAGAGGCTCCCGGCTTGCACCCTGCTAGGGCTAGAGGTCGCTCCATGGATGCTCCTGATCCTCACCATGCCTCTGGCTCTGGAGCTAGTCACCGTCGTCATCATCGCCATCATAGGTCCTCTCGCAAGAAAGGTGTTGCTGCTTTCTTCAAGAATCTGTGGGATATGTGTCGCAGCACTTATGATGTGGCTCATAGGAGCATGGAGATGAGTCAGGAGACTCGGAGGAGGCAGAATGAGTTCTTGGCAGCTAGAGGCAGTGCAGTTCCTCCTGTTGGACACGAGTTGGATCCGGTCCCGTATGTCAACTATGTCATGCCGCCTCTTGATGATGCCATGTTTGCTGGTGGTGAAGACTTTGGAGACTTTGAGCCACCCTCTGAGCCAGAAGATGCTGATGAAGAAGAAGGTGCTCATGGAGAAGATGATCCGGAGGGTTCTCCTGTCCCCAGTGAAGACTTTTGAGCGCTAGCATCTTCTACTCTCTTGTCCCTTTTTGGTGTTTCGATGCCAAAGGGGGAGAAGAGTGTAGAGTCTCTAGGAATAACGTCGCATGACACAAGCCTCGCTTTCATTTTCCTTGGTTCTTAAGTGGCTTGTGTCCATTTGCGTTTTATTTGCCGTTTTTTTCTCTCAAACTCCGTGGAACCCTATCGTGTGTGGACAAGTGTGTAATTTAATTATGCACTATGCACTTTATGCTTATGTTTGGATATGTCTATGCTTGCTATATTATTATCTATCCATGATATTATCTTGTCCATGCCATGCTTGGTTCCTATTGATGGTGGGGGAGCTCCCTATAATCTAAATCTTGCACTTTGCATTCCAAAAGCAAATTCTACCATGTGCATGTGTTATGGGGGAGCACTCTCTCTATTCATTAGATACCATGTTTTGTTTCTCCTATGAGACTCTAACATAGTTTGTCATCGTAAATCAAAAAGGGGGAGATTGAAAGGACATTTGTCCCTTTCTACTTTTTTGATTTACAATGACATGACTATGTTTTGTGTGAACTAATATTTGGATTATATGCATACAGGTTTAAGTTCACAGGTGAAGGGGTTCTAATGCATAAAAAGAAAGATGGTGGAATCGCCTGCCGAAAGTAGCCTAAGTTGGTCTAGCCGGCTTCCAGACCGGACCATCCGGCGGCAGACCGGACCAGCCCGGCGGGGCCGCCGGATTGGTGTTCTGATTGAGTTTTCGGCGGGGCGCCGGATTCTCCCGGCGGGCCGCCGGACACCCGGCGAGAAATCCGGTCCCGCCGGACTTACCGCCGGGGCGTCCGGCCCAGAGGCCGGCGCCGCCGGACTTATCGCCGGGTTGCTGCTGTGTGCTCCCTCCAACGGCCAGATTCCCACCTACCTATAAATACCCCTTCTCCTAGCTGGGGTAGGGTTAGAACTTCACCAACCATTGTTCATCCTTGAAGCTCTCACCTACCCCCATTGGAAAAACACCAAATTCCATAGATCTCCCCTTCTAGCCAACCAAAGCTCTTGATCTTTGGAGGATTGAAGGAGGAGGCACCGATCTACATCTTCACCGAAGGAATTTTATTTCCACCTCCATTTGCTTGGAGGATTTGCACCTTGGGGATCTTGTGACCCTAGGTGTTGTAATTGGTTGATTGACTTGTCTTTGTGGTGTTTCTTGCCTCCGTGGTTTTCTTGGGAGCCTCCAATTGAGTTGTGGAGTTGTGCCCCAAGCTCCGTGTAAGGGATTCGTGGTTCCCCCAATACCACCGCTTAGTGGAAATGAGCCAGCCTCCGTGGCTTGCTCACCGGAGAACAAGGTGAGCCTTTGTGGCGTTGGTCGACTCCGTGTCACCACACCTCTCCAACGTAGATGTACTTCCCCTCAAAAGGAAGGAACTACGGGAATACATCCTTGTGTCTCCGGTCTCCACTCTTCGGTTATTTCTTTCCCTTACTTGTATCTTGCTAGTTACTTGTTTACTTGCATGCTTGCCACTTATAGGAAATTCACCTAGTTGCACATCTAGTGAATTTACTTTGTGTCAAGCCTTAAATTTGAAAAAGATTAAAAATTAACTTAGCGCCTATTCACCCCCCTCTAGTCGCCCGTACCGATCCTTTCACTCTTGCTCCCATTTTCAGAATGACACTAACTCAGACAGCAGGTGTGATGATGATCCATGGGGGAGAAATTTATTTGATAACATCACACTAGATGAGGTGAGTCGTCTTTCACAAGTCCCTGGAAAAGAAAACAGAAGAAACAGAAAATCTTGTTTATTATAGATGACCCAACAAAAACTTTGCAAACAAAAAACTTGCAGGTCATGCATCACGACAGCTCTTGCGGAGATCAACCTATTGCTTGTAGCAACATCAACACAGTGATCACCTCAAACACCAGCATAGACAAAGAATCTGGACAACGAGACATGGGAAATGAGGATCTGCAAAAGGATTTAAGCGAACAAGACATAGAAAACTTCCTAGAGAATGACAACGCAAATCAAGGAGATGACAATGATGAATCAACACTGACCGGCTTGAAACCTCAGTTGGGGATGCAATTCAGCACAAGAGAAGAAGCGCATAACTTCTTCAACTTGTATGCATATGCAGCTGGATTCTCAATTGCGATAGTGTCTGCTTACAGAACAACAAGCAGGAAAAGGAAAAATGAGATAACAAGAGTGACTATAAAATGCAACAAATTTGGACATAATACTGAGGCAGAGAAGGACACACTTGTTTGTCAGAGACAAAGTATAGTAATAGCAAAAACAGACTGCAAGACTGAGATGATCATACATGAGAGGGATGGCGTATGGATAATCAAAAGCCTATGCCTCGAACATAATCACCCCCTTGACCCCCAGAGCAGGTTCTTCAGATCTCATGCCTACATGAAAAAAGAAGAAAAAGCAATGATAAGATCACTGAAAACAGCAACACTGAGACAAGACAAATTGTTTCTGTGCTGGCTTATTTGAGAGGGGGCTCGGACCAGCTACCGTACAACAAAAAGAAAGTGAGCAACTACAGCACAAGCATCAATAGAGAACTGAGTAGCACTGACATGGCTGAGGTGCAATCATTTTTCAGAAAGAAGAAATCTGAGGATCCAAGGTTTTATTCTTCCTTTCAACTCGACAGTAAAAACAGAGTGTAGAGTGTGTTCTGGGCAGATGCTGAAGCCAGATCATACTATGAGACATGTGGGGACTGTATTAGCTTTGACACAACCTTCCTGACAAACAAATATAATCTCCCGTTTGCTCCCATTGTGGGTGTATCCCAGCATGGGAACACGTACCTATTTGCATGTGCTCTAATCGGTAATGAGAGAGCGGACAGTTTCAAATGGGTTTTCACTGAATTCCTATCAGCAATGGGGGGCAAACACCCACAAACAATAATCGCAGACCAAGATGGGGCTATGCAACTAGCAATAGAAAAGATCTTCCCGAACACTATCCATAGATCATGCTTGTTTCATGTGAAAAGCAAAGTGGAGGACAAGATCTTTTGGTGCTTTCAAGCAAATGAAGGGCTATATGAAGAATTCCAGGACATAATAGACCATAGCCTAACAGTGGAAGAGTTTGAGATCTTATGGAGGCAAATGATTGACAAATACAAATTAGGAAGCATAAAGTATTTTCAGGACTTGTGGAGTTCAAGGAAGAAATATGTTCCTGTATACTTTAAGACAAATTTCTTCCCCTTCTTACAAACAACAGTAAGGAGTGAGGGGACAAACTCTCTTTTCCAAAGAGGCGTGGGAGCAACATACAGCATGACAAGCTCCCTAAGAGAATACCAGAGAATAATGGACTCAATCCATTCAAGGGAGGATGAGTGTGAACATAAATCAAGACACAAGATAGTTTCGGAGAAGAAATTCATAACGAAATACTACATTGAAATGCAGGCACATGACCTATACAACATATACATATTCAGAAAGTTTCAAAAAATTCTGAATGATGTCACACGCCTTCAAGTAAAAGAGGAACATGAAGGGAAATTATACCTCGTGTGGTAGGCCAAGAATTACCCCATAAAAGAGCATAGGCAGAGGATCTATGTCGTCCAGGTTGAAATGACCAAGGAAGAATACAACTGCATCTGCTGCAAATTCGAAAAGGATGGCTTGTTATGCTCTCATATACTGAAGGTTATGCCTCATCAAAACATAGAAAAAATTCCAGAGAACTACATCATAGACAGGTGGCGTAAGAATGAGAAAAGGGTATTACCTTGTTCTCAAGCTGAAAAAGAAGCAGATAATGATACACTTAGGTATAATGTGCTTTCAAGGAGACTAGTCCACACTGCCTCCAAAGGGTCAAAAAACAAGAGAAAGTACGAATACCTTTTGAAAGAGATAGACAGAGTAGAAACTGAGATGGATAGAATGGATGATGAATCAGAAGAGGTTTTGCAAAATGAAACAATGCCATTAAGGACAGTGGTGAATATTGCAACTGAGTCAAACAAAGATAATGCAAGCACAAATCTTCAAGTACTTGACCCTGCTGTTTCTAAAACAAAAGGCAGACCCAGGCATATGACAATTAGAGAAGCAATCAAACAAAAAAAGTTTTACAAGTGCAGTCATTGCAGGGAAATGAATCATACTTTGAAAAATTGCTCCAACAAGCATCTGGTGTTCAACTTGCCAAAAACTAAGAAGCCTCGGCGATCAAAGAAAAATGACCCAGGTGAGTGTGGTAAGACAAAACATTGAACATCAAAATATGATTTACAGAGTACAAATAAAACTGATTACATCTTGCACAAACAAAACATGACACTATTATTGATTTCATCATTGTTTCCATCTATAGGAAACTCATATGTGAACATGGAGTCAATGGTGCCTCCTCCTACTAAACAACCAGCCAGCAAATAGAAGAAAGCTGCAAGTGCTACTGCCAGGAAGGAAAACAATAATAGCGAAGAGAGCACCATATTGACGGATGCTCAAACAGTTACAACATAGAGCGCAAAAAGATTATATGCATTGTAGAGATTACCGCAAAAAATAGAAAGTGGGTTGGTGTCGGATGTTACAGGAAAACAAATAAAATGTACTCTCTACAACACTGTGTAAACAGTTAGCTATATGTTATCTATGTCAGCTATTTATTGCTTATTGCTTATGATGTGAAAAAACAGGGGAAAACCTGATGATTGATAACAAAACTCACAAAAATGTGGACCCTCCTCCTTTTCCCGGGCTTGGAACCGGCTATCCAATATAAAGAATAAGGGATAGGCGGAGTTACCCACCCCTAACCCCGTTTCAGAAAAAAATAAAGAATGCAAGCAACTAAAACATCTTGAAAAATGATCAAGTACTAAACAAGTACAAAACAAGAATAAAGTGGGAGGAAAAATGCAGCAATAGAACATCAAACAAAGATGATGCAAGAAATAATCAGTTAAGAATGAAGAATAGACAAAATTAAGAAACTAAGACTGAGGAAACGAAAATATGATGACTGAAGAATGACTTAAAAGCATTAAATTCCTGTAACAAATAATACTGATAAAAATGACTGAAGAATAGATACAAGAAAATCAACTTCTAAGAAAAAGACTGCGGAAACGAATAATAGACTGAAGAATGACTTAAAAGCATTAAGACTAATAAGGGCAAGATTATTAGAATAGTACTAATATGGGCAAGATTATGATACTTTAACCAGACTAATAACTAACTATTGAAAATTGTGAAACTGAAAAAATGGAAAAACTGACAAAAGCAAGAATGACACTTATGATGAAAACCAATGACTAAGGAGAAATAAAGACAAAATTAAGAAATGACAAAGAAAACAAATAATTACAAGAAGAAAGCTACTGAAGTGAAACACAGACTGAAGTAACACTGAAGTGAAGAATGAGTAAACTGTAGAAAATAGGGAGGACACCACTACTGAAGAAAGAAAAGGGCAGACCGAAGATACTACTCTGATAGAACAAAATAATTAAAAGCAGGAATAAAGTGACTCAGACTGAGGAAGTGAACCAAGACTAAAGAAATATAAACCAAAGAATGAGAATAGACTGAAGAATCAACTGAAAAAACAAATAATGAAGGAAATAAAGACTGAGAATATAATGAAGAATAGACTAAAGAATGAAGAAATAAATAATGAAGGAAATAAAGACTGAGAAAAGACTGAAGAAATCTGAAGAAAAGACGATGAAATAACAGAGCAAAAAAGAATAAGAATAGACTAAAGAGCAAATAAGAATGAGAAAAGACTGAAGAAGCAAATACTGAGGAAACGAATAAATGAAACTAAGACTGAGACTGAAGAATGACTTAAAAGAATTAGATTCCTGTAACAAATAATACTGATAAAATGGACATGATGGATAAAACTGTAAAAAATAGAAAAAATATACTGAAAATGATGACTGAAAATGACCCTGAAAATGAAGACTGAAAATCAAATAAGCAAGACTGAAGAAAACAGTGAAAGAATGAAGAAAGATACTAAGAAACTTAGAATCAAGAAAAGAAGACTGAACAAAAACTGAGATATAAACATGAAAACTTCCAGGCGATGGATAAAAGTGTAAAACAGAGAAAATATAAACTGAAAATGATGACTGACGAAATAAACAAATGATAAATGAAGAAGATTACTGAAGAATTATTAATGAGAATGAAAATGAAGATGACAAAGACAAAAAGATCACTGAAAATTAGATAATGAGTATCATCAAAGACAAAATGATAAAACTGAAGACTGATCAAAATTAAAAAGAGTTTTTGGTATATAGTTCTCAAAACATATATGTATATAGGTACTATCTCATTTAATGGAAATAAGAGAACCTAATAGTAGCACAAGATAAAAAACAACCAATCTTCTTCAACATGGATGGATGATGAAATTAGTTGTTAAACCATATATCAGTGCTGCAACAAAAAAAGAAAATACAATTACATTCAAGAAAACTACAAAACCAAAGAAAAATAAATTTCGTAAAAACTTTGTGTGGCATAGCACCTTCCCATAGAATTATGTCACCAATCTTAAATTTGATTCATTTTCACTGTGGAAGTAAAACCTAATTGCATACTGAATCCTAATATTCAAGATGTCGTTGCATGAAAAAACATGGCGAAGGTCGAGGTACGGCTTCCAAACCTCCATGAACTTCATTGAAAAAACACCACAATCAAGCCTGTCGTAAAAAAACCAAAATAAATAAATTAAAAACAAATATGACAACAGATGCATGACAAAGAATCTACAAAAAAGAAACTTACAGTGTCTGCTGCTTTGGAACATTTGAATACATAACTTTGAAACTCCCAAAATCATGGTTATCGCTAAAAATCAAGTCCCAGAGATTGATAAAATTGTTTATCTATATATAGAAAAAAAAATCAATTTAAAAAAATATAGATGATTTCAAAATTATTTTAGGAACAAGAGGAAAAATATTACAAAATAAAGATAAGGACAGACCAGTGTATCCTTCATTCTATGGTGGAAATTCGAGTCCTTGTCATGGAAAGAATCCAAGAACGCAAACAACTTGTACTCGAAATCAACAGTGAACACAAACCAGTGGTTTGAATCAACTATAGGAAAAAACAACTTCAAAAATATAAAAGGAAAAACAGTGTTCATGACATTTTAGAACATGTATCAGAGAAATGGAAATGACATATTATGAATTATGAATGGCGCACGAACCCTATTATCTGAGCAGCCCAGATTTCTTCCCCTGCTAGCTTTGGCAACACCAACGAACGAAGTCCTCACAAGAACCTCATTAGGGACAACATTGTACTTCAGTATAGCCTCCTGTGAAAGAAAACACAATAAAAATATGGGATAGAAACACAAAATGACTAAGGTAAAAAACATAAAAAAGTCTGCCAGACAAGGAATAAGACAGGAATTACCGACCCCAACGTGAGGGAAGAAATAATGTCTGCCAGACGAGGCAGGGTGCTTTTCCTTGAACAACATTCGACAAAAGCACGGAATCAAGAAGTTATCAACTTCACCTCCAGGCATCAGTGACTCCCCGAGAGACTGATAATTGCAGTGAACCTCCGGGTACTTCACACCAAGTGTCCTTTGGAAAATACAAAACAAAAAGACCCATTTGCAGAAATTAACATGTCTGATTTTACTGGTAGCTCAAAAAACACCAAGCTGATAAAAAAGAAGAAAAAGCAAAAAAGAAATGTGTGCTACTTACTTCTTGTGTTGGGCACTGTGAGCGAGCTCAACGATAGCAGAATAGTTTGCTATATCATCGGATGACACAGGAAACCTCTTGTTCTCCTGAAGTGGGGGGGGGGGCTTTGACCAGTCATTAGCAAGTCCAACAACCTCTGCTTCCGGCGATCTAATTGGTTTGCTCTCTCATGTGGGTGCAAATCAGGTTGCGGATCCTCTATGATAACCTCTGGAAGACAATTCCCCCTCGTTTGAATAGACAACAGCTGGTTGTATGTGTTATCCACTTTCTTTGACAACTCACAGGACCTCCTTCTAAAATCATTTGAACCCACCAGCTGGATGTCTTCAGTACCACATACCGCATTCAGCTTCGGGGACACTTCAGGGACAAGAATGGGTGCTTGCTTTGATCCAACTGATTTTCCTTGCAGCATCCTTTTTAGCTTGAAATCTGTTGTGCCTATCTGTTTCTTGTAAATACAAAACACATAAAAGAAAACAACGCATTTGTTAGGTTCAGAAAAATGTAACAAAACAGAAATTAAAGAATAACAAAAAAATGAAAATAAATCCATAAACAAGAACACAGCTAACAAGAAAAGAACAAAGACCTGCGCACGTGGTGAATCTGGCAGAACCATGCATGAAACAGGCGATGAGTTCATCGGGGTGCGCTTGGGTGGGTCTTGTCATGGAGAACATCGCGGAGGCTGCATGAGAATTCTCATTTCATCTTCTGCAGATATTAAATGACAAACTCTAGCAACACTTTCTTCATAGGGTTCAATACAGGAGCTGTAAAAAAATTGAAGTTAGATAACAGAAATGAAATAGGGGTTGATAACAAGAAAATAAAAAATAAAAAGAGAACACATGAAGAATTAAAATTAAAACCAAAATCAAAAAGGTACCTGTCATTACACTAATCGGTTCAACAACTTTAGTTATCATGCAGTCGTCGGGTGTAGCTGTTCATGTTGACATCTGTAAAAATAGAAAAAATTAAAATTAAAATCCAAAGAAGACGCAAAAAGCCAAACGAAAAAATGAACTAACCAGGATTTGTGTTATCAATGGAGGCTACTTGGATAACTTGTTCGGTTAGACGCATAGTGGCTGGTGCAATTTGGCGTGAACCTACCAAAACAGATGCCTTCGCATTTTTGCTTGGTTGGGTAACTCTATCCTATGTTGTAGATACAGAAAGGTGTAAGAAACATACACATAAAAATCACACACACACACACACAGAAACACAACCAGAAAAAAGAAGAAGAATAAGAGAGCAATTACCTTTTTATGCTTATTCTGCCCATTTTTCATTGGGTCCACATCATCATCACCTAGGCGCTTTGTTAACAGAGAGTTGGGAGTGCTCCTTGATGTGCATAAGAAATCCAACACATTGTTTACTAAGGTCTCAATCTTAGGTTTTGTTGCAGAGTTATTTGAAACAAAGCTTTCAACAGTATTGAGTATCCCATCTATGACCTAAAAAGAAAAAAAGAAGAATAATGAATAAGATAACAAAAAAACCCTAACCAGTAGATAGATGGATGTAAAAAATACAAAAGTAAACATACATCAGCCCTTAGACTCCTGACAAATTTGGTGTGCACATTCTCCCGGAAGTCCTGTGGTACAGGAACAAAAGCAGGTGACTTCATAATATTCGGTCGCTTTGCATCATTTGAAAAGACAACCTGTATGTAAAACACAAAAAATATTGGAAAATAGCAATAAGAACACAGAGAAAGTACAAATTCAGATAACAGAAAATAAAAAGAAAAGAAAAAAAACACGGATAGATAAAAAGGAACCAAGAAAAACAACCTTTGTGTGACAGCTAGCAAGTGCTTCTTTCAAGTGCCTCTTTCCAAAACGCTGGCACCTTTTCCTATCTAATTCCGAGAATACCCTTATCATGTTTCCCTTCCAAACCTTTATCCTGGGGATGGTCTGATCAACAGTTTGCCTCCCAAAATCCAAACAATCTAAGTATTGAACCTGATTACATGAAAGTTAAAACCTATTATCACCAAAGAATGTTCGATCACACAACACAAATAAAGCAACTTAACGTGATCAGAAAAAATAACAAAAAATAGAAATGAGGCCCCAACAATACTCACCACTGGGACATAGTTGCAGCAAACAGGCGCCTTCAACCTCCTTCCCTTCAATTTCCCACACATGCTGAAATCACTGATGCTCTCGAGACAATGCTCATAAACAAGCTTGCTAAAATCATATCCGCTTACTGCCTCTGGACTTTTAAGAATAGAAAGGTACTTGCAATTTGGGTATTCTCTGAAACTAGGGCACAAGAAGCAAGAGAAAGCAACTGACATGAAGCAGACGAACACATCGTGCTCACTCAACTCTTCAGATCCACAGAGCTTGTTTCCAAAGAATGTGATGTGTGGCATTTCCCAAGATCAGAATGATAGTTGACAGCATCACCTCTACTGCTGATAGAGCTGCATGAACATTTTAGCGTTACACCACAACCTTCCAATAGAAACATAAAAACAAACAAAAAATCACACTCACACTCCCACCTGAAACTATGATACAAACATAATGTCACCTCATAAGAAAAGAGATAAAAATCTCTGATACAATCCATACCTCCATGAAGTAACATGCTAGCACATAACACATCAAAAAACATCACTAAACTATGGAGCAAAAAACACACTATCACAGATTACAAACAACTTAGAGAGTGGTCAATCCCATCATCCACCACCACCACCACCTCCAACCCCCCCCCCCCCACCCCCAACACAAGCAGTGAAAGAAAAACAAATTACAAACATAAACCCATAACATGTTGGTACTCAAGCATCTGGACAGGCGCAGATAAAAAACAAACACAGTTAGGAGCATAGATCCGCAACGCCTCACACACACAAAACAACGGCCTACATCCATCTAACCTCTCCGCACACACTCGAGACAAAGCAAAACACAGGGAAACTAGAGTTCGTGGTATGGGAGAAGTGCATCTAAGAGCATGAAACACGAGGACAACGACATCGGCGAACGCTGAACACAGACACCACCGCGCTGCGCACTTGAATGAACGGAAAACACGCCGAGAACTACTAGCCAAATCCTACGCCTCGGCCTCCATGCGCAAGGACCTGGAGGACGACAAGGCCAAGGCCAACGCGGAAAATACCAGCCCAGCCTCTCCCCACCTTGACGCCGCCGCTGCCAACCGAGGAGGAAAAACAGAGCTCGACCGCCTCGGCCTCCATGCGCAAGGACCTAGAGGACGACAAGGCCAAGGCCAACGCGAAAATACCAGCCCAGCCTCCCCCACCTTGACGCTGCGCGCTGCCGGCCGAGGAGGAAAAACAGAGCTCGACGCAGGGAAACAAAAGCAGAAAAACAGATCGAAGAAATTGCGCTACCTGAGCGGCACAGACCGCCGCCGGCGAACCCTCCTGCCACCGTCGTCTCTGATTCTCGCCATGGGACGAGCCGAGGGAAGAATGAGCAGCGCTCCTCTCCGCCGTCTACCTCCACCGCTCTACTTTCCCCTCCCCTCGAACAGACCGCTTAGAAACTAGCAAGAGAAAAATTCAAAAACAAAAGAAAAAGAGAGAGGAGATGTAGCCGGCCAAAACAGTAAAAAGGACCCATCAGCACGAGCCCGCCGGAAAGAAACAAAGACACAAAGACAAACTCCAGCACGAATCTCCAAGACACGTGGACGGCCAGAAAAACGAGCGTGAATGAATTGGAAAACAGCTACCTGTCCGTTAGCAGAAATCTATTGATTTGTTCTCCCCACACCCACGCCTAAACTACGCGCCCCACAACTTTCATCTTCTCTCTCATCACTTAATCCCGTAACTTCCGTGAACGTCCTCAAATTTCTCCGTCCCCAGGCACCCACCCAGGACACGCAGAACGCCGGCTTCCCTACCTCCGCCACGCCCTGCCTCCACCCGCCGGCTGCCAGCCAGGCTGCCTCGACGCCCAGGGCAATGACCACGCCGAAGACGCATGCGACCACATCCACTCCCAAACGGCGGTCATCACATCGACGCCGACCGTCTCATCCACGCCCAGCGCCATCATGGTTAAACAGCCACGGCGGCTATACCAGTAAACTCCACTACATCGTCAAATCAATCTGGCCAGAAAGTAAGTCTTACGGTTCGTATGAACCAAAACAGTCCCGCAGGCCACGGCTATACAATTTCAGTTTCATCGATATCACTTGTTTACAGATCCTGGAGTTGTCCTGTACGTGCTGCTCTTCGAGATGTAACCAATAAAAATCACAGTTTTCCACTTTAACTGAAGGTAGGTAGGTATATCTTCTGACTGGAGTCTTTCAATTTTGGATTTCCAGATCCATTACGTCCTTCTTTTTAGCCTGATGTATGAAACATCGATGTCAATACATATAGCACATACAACAGCTAGCCAGAATATATGCAAAAAATATTAAATTATGAATCAAAATGTGCTTTCCAGTTTACGAGAAGTTCTCGGATTACAAACAGTAAGGACTAACCTGTAGCATACCACAAACTTATTTATCTACATAAAAAAAAACTGTTAAAATTTTTGTGTATACTTCCCCTGCAAAAGATTTAACATTTTCTATTGAAAACTGTATCAGGAGTAATGGATCAGCCTGCTTTAGGCGATATTACAAATGTCCGCATCCGCCATTCTGATTCAACACAAGGTAAAAGGCGAACATATTATTTTTGAACAGCTTTCATAACCACATGCTTACAATTGTATCTGTATAATATGTGTTTTCAGTCATCACTACAGATGGTCTAAAAGACTCATGTCGTCGAAAATCAGCCTACACCATCTAACTGTGATCAAGTTATTGAGACTGTAATTTTTTTCATCTAACTGTGAACAAGTGGAGACTCTCCGTCAGAATGAAAAGAACTACTACCCCTGTAGGATCTACCCCAAGTGAGGAAATATTGGAGCCAATCAATGGTATATTTCCTGGACGTAGTTTCATAATCGCAGTCTGTGCTTTCAGCTTTATGTTAATAATAAATAATTAGGATACAAACAATGAGGATATTCAGACAGACACAATGGTCGCGGATTATTTGATCCATCTGATAACCATCCTGACTTGCCGGGTAATTCAGTATACCACACAGTTTTTATCGTTTGTTATCCTTTCATTTCGGCTAAAAGAATTTTCCCCGGCTAGAATGCTTCTATGCAAAAGATAAAAACGAACAACCAGACGAAGGTGATCTTGATGAGGAAGCAAGGATATTCAGCAGACAACGTATGTATATTTACAACATCGGGAATTTCAAATATAAATCCATCAATTACAACTATGTTACTATATTATTTGTTATTCATAGTTTCATACATTATTGATCACATTATTTGTAGGTGTTGAATATGAATCGTACCGAGAAGAACGACACACAAATGACAATATATGAATCTAAAAAGAGAATTCTAGCAGGGAACTTAAGAAAAGCAGCATATATCATTTGGAAATGGGGAGGAGCTTGAAAGGAGATCATCAAAATAACTAACCTATACCCGCTTAAATGGACAGATTGGGCCTTATAATTTCGGCTGAGTTCACCAAAAAGTCTATCACCGATATATAAGATGACTGGTTTGCACATAGACACTACACAGTTCTTCATAACCTTTGTCAGCCTGCAATGAAATAATCGATGACCACCTTACTATCCAACAAAATAAAGTAGATCAACAAATCATTGATGCGGTAAGCATATGGATATACTATCAGGGTAACGCTTATGTCAATGTAAATTCTGGACATAACAATGGATAACAAGAAAGGACCAGGTCTCTGACTCTGGAACAATGACCTTGATGTATAAATGAAATTTTTACATCATTTTCTAGAACTTCAGGCCTAAAATTCAATAGATTTGGCATGCTCTCTGATTTTATGGACATGTGGAAGTTTATTTTTATTTGGCCTTATCTACAACTAACCAGCAGATAGCATTATGTAAATTTTCCAGTAAGCGACATATGTAGGATTTCAACACTCTTCATCAGTCGTTTGAACAATCCAACAAGGTGATTCGGGTGATGACACTTACCGATTGCAAATCCACGCGGCCACCCCAGGCTGCTTGGCGTGGTGGTGGCGGTAGCAAAATGCGACGACAGTGACCCGGAGAGGCATTGAAGCGCCGTGGCCATGGATCGACCAAGCTCCCTACTTGGGCCACTCGGGGAGGCTCGCGAGGAGGCCAAATCACCGGAGCGGGGCGTCCTCCCCGGCAGCATCTGTCCCTATGGAACCATAAGGAGGAAGCCGGCGCTATGGATCCCTCCAACGCCTGCGCGCAGCCTGTGGAGACGAGTTCCACGCTCGCCGCCTGTGGAGATGAAGATTCGCTCTGACTCGGCCCTTGCGGAAGCGGCGGTGAGCGACAGCCAGGCAGGGGAGAGGTGGCCCTTGCGGCAGCGGCGGTGAGCGACGACCAGGCAGGGGAGGAGGGGCCATTGCGCAGCGGCGGCAAGAGATGGCCAGGCAGGGGAGGGGTGGCCTTGCAGTAGCGGCGGCGAGCGACGGCCAGGCAGGGTGGGGGTGGCCCTTGCGGCAGCGGCGGTGAGCGATGGCCAGGCAGGGGAGGGGTGGGCCTTGGCCGCCTTGCGGCAGTGGAGGTGAGCGGCGGGGACGCTGGTCAATGACAGCAGCAGGGACGCAGAGGAAATAGGAAGGGAACGAGTGTGTGTCTGTGACTCTGTGAGTGAGGAAGCCTGTTGCGTTAGGACTAGGGTGAGCATTTTTTTCAACACGGTCGCTTCATATATAACCTATACTTACTCCATATAACCCTATAAGTTGTTGAATTTGCAGGTCATATTATTCTGATAATTATTATTTTTATAAGTACTGATAATTTTACATAAAATCTCTACTAATAAACCGACGATCGGTGGTACGTTGGTTGGTGCGTCGCTGTCATTTTGCAAAACACCCCTTGGAAATAGGGAAATTAACCCGCACTACACCCTATGCCTCGGCCAGCACCGATTCTTTGCAGTTCACCCCTCGCGTTTTCTCATGGAGCTCCGGCTCCCGTCCCGTCGCCTCCCATGGCTGCCCTTCCCATCCCGTCAGCACCCTGTCCCCATCTCGTCCCACGGGCGACCACCAGCACCTCTAGCCGGTGGAACGGTACGGGGCGTCCCCAAACTTCCCCGCTCTCTAGCTCCAGGCCCTCCCGTGGGCAAAGTGCCCGTCCCCAATTTCTCCATCTCAACCCGTTCGATCTGCCGCCGTAGTCGCCGGCGGAGCTCCTCCGTACCGATCCCATCGCGCTCTCCCAGTTCGATGCATCTGCATCACTTCTTATCTAGCCCGTACCTCCCAGCTCATCCGGCTTCTCGCCACGGCAGCCAGGATCCCTGCATCCGCTCTTCGTCTTCTCCGTTGCCGGCCAACGTCCTGCTCCTCCATCACCCTCTACCACTATCCTCCTGCACGCAGACTGGGGTCTGGTTTGTGCCACCGCTAAACGATATTAGTACCGGTTCAGTTTAGAGTGTATCCCGATCGTCTCGCCCACGTGTCCTGGGCAATTCCCCTCTCTCTTCTCTTCTGAGCGTTGTCAACTTCCTCGCAGACGGCAGGTCGCAGCCCAATTTCCTGCGCGCCGCCGGCACAGAAGTACAACACGCCGCCAGATCCACCCGTAGAAGGGTCCCCGTGTTGCCAGCTCCCCCTCAATCCCGGCACCGTGCCCACTCGCAGCCCTGCTCCCTGCATCCCACGCTGCGCCGCATCCACCGTTGGACGAGAGCACCACGAACAACATGCTCCTCTGCCCTGCCTCACATCAAGCCACCAATGAGTAGAATTCATTCTGAAACTGTTGTTTTTTTCAGTATTACAGAACTTGGGGGTGGGATGTGGAGGGCGCTGCTGCAGAGAGAAGATCTATAGCCGGCAGGCGTCGCGGTGTCTCCGGAGATCGATTCCACACTCGCCGGCAGGCAGAGGAGACCGGCTCGATTGGGGCCTCCAGGGCTCAAGATGGGGCGCGGCTGTGGCGAGGTGGCCTTCACGTCACGGCGATGGATGTGTCCAGGCTGTGGAGATCGGCATTCGCCGATCGCCGTGTCCAGGTGGCAAGGTGGCATCCTGAGGCTGTCCTTGGTCAGAATACGGGCGGTATTTGCTTCAAGACTGTTTCAGAATTCTGAACTAATCTTGCCCAACTTCTCTTGTAGGTTGTAGCACACACATCACCACTTTCTATTTGCTAGCGGATTTCCTGAAGATGCCGACGGGTTCCGACCGTGCATACTGCGACTTCTCGCATGCCCTCGGTACAAATTCGTTGTTCTTGATGCTTATGACTTCAGCGCACTTGGCTGGCCTCGTGATCATCCAGTGACTGTAGCTGCAATGCAACTCCTGGAAAAAAGAACCGGAACAACGATAAGAACAGAGGATCTGGTTGGCGTGGACAGACGGTTCGTGATGTTTAATGGTGCAATTGGCAAAGAGCAGCTGTCCTGGCTCAGTGATGTCCTAGAGAATGCATCAGAGTGCGGGCAGAACGTTGTAGTATTATGCAGTCATCTCGAAATGAACCCTGGAGCCGCATCCCCTGTAGGTCTTATGTGGAACTATGATGAGGTGATAGGCTGTTGTTTGGCGCTACAACTGCATGAAGGCCTGCTTTGCTGGGCACGACCACTAGGGAAATGTGTTTTCAGTCCGTGGAGCGACCATTGTTGTAGAGTAAATCCATGTGACTTCATTGTTTTGACTTTTGACGTTGTTAGTGAGAAAAATTCAAGTGACTTCATGTTGTCTGGCGATGTTTTTACATGAACTAATTAACACTGATACTCGTGGGGAAAAAATCATATTGTTGTTGGTTTTTAATATTTGCGTATAAGCCATAGATACAGGCTTTACAAAATAGTATTCCAGATTGGAATATGAAGAGTGAGATTTTAAAAAACATCACTGAGTATTATTGGTTTTAAGTATCTTTCTTACCCGTTGCAACGCACGGGTATTAAGCTAGTATGTTTAAAATATGTATCATCAAAAATTTGTTGTCCGCAGGTCATCATTTGGTTTGTTTTTTTTGTACAGAGACGGGTGCAAGCACCCGACACAGAGCTGCTTACAATACACCACTGGAGAATTACAAGGAGACCCTTACAAAAAGATGAAACTGAAAAACTGCCCTGCACATATGCAGGGAGGACCCTTGGAGAACGACAGGACGCGATCAAGTCCTTGGTCAAAATTCCCCAGATCGGCGGCAGGCCTCGCCGGCGGCCCGTGGCAGCGCAGCCGGGGACGAACCACTTGGCGCACAGCACAGAGGAGTGACGTCGAAGAAGCCGAAGCAGCGGTGGAGCGGCTGCCCTTCAGCCTAAGAGTCCGGCGCGAGGACGGAGCGTGCCATCGATATTCGCCGGAGAGAAGCTCCGATTGCATGTGACCACCGCCGCACACGCTCCATTCCAGCAGACAAGGCCACCACCATGGTCGCCAAGCACGCATGAGAGGAAGCCCTTGCAGCAACATGAACAGCCCTCGCATCACAGAGAGAAGGAAGAAGACGACGACGCTCCGCAGCTCCCCCTCGCCACCACAGACGGCCAGGAGCCGAGAGAGCCGTCATCCGCCAAGACACCTCTCTCCCCTGCCGCCACGGCCGGCCGAGAGAGGAGCCTGAGCTTCGACCTTCACACCAGAAGCGGGGTCCTAGACCCTTTATTAGGAGTTGATGGCGACAGATCTGGCTGCCCCCACAAGCTCCGACCATCGGAGCACTCAGGGCCAGCAGATCGGCGCCGGCATCCCTCGGATGTCGGCCGGTAACCTGGGAGAACCTCCAGGCAAAAGCCCAACAACGAGAACTACCCTAACCTACTCTACTTCCGCGCCTCACCTCCGCCGCCTCCGGCTGGCATCGCCGCCGGAGGGGCTCGAGATCGGCCCGGCCACTCTGAGAGCTCCTCTGGCTACTGTTCACAGGAGAGAGAAAGAAAGGGGGGGGGGTCTGCCCACCAAGGCGACCTCTTTCCACCCCACGCTAGCCGTCCCATCATTTGGTTTGTGGATGTTAAACTTCATGGAGTACTGGACTGGAGATATTTTGTCCGACATTTTTGACTAGGTATTTTCGCTCTCTATCATGGGTTAAATATTATAGTATTATTATTTCGACAACTAATTCTGGTTACTACTTCATAGGTTAACATGAACAATTTAAGGCCAAAACTAGATGTAATATTGGTCGACTCGAAATTAAATGATGATGACATGAGAAACCGATTAGAAGTTGAGGAAAGCAACATAGATCCCACAAATTGTTTCATTGTTCCTAGACCATGTAAGAAAACTAAATTATCAAGCTCATCGTCAAAAGTTGACCTCGTGTCACCACCATTGGTTCTTTTATCTTCCGTTAATATTAATTCAACAAAATACGAATCAACATAATCAAATGAAGTTGAGCCTTTATAAAAAAAGGGCATTTCACCATCTGCCAAACCAACAAACTCTGACATGATAGACAAACTATGCTTATACATTAGCACGTTTGATGATGTCCTTTCATTGGAGTAAGATGCCTTTTTGTCAATACATTTGTGTTATATCGTGTATCATTGTAGTTTACTAAGTTTCTTTTTCACAGGAGCGAATGGGTGTTAAGCTCTACGCCTTATCCTATTAGCTTAAATTTGAGATATATAATTTTGTTTATTATTTTTCATATTTGTGTGACTGATTATAACAAGTTTATGACATTGCGAAGCTTATGTGGACACATGTGTGTGGATCGTATGTTACACGCGCACTTATATCGTTAGGCATGAACACATTTAAGTGGCGTGGTTAACAAGTCTCGCTAAAGAGAAAGAACTGTGCACATAGATATTTTTGTTGGAAATTAGAAGATATTTTTGTTGGAAATTAGAAGACGTGCATTGCATGTATACGCTTACTAGTGATACTAATATGGTGTCCTTAGGCTGTCAATTTCGAGTAATACATTCTCTCAGCGATTTTCCTTTTTTCTAATCGTATGGACAAAATGTGTCCCTGATCCAAGGTGGTTGTCGGTCGGATCATCATGTAGTTTTTTATTTTAAGCATAGAGTCATCTGGGAAATTTGATATTGAATAGTGGGTCTACCTCTAACTGTGGAACGGATCTGATTTAGCTAAAAGAAGCAGCCACCACAAACGTGGAAATTAAATAGGCTGATGCATAACCGCGACACGGGTGCATAGTGCGGCACCACCGGCTAGGCGGGTCCGTGTTTGGTAGCATGTGTCTACTCATAATTTCTATATCCCTTCATACATGCTATCCTCACACAAGCTGAGATCAGATTTTTTTGTCATGTTTAGTAGACTGGGTTTGTTGAAACAAGTTGTGCTGAGATGTTGTTTGGTGGTTTGTGTGAGTTAAGAATCAAATTATTTGTACAAAGGTCCTTACACACAAATAAAAAGCAATTAGGGTCCTACAGAGAAAAACAAAAATCAATCAGGTCCCTACAGAGAAAAACAAAAAGCAATCACATCCTAGCCGGTCGGCCAGGGCGGAGCTTGGGCGTGGCGTTGTCGTCTCGCCGTTCGGCCGACACCGGGGAGACGGGTGGAGCTTGGGCGCGACGGCATCGTCTCGCCAGGACCTCACACGGCCGCTAGGAGCGCAGGCGTGGCCTCCAATAGCGTGGTCATGTCGGCCGTCTGCAGCACTGGTGCGGCGTCGTCGTGGTGGCGCGGCGTCCAGGGGCGAGGTGTCGATCGTCCTGCATCACCTGCAGCACGAGAGACGAGAGGCGCTAGGTGGTGGCGCGGGGAGACAGAAGGCGCGAGGTGGTAGTGCGAGGAGGCGGCCAGATCTCATGGTCAACCACCTCCATTTCCCTATCAGATTCCGTGGTGGCACGAGGAGGCGGTGGCCGACGGCTGGTCCAGCGGTGGTAGGCGGCATCTGCGGCAGTGGTAGGCGGCCTCTAGGGAGGTGGGCGGTGCAACGGGGGGTGGTGGCCGATGTGGTGAGGGAAGGAAGGAGCATGGGGAAAGGAAGAGGAGAGGAGGAAAGAATGACAGAGAAAGAGGCTAGGGACAGGGTCTGGGGTGCAGGCCCACGCAGTTGTGGGGCAAACTCAGTCGGGCTGAGGTGCAAAGCTTGATTTGAGCTTCTCTTCTCAGCTTGGCTAAGGAGCCTTTTTTAGTCGAGGTGGGCACTCTCGAGATCGCCCAAACCAGCCTACTAAACAACCAAATGGGAGAAAAGGTAGAATGAGGTGAGATTTTCTGAGTTAACACAGGCTACCAAATACACCCTTATTATTTCTTGTGTTGTGGTATCTCTGCCTTTTTATATATAGATAGATCATCACCGTCACTATGCTTGACTATCCGAGGTGGTATTAAATAGTTGACTCCTTTATTTTTACACGTAAGTGATGTCTCACAGACCTGTTGGGAAACCCCAAGAGGAAGGTATGATGAGAACAGCAGTAAGTTTTTCCTCAGTATGAAACCAAAGTTTAATCAACCAGTAGGAGAAAGAAATCACTTTTGAAGGTTGTTACTAGCTGACTTTGACAGGACGCCAGAAAACAGTTGATGGCACGTGGTCGGCGCCAGCAGCAACGTGGAACCTGCACACAACACAACCAAACTACTTTGCCCTAACTTACAGTGATATTGTCAATCTCACTAGTTTGCTGAAAATAAAAGATTAGACGTATAGTGTGGAAATAGATATTTGTTTGCAATGAAGTAAAATAATACTTATGGAAAGTAAACAGTGTTTGCAGTAGATGGTATTATAAATGTAAAAGAATGGACCAGGGTCCATAATTCACTAGAGCTGTTTCTCCATAAAGATAAATAACATGCTGGGTGAACAAATTATAGTTGGGCAATTGACAAAATAGAAAATGCATAACAATGCATGTACATATCATGAAGATCACTATGAGATTCATTTGGGCATTACAACATAATATATAGACCGTAATCCAACTGCATCTATGACTAATAATCCACCTTTATGATATTATTTGAACAACCTTTGGGTATTAAGTTGCAAGCAATAGATTATCGCCTTTAAGCAAAGTGTGTAATATAAACAATACAATTATCCTTGAACAAAAGATTGTTATTTTCTCCCTAGTAGCAACAGCACATCTATAATCTTAGAAGTTATTGTCACTCTCCCAGATTACTAGAGGCATGAACCCACTATCGAGCATAAATACTCTATTTTAGAGTCACTAGCATCTACTTGGCCAAAGTATCTACTAACAACGGAGAGCATGCAAGATCACAAATAACATAGACATGATAGATGAATAATCAACTTGACATAGTACTCAATATTCATTGGATCTCAACAAACACAACATGTAGATTTACATAAAGATGATCTTGATCATGTAGACAGCTCACAAGATCTAGACATGGAGGCGCAAATTAGAGAAGACAACCATCTAGCTACTGCTATGGACCCATAGTCTAGGGATGAACTACTCACGCATCACTCCGGAGACAGGCATGACGATGAAGAAGGCCTCCGGTGATGATTCCCCTCTCCGGCAGGGTGCCGGAAAGAGCTTCTGGACCCTCCCGAATTAGGGTCGACGATGGCGACGGCTTACAGTACTTTCCGTGGATGGAGGCTCGGGCCTTTAGGGTTTTTCCGATGAAGTGAATTTATAGGCGGAAGGGCGAGGTCGGTGGGCGCCCGAGGAGCCCACACCATAGGGTGGCGCGACCAGGGGCCAAGCCGCACCACCACCTGGTGTGGCCGGCTCGTGGCTCTTTTCCGTCTCTCCTTTGGACTCCATCTTCGTGTCAGCAAAATAGGAACTTCGGCTTTCGTTTCATCCAATTTCAAGAATATTTCCTGTATAACTTTTCTGAAATACAAAAACAACAAAAAACAAGAACTGGCACTGTGGCATCTTTTTAATAGGTTAGTTTCAAAAAATTCATAAAAATGCCATGAAGTGTAAACAAAATACAAAACAGTTGGTGTAAAACAATAATGGAGCATCAAAAATTATAGATACGTTTGTAACGTATCAGTAGGTAGAGGAGCTCTGATGACGCTACATGGGCTTAGTGCTTTAAAGGCCCAACAAGACATATGTTTCCAAGTCTGCTAAGGATATCACTTAAATGGGTCATACTTTGTAGTTTGTATCGACCGCAAAGCATACTTTGCTAAAAGCAAAATGTGCTTGCTCAAACATCAGTGCATCTTCAGGGGTCCAACGCATTTTGGCTCTAAATGGTGTCTATTTTGGTATGTCTATGTCGGGCTGCGGACAAGTTTTGGCATGTGTCCTCCTCCCTTGACCGTTTGGGTTAGGGATTTCCAGCGGTCCAACGCATTTTGGCCGATCGGGCAATTTTATGTTTTTTTAACATTGTATTGAATTAGTTTAAAACTATAGAAAGAAGGCCATAAAATTGCATAGAAACAATAGTAAAATGCCCATTAATTTAGAGATTCGCATAACAAATCGCATTGTGCACTAGGATATTAAATATAGGCAAAACCACACAAATTTTATGCAAAAGGACACAAGTTTCATGCAAAAGGACACAAGCCATTTGTTTGGTCAATCATGCGCGGCCATGTGGCGCGTTGTTGGATGATGACACTACGCTTCTCCACCCAAGTCTTTTGTCCCTCCGCCATGTTGGTTCGGCGGACAGGCCGCGGGCATGCAAGGTAGTTGTCGGCGGCCCATCCCGAGGTCGCTTGCGCATCGCCTGGGCAGAGTCCACAGACGCGGGGTTTGGTTGAGGTCGATGGCCGGTAGCGCGATCCCATCCTGCAACAACGTCAGCTCCGGCGACGACGGTCGCGCGCCTCCGAGCTAGAACGATGCGTGGACATGAAGACCAGGGGCCGCCGCCTCCCCAGGTGTCACGGGCGACCACGACACCATCAGCGGCCGCAGGGCCTGCGACGTGACCGAGCTGCTCGAGGTTGTGCCGGCCACGGCGTCAGTCTTGGCCTCGCCGAGCAGCTCCCGCACCTTCATGGCCTCCTGGACCTGAGCTCGAGCGGCCATGATCGTGAGGCATTCCCGCTTCTCTTCCTCCAAGGCATCGGTGAGCGACTCGGCCTTCCTTGCCCACTCGGCCATCTGGCGCGCCTGGCGCTTTTGGTTTTGAACCTCCCTCTCCGCCGTGGTCAGCTCCTTCTTCACCTTGGCCTTTGGCTTGGCGATGGCCGTGGTGGTGGCCGTGCTGGTCATTGGAGCAGTGGGCGCGGCGGGTGCGGTGAGGGCTACGTCCATGGCGTCGGCGCTCGGGTCGGCGGCGGCCTCCATGGACAGCAGGAGGGTTTTCGTCTAGACGCGGGCAAAATTTTGCAGCGAGTGGCAGGAGAGGAACTGGCTTGATGCTACTGAACGCGTGGACGTCTCACGCTGTTCGCGTTTGTGTCGGACTGCCGGAGATGCCCTCAACGAGCAGTGTGCTACTGGAGCTGGACTGTCGGGTGTTTAGTAGTACAAGGTCTCAAGTATCAGCTAATCGGGCGACCCGATGGGTAATGGTTATACATTGTGCAACGTTTTGACACCGTTGGCTGTTTTTTTTTGACAGAAACATGGCACTTTTATTGATAAAAAAACATCAATACAGAGTCTTTCAGATACAGTCCGGTGCAAAATCAGAAATAAACCCTGAACGAGCAAGATCTAGCAAGATCACAAGACCTAGCAAGAATGTGTCATCTGTGTCAGCTTCATTTAACAAATGATTGACATGACGAAAGGTAGGCGAGGCAAAGCCCGCAACCAAAGCTCTAATATCTTGAACCACTGAACCCACCTGAGATCGGTCAGGGGATGAGGAATTCAGACCTTGAATCAAGGACAAACCGTCACAGACGAGAATGGTTTTCAAACTAACTCGATTACAAGAAGCCAACAGAACATCTCCGGAAACGAAAGGCGAACATCTCAAAGCCTAGGTTAATGGCAACTTATTTCTTATTCAAAGCAAATTCGGTGTGCAATACAACTCATTTTTGCCTCAAAAGGGCCACACCATGCTACAAAAATAATATTACAGGCTCACAGATATCTCCCGAGAAGACAAAAGGAGTAAAAAATATCCTCAGACCATGGACATGCTACAAAATACAAGCGCAACTCAATGTAGATTTCCTCAAGCTAGTTCTTCACGAAAGTGCTTAGCACGTCGAAGTAGTTGGGGAAGGTCTTGCGGGTGCACCCGGGGTCTCTGATTGTGACGGGCACCTCAGCACAGGCGGCAAGGGAGAAGGCCATGGCCATCCGGTGGTCATCATAGGTGTCAATCGCGGTGACGTTCAACTTCTCTGGTGGCGTGATGATGCAGTAGTCAGGCCCTTCCTCTACCGATGCTCCCAGCTGGCACGAGACACATGATAGGTGAACTTAAGCACTGGTTGTGCACCAAGAAGTAGAAATAGAACAGGAGACAGGTATACTACCTTGGTTAGCTCTGTTCGAATTGCCACCATTCTCTCCGTTTCCTTCACTCTCCAGGAGGCAACTGCAGAAGAGAATGAACAAGTGTCATGACCAGAGCATGCGATGTAGCTGAAGCATCCAAAGGAAATCAACAGCAACACATAAAAGGGCTACGAAGCAAAACAACCCATATTGTTCATTATACTTTTGAGCTCTTTTACTGACAATTCTACTAATTTACTTTTCCCCTCTCCCCAACACTATAGAGCAACTGCTACGAGCATAATAGATATGTGAGACCGAAGAAGTTTACCATCTCTGATAGCAGTTGGACCATCGGCAAATAGGGCAACAACGGCAAGAGTCATGGCAACATCGGGCATTTTGTTCATGTTGACATCAACAGCTTTTAGGTGTTTCCTTCCAAATGGCTGACGCGGTGGACCAGTAACAGTTACACTAGTGTCGGTCCATGTAACCTTCGCTCCCATCATTTCTAGTACCTCAGCAAATTTCACATCACCCTGCAATATTAAGCATGGTCAGGGAGAATGACAGCACATGAAAGCCACTTACAGTACCGCAGTTCGATAGACTAATCTGTGAATATCCACTTAAAGCATGTATGGTTGGCGCAGTGTATATTTATACATACCTTTGATTATTTAATAATGCAGGAATGCTGAACCGAAAAGGTAAAAATGGACAGTACAATTGTACCTGCAAACTGGTGGTGCCACAACCTTGGACAGTCACAGTCCCTCCAGTGATTGCAGCACCAGCCAAGAAATAGCTCGCACTGGAGGCATCACCTTCGACATAGGCGTTTCCAGGGGACCTGTCAATTGTCAAACCCAGAGCAAGGAGGGCTTGTTTAGAAAATGAATGCTACAACTTTTATGAAGTTTGAACTAAAGTTTACACAAGAGAATTGGGGCAAATCATAAAAAAGCCAAAGGATGCAATCAAGAATCATCAGCAAAAGAGATGCTCATTGCCAAAGCTGATTATTTATCTATTTTGAGCCAATATATAAGATGGATGACACTTCTGATGTCACCATGTTATGTCCCAGGAAATATAACTGTGCAATGCATTGCAAATAGGCACTGATTTTCATGTACAGTTTGACTTCATAGTTACTAACAGTATGGTCTTGTTGAGATGAACATAGTTATTTGAGCACTCGATAGTTTTCTGCAATGTTCTATTCCCTAGTTTATCCATAATTCAAATATGATAAATGTTTGGGGAAAATGGAATATTCTTTCGCACTCTATTTCTAGAAGAAATAAAACAATTAAAAACTCAAGAAGAAGTACAACAATGTCCCAGGAAATATAACTGTGCAATGCATTGCAAATAGACACTGATTTTCATGTACAATTTGACTTCATAGTTACTAACAGTATGGTCTTGTTGAGATGAACATAGTTATTTGAGCACTCGATAGTTTTCTGCAATGTTCTATTCCCTAGTTTATCCATAATTCAAATATGATAAATGTTTGGGGAAAATGGAATCTTCTTTTGCACTCTATTTCTAGAAGAAATAAAACAATTAAAAACTCAAGAAGAAGTACAACAATCCAGAACTCACTTGTACTTCTGTCCTCCTTTAATGTAGAATCTGTCCCAGCTATCAGAATGCTCTGTCTTCACGCCAAAACGCTCCATCAATCTCAATGTCATTTCAACGTAAGGAACAGAGATTAGTTTATCAATGATTTCAATCTCGACATCCCCAAGAGCCAAAGGAGCAGCCATCAGCAAGGAACTCAAGTATTGGCTGCTGATGGAACCAGACAGCTTAACCTGTGGAATGTAATACAGTGTTAAAGTGCTTATATATGATAGATTGTGTTGATGTAAGATCAAAACACACACAGCTTATATGTTTACATGAAACAAGGCCATTTTGGTTATGACTTCTGAATTTTTTGTGTGTGGTTGCATTGCACCTTACTAATGTTGGTAATATATTTTTCGACACAGAACTGAAATGTGTGTACAAAAGTGCATAACAAGCAAGTTCATGAGGCCTACCTTGCCACCAGGTAGTCCTCCAATGCCGTTGATACGCACAGGTGGGCAGTTGGTGCCTAGGAAGCAATCAACGTCTGCACCGAGTTGTTTCAAACCAACAACTAAGTCACCAATTGGTCGCTCCCTCATTCTCGGTACTCCATCAAGGACATATCTGAAGTTCAAAAAAGAGACACCATCAAGTCTCAAATCATACCCATGGATTCCATTTACTTATTTCCACTCGGATAAAAGAAACATACGTTGCATTTCCACCAGCGGCCACTACAGCTGCCGTCAATGGCCGCATTGCAGTTCCAGCGTTCCCCAAGAAGAGTTTTACTTCCTCTTTGGCATCCTTTTCAATCGGGAACCTGCCGCCACAGCCAACAACAACAGCTCTTTTTGCAACTTTATCTGCTTCCACGGAGAGTCCAAGAGCGTCCAGGGCCTCGAGCATGTAGTGTACATCCTCACTGTTCAACAGGTTATCCACGACCGTTGTTCCCTGATGATCAAACGTCAGTTAAATATCAACAAGGGATGACAGCAAAGTAAACCAGTTTCAGTTTCTTATCTTACTGTAATTAGGTTAACATGGTATGCTGCACTATAATATCCTGATTAGTTGAAACTGAATAAGCCCAAGAGGATCCTAGATTTAGTACGTTATAGCTTATGAAAACCATTTGTGATCACGCCGTTTAACAAAATTTTGGATGAGTGTCGAAGCTGTATAATACTGAATGCACGTTCATGAATACTAAGTGACCCTGACAGCATTACAGAATAATCCTTTCATAAAGAAGCCATCAGACCGACATAGGAACATCACATGGTTAGAGCATCTCCAGCAGTCGCTGGAAACTAGCGCTGCGCTAAAATAACTGATTTTTTGGGCGCGCGCGGGCGCTGTATCCTCCTCCAGCAGGCGCGGGAAAAAAGCGCGCGCGCGGGATGTTTAGGCGCGCGCGCTGCGGCTGCGCTAGTTTGGACGGCAAAACTCCCGCGCGTCGTAGAGCGCGCGCTACAAAAGCCGCGCGTCGCCCGCGCCCAACTGCCACGCGCGCGCCCGGAACATTCCCCTCTCCCCCTTCCTCGCGCGCACCGCCTTGCCCTGCCTAGCGCCGCCATGCCTCCTCGCCGGCGCAGTGCCTCCGGCTTCAAGGGCGTGCGCCCGCGCCCGAACGGGCTCTTCTACGCCGAGATCCGCACCGCCGGCTTCCGCCTCACGCTCGGCACCTACAACTCGCCGGAGGAGGCGGCCCACGCGTATGACGCGGCGGCATGGCGCATCGGGCGCCCGCGCCGGCAGATGAACTTCCCCGAGACGGAGTCCCTCGAGGAAGCGCAGTTCCTCGCGCCACAGCCGCACCTCGTCACAGAGGAGGACCGCCGAGCGACGGGCCTACCGGGCAGATCGCCGCCGGCGCAAAGCGTTCATCAACGCGCAGCTCGCGGGGCCGCAGACCATCGACGACGACGATCCAAGGTGGGACGACCTCTGGACGCAGTCCGAGGACACCACCTTGGATGACGATGAAGCGTAGATCGTAGCTTTATTTTCTAGTTTCTAGTTTTATTTTCTGTTCGTTGCAATGTGTATTTTCTGTTCGTCGCAGTTTAATTTATGTGTATTTTCTAGATCTTGCAATGTATGTGTTTGTGTGCGCGCGCGTGTTTGCGCGCTGTAGTCTGCAGCGTCTGGTGGAGGCGCGCCGTGTTTTGCCGTGCGCGTTTACAGCATCTGGAAATGGGCGCGGGAAAATGGCGCGCGCAAAGCGTCTAGTGCGCGCTGGTTCGGCGTTTTTACAGCGCGCAGATATAGCGCTACTGCTGGAGATGCTCTTATACTAGTACCATTGAACCTGATGTATCATCTTGATCCTACTAAAATGGCTACATGTGATTCTTCAATGATTCGATAAACGAACACCGGAATTGGCTACTACGCAGACTACCTTCTTAAAGTAAATTTGATGGCTAGATCATCTTAAGAAAAGAAATTATGATCTGGCAAAGCACCTAACATGACAAGGTACCACTCGGCTCCTAAACCCAGTAAAATCCCATCTAATAATACACCCAATTCATATTCACCCAAAGGGGGGGAGGATGAGCCTCCCTGCTTGCTTTCTCACCTCGGACAAGGCGGAGAGCAGGAGGATCCGGTTGGAGAGCGACTTGGACCCGGGCAGCTGGACGGCGCCGGAGATCTCCTGGATGGGCTGCAGCACGATCTCCTCGGCGCCCGCAGGCACCGCGGGCGCGGCCACGGACGTGGCGAGCACCGCCCCGCCGCGCCCCCGCAGCCGCATCCCGCGTGCTGGGCGGGCCGGCATCCGGACGCGGCGCGAGAAGGTGGAGGAGGCCGGGGCGGCGGCGGCGGCGGCGCGGTCGAGCGACATCACTGCCGCCGCCGCGTTGGACGACGCCATGGTCGCCATTGCCGGTACCGTTGCGGTGGCAGACGGGGTTGGTGTGAGGGGAGGGAGGACGCCGGGATTGGGCGGGTTGGTGGGGGTGGACGGGAGGAAGGAGCGAGGGAGAAATAGGAGGAGGGAGTCGGGTCGAGGTGGTGGTAAGTAGGCGCCACCAACCCCCCGCCAAGGAGGACATGGGCTCGTGTAGTTGTTGCGTGGACTGGACTGCTATCTTTGACAGTTGACGAGCTTAAGCTTGCACACGATGCGCTTCGATCTGCAGATCTTGATAGAGAAAATGCAGATCATAGTACGGCCGTTTTATCCACGGGGGCAACTTGGGTAGGAATGTAGGATACAACATTAGGTAGAATCTATGAGATCACGTCTTTTGGAAATGCAAGCATGTTAAAAGATCTTCAAAGGTTTCATAACACATATCCATGTGTTTACATACAACCCTAAAACAGTGCAACTCCGAATTTGACCTACAGAGAACTATAAAAGATAACTTTGAAACAACTATTCACCCAAGCTGGTGCTATTCACATTCAAAATTTCCATTTGCTCGCTTTATTTGTTGATCAAATTATAAACGAAATCGGAGTTGTAAATGCAGCCCATAGTTATGTAGTTTTCTTTGCTAGATAGGAGTGATTTTTTTTTTGCGAGTTGATCCTCCGAAAGGGAAGATCCTATACAAGTTTGTCCCGATCACATCACCGCATGTGACACCTAGTGGTGGTATTGCAAATTGCGAATTTTTCTAGGTGGCCACTAAACTTGGGCTCGTCATTACTGGTCAAGATAACATGACAAGCGAGAGAATATATAGGTGCAACAAAAGGAAAACACAAAGGAGGTTTAGCTATCCTCCACATATCGCTAGCGTCTGCACTATCTAAAGCTACAAGAATGATACATCAGCGATCTATTTCCTTATAGACAACTCTTTCGGCAGGGGCGGAGGCAGGATTCATGGATAAAGGGGGCCAAACATGCTAATTTTCAGTTAGAGGGGGCCAACAAGGTTAGTTTTCCCTAAAAATCCTTTCAAAATCACACTTAGCTAGACATTTTCCCCTGCTGTACCATAGCATAGGGGGGGCCATGGCCCCTGCTGGTCCCCCCCTAGCTCCGCCACTGTCTTTCGGGATGCTGATACCAAGACAAACAAACACAAAACCCATCAAATACTTCCAATCAAGCTCACCTTGGTACTCTGCAGAAGTAGCCTCCCGCGCCCATAACCACCTGACCATTTTGGGAAACTTATCCAGCATCTGACCCCAACCGAAAACTATTTCGGCGTCTGACCCCTCCGTTCGGCGCCATCACGATCGGCGCCGAAGTAATGCAGGTCGGCGCCGTAACTCGCTGGCGCCGAACCGCTCGGCCGGGATCCCAGGAAATCCTACGTGGCAAGTTCGGCGCCATATTCACTGGCGCCGACGTGGTCATAGGCGAAATTCAGTACACCTAGGTCGGCGCCGTCCTCCCTGGCGCCGAACCTAGGGTTAATTACCCCTTCAGCTCTTCTTTTTCCCCAATCTTCCCCATTGCAAAGTGTCCAAGCCCGCGGTAGAGCTCCCGACCCGCCGCCGCCACCCGCCGTCGACACCCTCCTTCGGCGCCAGGGAGTTGCCGGCCACCCGCCGTCGAGACCCGCCGCCGCCACCCGCCGGCGACACCCTCCCGACCCGCCGCCGCCACCCGCCGTCGAGACCCCCCCGGTCGCCGTCTCCCGGTCTACCTCGCCGTCTCCCGGTCCACCTCGCCGTCTCGCGGTCGCCGTCGCCGGCCGCCAGCGAGGTATAGCTCCGGCCTTTCTCTCTTTGTATAGGAATTTTTTGTGTACTTCTCTGTAGTATGTTTGAGGTGTAGTTCTCTGTCTAGTGTAGTATGTATAGCTCAATGTATACTAGATTGTAGTGTATAGCAATGTGTCTAGTGTTGATTAGTGTAGATTACAGTAGGTTAGGTATATTAGTTAATTAGGTATGTTAGATAATTTGGTATTAGTGTAGATTGCGATAGGTTTGGTAGCATTTTAGTTTATGTTTTAGATATGGGTTGGTATGTTAGATAATTTGTATGTAGTCGCAGTAGTAATATTATTAGATAAATATTGTCGAATATTAGCTAATGGGTTCCGGTATATCTTTTGGTTGTGAATATAGATGGCCTACTCAAAAGTTCTTCATGTGCATCATGGTGGGAGTGTTGTGTCCTCGGGCTGTGGGGTTGAGTTTGTTGATATGAGTAGCCAAGTGTTGTTCTTTCCGCGTAGTCCTAGTTTCAGTGAGGTTGCATTGAAGGTCAAAGCGGTGCTTGGTTGGAATGACATAGGTGATGAAATTGTCTTGGAAGGAAGATACGATGCCGGCGGCTCTAGGTCTTTTACTCAGATGATACCTATCAACGGCAGCGATGAGTGGGATGTATACAAAGAGCTTGTTGACAGCTCTGAAATCAAATCTTTGGTTGTCGTTGCCGTAAAGGTCACCGGTCGAGCCAACCTTCTCATCGACCTGAACAAGCATCCCTCCGTTAGATGCAATGATGTCCGTTCTGAGGATGTCTATGAAGCGGGTCCTAGCCAACCACCTATGTGGGAGTCAGAAATCCGACATGATGAAGATATCTTTGAGGAGATAATGGAGGAGAAAGCAAGGGCTTTTGAAATAGAAGATATGCAAAGTCACGAGCATCGTGTTGTTGTGTCCTCATTGACCGACATAGAAGCAATAATTGAGGAGAAAACAAATGTTGGAAGCTTGGAGGTGATTGAGGAAGATTTTGTTGTTCTCGAGCAATTGAACATTCCATCATCTCCTTGTGTACCATTGGTCGCATCCTCTTCGCTAGACGGAGATCCATATACATTTGATGCTCCCAATGTTGAAGATGAGAAGTATGAAGATGCTTATGCGAGGGACTCCGATGAGGATCATCATGTTCCAAATGTAGAAGAAGATGGAAGTGATGGTATGTACGAGGTGGAATCGGATGAGGAAATTCCGGTTGAGTAACCTGCGGTTCCAAAATTTTCTGAAAAGGAGATCGATGCATATGTGAAGGTGTTTGGCAGGCATCCTAGTATTCATGAGTTCAAGGATGTTAGGGAGGCTGACCAAGCCGTGGCAGATTCTAACCTGCGGGAATATGCCCCGGAGCAACCTAGGCCCCTCACCACGGACGAAGTAAAAAATCAACCAAGGGCACGACCTCTAATATATGCAGGTCTAAAGTTCAAGACTATGTTGGACTTGCAAGTATGGCTACAGGAGTATGCCGTAAGTCATCATCGTCCTTTCATAGTCTTCAAATCTGACAAAAACGAACGATATGTTGTGTTATGTGAGAATGAAGAGTGTACGTGGAAGGTTTGGGCAACAAAAAAGAAACCAGAAGGTTGGTGGAAGATAACTAAGTATGTTGGCCCACACACATGTGGCAACGCTATTCTTGGGAACGGCAAGCACCGACAATTGACATCTACTTTTATTGCACACCGGTGCTATGATGCCATCAAAGCTACGCCAACAATGCCAGCCGGCTCTTTGGTCCACTTCGTGAAACTGATATTTCACTATCATATCAAGTATGGCAAGGCGTGGAGGGCTAAGCAGATGGCTATGAAGATGGCTTATGGTGATTGGGAGGAAGCATATGGAAGGTTGCCTAGGTTGTTGGCAGCGATGGCTCATCGCAACCCCGGGATGACACACATTGTTCAGCGGCATCCAACCTATACTCGCACTGTTAAAGGTGTGATACACCGTGTGTTTGGCCGAGCATTTTGGTGCTTCCGCCCTTGTGTGGAAGCATTCAAGCATTGTCGTCCATTTCTTTGTGTCGATGGCACGTTCTTGATCGGGAAGTTTAAGGGCACCCTTCTCGTAGCAATATCATGTGACGCAGACAACCGACTGGTCCCTCTTGCCTTTGCTCTTGTGGAGAAGGAGGACAACGTGAACTGGAACTTTTTCATGCACATGGTTAGGACTAAGGTTGTTGGCCCTGGGAGGGTTGTTTGTGTCATCTCTGACAGGCATCAGTCCATATTGAATGCCGTGAAGACAGAAATACCAGGACATCCCCTTGTCAAACACCGTTGGTGCATAAGGCATTTCGCGGGTAATTTTACCGTGCTTGCCGTAATAGGAAAATGACCGAGTATCTCCGTAGGCTCACCATGGTATTTGAGCCGGAGGTATTTGAAGAAGGGTACAATGAGTTGTTTGGCTTGACAAATGCTAAGGGGAAGGCCTTTCTTAAGGAGAATTTGCCAAAGAAAGCATTATGGGCACAAGCTTTCGATGAGGATGGGGTTCGATATGGTCACATGACAAGTAACATGGCTGAGATCTTCAATAAAGTGCTAAAGGGCATCCGTTCATTACCGGTCACCGCCATAGCATCCTATACTTTTGACAAGTGCAACGAGTATTGGGTCACAAGGGGTGACCAAGTAAGAGTGCTATGGGCTGCTGGGAAAAAATGGCCAACCACCGTGGAAGAAGAACTTGGTTACCAAGCTCGTAAGTCTCATGATCAAACATGGATATGTTTCGATAATGAGGTGTGGAAATACGAGGTTTGCGAGGTATGAGGTACTAATGCTGGAGGTGAGCAATACGGTTCTCGCAAATATGTTGTTGTCCTAGCCACTTTCTCTTGCACATGCCAGATGCCTTTGCAAATCCATCTACCATGCTCGCACATTATTACGGCATGTCGTGCTAGAGCTATGGACCCAAACAACATGGTGTCCCAGTTCTACCATCTTGCAGCACTTCGGGGCACATGGGCAGGTAGATTCGAGCCTTACCTGGACATGGCTCAATGGCCGAAGTACACGGGGCCGGTGTATTTACCGGATAGTTGTCTTATGATCAAGACGAAAGGGCGACGACCTACAAAACGGTTCAAGATGGACATGGACCGCGCGGAGGGTGGAACAACCTTCAAGCGACCACGACGTGATGAATATTTCGTGGAGGACACCGTGAAGAACCGTTGTTCCGCATGTGGTGAGGAAGGTCACAAGAACACGAAAAAGCTAAGTTGTGAGGATCGAAAGAAGAAAATAGCCGCTGAAAAAGCTGCTCAAGAAGCCGCTGCCGCCACCGTCGGAAGTAACCCTTCATCAAGCGCCCGTGGAAGAGGTCGTAAACGGCCTAGAGGCACTAGACATTACAAAGGTTATCGCCGTCGTCCCGAGGTGATCGGGAATTTAGCAGAAGCCCTAAGACGGACTAGTCAGGTTATATTGCATTGCTAAATTTGTCTTTTCATATATATGATCTTATAATTTTGCATAATCTTTATTTCTTTATTTGCATTTATATGTAACTTACTAACATATGTCCCATGTTTTTACAGGATGGAGGAGGATCAGGAGCAGGAGCATCTGGAGCATCAGTACCACCTTCTTGAGGATGCCTATGAGGAGAAGCATTGAGGTCGGAAGATCTACAATGGAGAGGTGAACTTACAATTTGTTTCATTAGCTCTATTTTTTATCGGAAGACCATTACTATTATGACCATCACTAAATTGTGTTTTCTTTATTTATATGCAGGAGCTACACCCACTTCGTATACGTGGGCATAGGTTGAAGAACGATGTGATGCAGTACAGTGAGAGATACACACGGTACATGACGAGGGAATGCCCTTCGGGTACTCGCAGATTAGTATACCGGGTCCGGCCCATGATAGAGATGGATCAGAGCAAGGACTCGAAGATGACTTGGAGTAGAAGGAAGGCTCTAATCCGTATTCGACTAGAACTCTTGTAAAACCTTAGCCCGGTTGCATATATAAAGCCAGGCAGGGGCGCCCCTAGAGGGACAAGTTACAACTTAGAAGACAATATCATAGACACGCAATATTAGAGATACAAGATAGATTAGACATAGACTAGATACAATATTCCGCCTACGGCGGCACCATGTAAACACCATTGTGATTATCTACTAGATTGCTAGCAGGATGTAGCGATCCTCCACCGCGGGGACGTGAACCTGAGTACAACGTGTGTCAATCTCGATCCCGGAATCTCTAGTCGTTGCTCTTCCCCCGATCATAAGTCCTTCATCTAGGACATTTGTCGAGTTAACCCCTCGTCAGTACATAAAGAAGGCAAATCTGATTCCGTTTGTGACCATGGCTATGCGCGGGGTGCCAAGCTACAACAGTGTCGCCCTTACTGCACTAGTAGACAGGTGGCACCCGGAGACACACTCTTTCCATCTTCCATGTGGGGAGATGACTATCACACTAAAGGACATTGCCATGATCACCGGCTTGCCTATCCGAGGGAAGCCTGTTGTTGGAAAGATTGAGTCAGACAAATTCAGGGACATGGTTGAGGAGCTTCTTGGACTTAGGCCACCGGAGAAGGAGCCTGGAACAAAGGGAAGCAAGACAGGTGGGCTAAAGTTTGTTTGGTTGGAAGAAAACTTTGGCAATCTTCCGGAGGAGGCTGACGAGATCACCGCACAACGGTATGCTCGAGCTTATGTGATGTATGTTTTTGGCAAGGTGCTATTTGCAGATTCAGGGGGTGGCGACGTGTCTTGGATGTTTTTGCCTTTACTGCGAGACTGGGATGAGGCAGGGAGGTACAGCTGGGGTTCGGCTGGGTTAGCTTGGTTGTACAGACAGCTTGACGAGGCTTGTAGGAGGACTTCTAGTACTTCAAACATGGGTGGCTGCGTGCTTGCTTTTCAGGTTTGGAGCTGGGAGAGACTTCCCGTGGGCAGACCTAGTAGCAAGTCATCTCGTGATTGGGAGTTTGCTGATCCGGCACGTGCACCCACCGTGACACACTATTATGACGAGGTGAAAACAAATTGGGGCCCCTCGGAGAATCTGTACATGCAATACACTGATGAGATTGACGCTTTACTTCCGGTCCATGTGAGTCTAGCACAACACAAATTATGATCTCTTACTTCCATTACAATTTTTTTCTCGACTAACAACACTTTGCTTACTTATTTGTAGGTTACATGGCGTCCATATGAAATGATTGATGCCAACTTCAACTTAAATGTGATGTGCACTCAAGACAAGGATATGTGGAGCTATCGGTGCCCACTCATTTGCTTCTATGCCGTTGAGTACCACCTACCACACCGAGTGGCGAGGCAGTTTGGGAAGCTTCAGGCTTCGCCTCTAGAGGACTTCTCTACTTCGACTGAGCTGCACGAGTAAGAATCTCGACATAGTCTTAATCCATCTATCTCTTACCGTCACACTTTTTTCAATCTTTGCCGCATCCCAACTATTCTTTGTAGGCTTGATAGAAGAAGGAACAAGATTATTACTGATTGGAAACATCACCATCGGAACTACATAGCTGAATGGAATAACCACGATCTCCATGTTCCCATTAGCCACTTGCCACATAGTGAAGTGGACTTTGGTGCATATGTGACTTGGCTACACACGTCAACTCGGGTACATCTAAGGACTCGGTGGACCGAGGATGATATATTGGAGGAGCCAGATGATGTAGTGTGGGAGTTTGATGATGCGGTCAGACTAGGGAAGCGTGTTGATCGTGGCCCCGTGCGAGACCATGTGGTAACAAAATTAACCCACCTTGTATCTTCATATGTCTCATTGCTTGTTGCGACATGTATTAATGTTAATGGTGACACATTGTAGGCCGGTGAGCTTCTACGAGGTATCAATGAAGCTGGTGAGGCACTCAAAGTTGCTCCGGGAAGTGTAGGTGCCGAGTCTACTTTGCGGGCATGTCTTGAGGTAAATATCATTGTTCTGTTGGATGGCTCTGAAAATTGGATGTATTACATGAAATGTAAATGTTGGCTGCCATTGTTTGTGCAGAAAATGGTGAAGAGATCCTGTAAGTTGGTTTCTAGGCTTGCTTGTCGTGATCCGACTGAGGATGTAGAATAGCCAAGTCCGGAAGCTTATGCCGACGGGTCAGGCGACTTCATCGATGATGACACGCCGTTGTCGCAGTTCCTTAGCGGACCGGAGACGAGTCAGCCTACTCCACGTGTTCGACGGGGGTCTCGAAACCGCCGACCAGCAGTAATTCCTACTCCTGGTACAGATGCCATTCCACGACGTCGAGCTCCGGTGAGAAAGGTGAAGACAAAGCGTTGATCTTGTTTATGTGACCGAGGACTATGCATGCTTGTTTATGCTCAGACTTGATGATGTAAAAGACTATGTATGCATTATGTTTCGACTATGTTTCGACTTGACTCGATGATGTAAAAGCATATTTCTGCATTAAGTTTCTACTTGTGCTGTCTCATATATGTACTGTGTATTTCCTATGTTCTATGAAATTTGCAACAGGGTAACATGGCGTGTGGCTAAATTCTATTAAGGTAACAGACCACGGCGCCAAAGCCTTTGGCGCCGAACTTCTCCATGTCGGCGCCAACAACTACGGCGCCGAACTGTGCTGGCTGTGCAGGACGCCTCAGTCTGGAGCCGAAGTGCTGAGGTTCGGCGCCATCAGCATAGGCGCCGAACATATTGATTTTTTGGGACTAAACGTCCAGTACCGAGCTGCTCGGCTGGCCACGTCGGCGCCAAAGTTCGGCGCCGTTGGCTGCGGCGCCGAAGTCCTTCACTTCGGAGCATTCTCTCTTTGGCGCCGAAGTGGCACAATTTTGTGCCAAAATGTCCAGTACCGAAATCGTCGAGGCGCTATTTCGGCGCCAGGCAAATAGGGCGCCGAAGTTCTTCATCTCGGCGCCAGCGTGAATGGCGCCGAAGTACTCCACCGATGTCGGCGCCGTTCCCTACGGTGCCGAACTGGCTAATGTCGGCGCTGTCGTGGTTTGGCGCCGAAAACTGGAGCGAGAGATTGTCCTCATGGATAAATGCCTTTCGGCGCCGTGGAAGGTGGCGCCGACATGAAACATCTCGGCGCCAAATCAACTGGAGCCGACATGTTATAATAATTTTGTTCACTTTTCGAGAACACACACGATACATTGGAACATACACAGATAAATATTTGATATTTCCTTGGAAGCTCTATAGATAAACATACTGAGCTGAATCATTAAGGTACGAACTATACCAATGAATAATTGAGCACTCAGCTGAATCATTGTGCACTGAGACATACAATAACTATTCGGAGGCAGTTGATATGACTACCAATACTAGTGATACAGTGCATAGATCAATGACTACCTCAGCTTTTTCAGGTGATGTAGACAACACACTGCATGGATACTGCTCATCACATGGATTGCTGCCATTGCCACCCAGAACCTCAGCTTTTTCAAGTGAAGCCTAGCCTAGCTGAATTGTCACATCGTATTCATTCACGTTACTCCGGAAAGACTACCGTGTTTTAAATTAATTAGAGTAAATTGCACTGCGACCCTACACCTATCACAATGGGTGCATATTCCTAGACCTATCAGAAATTCAGAATGGTGCATATTTCGCTTAATCATGCTTTTTCCAACGAAAAATGCCACACGGGATGAAAGTAGTTTGGGTAACTGGGCTGCAGTATTGAGAAATGCAGCAATAGGAAAAACAATAAACAAGTAATTCTTATATTCGATTTTCTAAAGCACACACCGAAATACATGAAACATACAAAGTTAAGTCTTCGAGGTTATCTCGGAAGCTCTATGGTTGACCTCCAAGCATACGGAGTAATGTCTTAAGTCTCTCCATCTCCACGTGATTGTTGTAAATTATAACTCTAGCCTCCGGAGGGAACTCCTCATCTTCATACTCAAAGTGGCGGCATCGGTATCCCTGCAAAAAAAGGATAATTATTAATCATAATTTTTATGGTTCACTATATAGTCATATAACCGTACCTCCGGTTTGGCACATATCGAAAACCTACGCCCCGCATTCTCAAAAGACCAATCATATTCTATCCTAACAATTGGCCTACCAGGACAGTGGCATCGTATACCAGGAAATCTTGGGTAACGATCAGGATCATACGGGACGACTGAGCTCCCTGGAAGAGCGCGATTCCTCGACATAGTGATAGATATTATGGTTTTCTTTGTAGAGTGCCTTCCATTTTATAGGCGGTACCCAATCAATTAAAAATATTGATATTTCATTAAGCGGAGGACTATAGCAATGAATCATTGAGCACTCAGCTCAATCATAACTCTATCGACTATAGCAATGAATTATTGAGCACTCAGCTGAATCATTGAGCACCGAGACATGGAATAACATGTTGACAACACACTGCGGTGACTGCATCAATCAACACCACTCTTTTTGTGACAACATATTGCAGTGACTACCAGTGCCACCGAGAGCCCATGTGAAGAAAGTGAATGAGTGAGTGGACAATAATTGAGAATGTGTGACCAGGAGGACCGACAGCTCATGCATGCACACTTTTCGCTTCACTAGCCTTTAATCATTAATCACTCTGTAATTATTGTAGTACTGATAAGTAGTGCTTGTAGTTATACTAATGATGCATACAGGTTCGGGTTCTATATATACCATGTTCACTATCTCAATGTTTCCCATCTCACTACTTTCTTAAAATGGCGGACAATCAACGTTTCTGGTGCGACTGCAATTTCGAGGCTAGGCTATGCTATGACTGGAGGTTCCGAAATGCCGGTCGAAGGTACTGGGATTGTCCAGGGAGCGACCGTCAAGTATGCTCTTACAACCATGCTATACAAAATATTAGTGTGAATGTCATATATTTCATTGCTCATCTATATTGTGATAGGGTAATGGACAATGTGGATTCTTCTAGTGGTGTGACGATCCATTTCCGGTTGAAGCACGAGTCCTCATCATGGACCAGCGTGTTGAGATAGAAAATTTGAAGGCGCGCATTCGAGCGCTTGGTGGGGATTCATAAAATTGTAGCCCAGTCTATTTGATTCACTTATTTAATCTTTCCTGGCTTCTCATTTGTAATATTGTTCTAAGTACAATAATGTTATGGGCAAATCATTGTATGCATAGTTCATTATTAAGTTTGCTTCAATTCCGCTGGCTGCGTCCGTCATTCGAGCGCTTTGTGGGGATCCATAAATAGCACCATGGTGGTCATGTCCCTTCACTCCAATCAACCTCTCTCACTCATCTAGACACACACACACAGACAGACACGAACAATGGCTGGTGCAGGACCATCGTCAAGGGGAGGGAAAGGGAAAGGGAAAGCCATCGAGCTAGTAGGTCCTCGTAGTGGATCATTCTTGCCACCAGATATGCCACCAAGGGAAGAGCTAGATGGTCATGTTCCATGGATCATCCAATGTGATTGCGGTGTGGAGTGTTGCTACACAGCCAATGAAGCCAAGATCAGAAATGGCGGACGTGGTGGAAGCTGGGGATTTGTCTGCGGACACACCTTAAGTCCTGCGCCCTATTTTGTAAGTTTTCTCTCTCTATGTCTATTCAAACTTTTTTGTGTCATAATATTTTGCCTAAGTTTGCTTTTTTAAATAGGAAGGAGCCCGGTGCACTAAAGAATTTTGGTTTGAGGATCAAAGGCAATATGAAGTTTACTGGTATGGGGAGGCGTACGTGCAAAAAAAAGAGGCCAAGCAACTCGCGGAGAAAACAAAGAAAGCGCACCGAGAGAAAAACCAGGATGCTTATGAGGCATGGTGTGCTAGAAAGGTTGCCAACAAGGGAAACCCTCAAAATTAATATGAATATTGCCAGACATATTTATTTCGGCGTAATCTAGCTTTACTTTCCAAAAGGTGCTCTTGTATCATCGATTTACATGGGTAAATGGTATGCATTGCCCGAGCACCATCATTGTCATGTTGTCACTTTCAACAAATAATTGTAATTGTCTGGCAGTTTTTTCATCATGTCATAAAATGCAATGCACTAGCAAACTATCTGAAGTGCAAATATTCCATCTACTTCATCATCACATAGGAGTCTTTGTAGTAATGGAAGCATACTCCCATAGTACCAAAATAAAGGACCACGACACAACATCAAGTTCCACATTACAAACAATCATACAACATGATCTAATAATATAGGTAGGCTAATAATTCCAAAGGCTCCAGTTCATGTTTGCCTTCTTGATCCACTCCTTGCTATCATTGATATCTTTCCTCCTCTTCTCTTCCCTTTCCATTGCTTCTTCTTCTTCTTTCTTCCTTTTGGCTTCTATCTCCTTTCTCTTTTGGCCCTCCTTCCTCATTTTCTGGATCTCTACCATTCTAAGTTTTTCTTCTTCCTTCTTCTTCTTCCACTCGACGTCCAATCTCATATTTTCTTGCCTTTTTTCTTCATCAAAAACCTTCCAAGACTCCTCCAAAGTGTCGGGCCCATAAAGTGGGCACCATCGAGTCATATCTTGACAATGCTCACACCAAACTAGTGGAGGAGCCTTTGGTGTGGTTTCATCTAACTTCCAAAGCGCCGGTGGAGATGGAGGACGACGCACAAGACGTGTCCATGTCTCCGCTCTTTGTGGCCCTAGATGAATACCGACATATGGAGAAAGAAGATAGTCATCATAAGTCTCAGGGCCATCGATCCATTGGAAAAAGTAGCATGCACAATAATCCTGTCAAACAAAATGAACACAATGAGCAATTAATTATGCACAATATGTGCATAGAACTTTAGGACAAGATATGGGCACCCACACGTTGATCGCGGCAACAATAGTATGCACGGCCCGCAGTTGCCTTGTGCTTAGATTGAGTGATTCCAGAAGGCTTGCCACAACAACACTTTGGTACCGGATATCTTGGTGGCACTGGAGCATCTTTGCATGATACATTTGGATACTTTCCCTTGGTTGTTTCTACAAACTTCATTTGGCGTGCAATTGGTACCCACATGTCCGGAGAATCTATGAAACATATAGAAACATACATACATAGTAAGGGCTACAATTGTTCTCGAACCGGCTAATTATGAAGTCCATATATATATTTTGCTCCAAATGGCATGACTTAGGTAATACACAAAACATACATAGTAACTACTACCATTCAACCTATCTTATTTTAATTTTATCCCCTAAATACCACATAGTGCACACCATGATCCACATATATCTACAAATTTCGTTTTAACCATAGTAAAATTCATAAACCATGTGCCAAGAACAAACAATGAACACACATATATGTACTAATTCATTACATAATTACCACCTATTCAAAACAATCTATATTATCTTATCTAGGATTCAACAATAGTTTCAAGAAATGAGATCTAATTTTACCAAAATAATTGGTGGAAACAAAGGGGATGTGAGAGAGATTACCTCTAAGAAGACTCATGATGATGCTAGAATGAAGATATGGGGCAGATTTGTGTGGATTTGAAAGGGAGGGGGCGAGACAGGAGAGAGATAGCTCGGGCGGCGGCTGAGGGAAGAAGAAATGAAGAAGGGAGTGCTGGGAACGACTGGGAGCTGGTTAAATTAACCCTAGGTTCGGCGCCAGGGAGGACGGCGCCGACCTAGGTGTACTGAATTTCGCCTATGACCACGTCGGCGCCAGTGAATATGGCGCCGAACTTGCCACGTAGGATTTCCTGGGATCCCGGCCGAGCGGTTCGGCGCCAGCGAGTTACGGCGCCGACCTGCATTACTTCGGCGCCGATCGTGATGGCGCCGAACGGAGGGTCAGACGCCGAAATAGTTTTCAATTGGGGTCAGATGCGCGATAAGTTTCCCAAAATGGTCAGATTTGGCAAAAAATAGTCGGGTCGAGGTGGTGGTGGTAAGTAGGCGCCACTAACCCCCCGCCAAGGAGGACATGGGCTCGTGTAGTTGTTGCGTGGACTGGACTGCTATCTTTGACAGTTGACGAGCTTGCGCTTGCACACCATGCCCATAGTACGGCCGTTTTTTCCATGGGGGCAACTTGGGTAGGAATGTAGGATACAACATTAGGTAGAATCTATGAGATCACGTCTTTTGGAAATGCAAGCATGTTAAAAGATCTTCAAAGGTTTCATAACATACATCCATGTGTTTACATACAACCCTAAAACAGTGCAACTCTAAATTTGACCTACAGAGAACTATAAAAGATAACTTTGAAACAACTATTCACCCAAGCTGGTGCTATTCACATTCAAAATTTCCATTTGCTCACTTTATTTGTTGATCAAATTATAAATGAAATCGGAGTTGTAAATGCAGCCCATAGTTATGTAATTTTCTTTGCTAGATAGGAGTGATTTTTTTTTTGCGAGTTGATCCTCCGAAAGGGAAGATCCTATACAAGTTTGTCCCGATCACATCACCGCATGTGACACCTAGTGGTGGTATTGCAAATTGCGAATTTTTCTAGGTGGCCACTAAACTTGGGCTCGTCATTACTGGTCAAGATAACATGACAAGCGAGAGAATATATAGGTGCAACAAAAGGAAAACACAAAGGAGGTTTAGCTATCCTCCACATATCACTAGCGTCTGCACTATCTAAAGCTACAAGAATGATACATCAGCGATCTATTTCCTTATAGACAACTCTTTCGGGATGCTGATACCAAGACAAACAAACACAAAACCCATCAAATACTTCCAATCAAGCTCACCTTGGTACTCTGCAGAAGTAGCCTCTCGCGCCCATAACCACCTGAGCATGAAATCTCTTCAAGTTATCTTTAGGCCCCAACAGAGCCATCTTCACCTTGATCACCATTTTGCTGATAGTAATATTGATGAAGAAGCCATATGCAACATTTGTCCTCTTTGAAAGAATATGCAAGGGGTCAAGAAACATGATAGCACCTTGATCTTGTGAACCATGCAGACCTGCCCAATATTTCACAAAACACACATGAATAACAACTTAGTTACATATGGGATTTGATAAGTTTCCCCACAAAACAAGCTTTATTCCTTATCTTCTAAATTTCCAGCACATAGCTGCAATGCTAGTGATTTCAACATTCCTGCTGATATGTATGTATTGTGGAATCCACCAACAAAATTGTGATAAAGACTATGGTCTATTTGGAGCCCAACTCCGTTGTGAACCATACTCTAGACATATTTTTGCTGGAGAACACTCAAAAGAAATATGTTATATTGTTCTGCCTTCATTGCAAAACTAACATCTTGTGTTCCCAATCCCAGCCCATTTACGTCTGGACATATTGTGTTTCTTCGTAGTTGCATATGCCAAACTGACCACAACTAGACCTTAAGAGGGATTTTTGCCTTCCACAAATGCTTAAATGATTTGTAAATACCATTGATAGAGAAATGTTTATACATATAATTTGCATAACATTATCTATTTTTTTACCACTGTGACATGTCATCCTCTATGTTCAAAGCCAAACAAAAGATTATAAAATTCTCTCATTTGCTTAGGCAAACCAACAAACAACCATCTTCTAGAAGTAAAAATCCATCTTCTGCTAGCAGCAACACCTAGAGATATGTCTTGTTCATTAAAAATTCAAATAATTTAGGGAATCTATTCTTAAAATAAATAATCCCACACCCTACATCACCCGAAAAGTTGGTTCTAAAACCATTGCCCGCTTCCATTTCTTTACCGCGTACATATAAATCTTTGATATGAAGCAGAAAGCATAATCTTTTGTTTTGTATTCAGTTTCATATAAACTTGCATTCCCCATATAGTTCTTTCTCTTGAAGTCCTTAATCTAGTACACGCTAGGTGTAACAATCTATTTCATACTATCTGCAAATGATGCTCAAGGCATATGTGAATGTTACTGAATTTTGTTGATGATGTTAGAATTACTTGGGTGTTTAGGAAGAACAGTGTCATATTGCACTCTTCGAGAGATTTTCATAAACCAATTATGACATGGTGGAGTTCATGAGTGAAAGTCTGCAGGTCACAGAAGAGTACAAAATATGTAAATACTCAACCTGAGAACCATTTATGAACGAGAACAAAGAAGGTAAGCCAAAAGGGGAAAAGACATATGCAAGAATGCTAAATGTTGCTCAACTCTTGACGCTTTAGATTAATTTAAATAAATTTAGTGGGAAAAAACACACATAAAAATACAACTAGCTAGGAGACTTAAGACGCAAAGACATGCTAAAAAACATGCAAATTGTGTGCAGAAAATAGTAGGAGTCAGATTTGTTGTAAGATGTTAGGTGCACGCGTCTCGGAGAACCGCAATGTGAAACACATTGGAAAGCTTCATGTGGCTCACATTATACAACGTATCAACAATGTTGTCCTCTTTTAGAAAGATGACAAAGTATAGTGGTGAAGTGCCGTGTTTTTGAGTGGCCAGCTCTGAGTTTTCCTCCATCAACAACTTGAATATATTATTTCTTACGATGCAGTGATGCCATGTTGTCTCATTAACCTTATTTCCATTTCTAGTAGCTCCTTCATTTTATTACCACTCGTACTATCCTCGTCCCTGGCCAAACTAGAGAATGTGCGTCTATGTTGGAAGCTCGTCGTTCATGGCGGAGCGACCTTTTTCAGTTTTTCTCTATATAAATGCAAACATTCACATAGCGTAGTCTTAACCGGCCCAGGCCCCTTACGGGCCCATGTACAAGCGCTGGGCATCCACCAACCCACCAAGTACCAACCAACAAAATAGTCTTTTTTAAATTAAAACAAAAAATAGAGTCTCTAGTAGAGTCAAAACCTCCGCAGCACCAATTTTTCGCCAATGACACGTGCCTAGTAGGTTACGGCTGGTTGGTGTGATCGACGGTGCTAATGAAGCTAGAAGCTTTGACAATCAACAAAGACTTTCACCACGAAGCTGCAAAGCTTTTTAATGACTTTTTTTTTACTTGAACTAACTACTAGCCGATATTACATGCATGATGATGGCGAAACCGAAGACCCAGTAGTTAATTACTTAAACACGTATAGTAGTAGTATCCTTCAAAATAATAATTAAACACGTAGACACGTAGTACGCCAAGCAATATGGAGCAAGGTGTTACAGTTGGTGCACGTCTCCGGCCAGCATCGATCTCTGCGTCATGGTCTCCTTTGGGCAGCAGGTAGCCAAGGACGAGACTCAACCTGCGTGCATATGAGCTCACCCCGATGGCCTGATTGCCCTGATCCCTTTGGACTTTGAAAGGGTGCAGTACTCCATCAACCTGCAAATAGTCAAATTAAGGTGCTAGCCTAGCAGCTCCGGCCGTATAGACAGGCGTGCCGCCCTTGGTCTCTTGAACGCGGCAGTAGCCAGGGAGGATGCATGGACGCATGCGTGATGCTCGCTGCAAGGATATTCCCTAGGATATGGGTCTCTCACCAGTGAACACCCATGTAGAGGTGAACACATGGGATACTTTGATCTCTTGTGTCTTTCCTCAGATCTGGAAAACTGACTTTTTTATTTATTTAAAAGGTAACCAGATACATATATGTTTATGCCGGAGCTCGGATTTTGTCAAACCCTTTGCCAATGGAGCACGAGCCAACCGGGCTTCATTGTTCGAGCCATGGGTAGAGCTCCCAATAGGGGGCAGCTGCCCTACCTTGATTTTTGACGAAAGAATTTAAATGCATATGTTTTTCCTAAATAATTTGAGTCCTCGTACGTTGATAGAGGACTACTTATGAGAAAGTTATGTTTTTTTAATGAATACTGCGCAAAACCGATTTAAAAAAACATAGACTACATCTACTCAAGTCAGAAACCAACCAATTCTCTCTTCGCAATAGCTAATTCTTAATCTAACAAAATCTTACTCTATACAATTTTTTACTAGGTGGGGTAATTAAGGATGACTTCAGTGTATTCTGGTCAGCTTCTCGATATAGCCAAAACCAACTCTAGGCATTTGACAGATTATGTTTTATGGTTGTAATTTGTGTTTGTGTATTTATTTATCTAAAAATATTAAATATATTAGTTCACTCAATGACTTTGTTAAGGATGTGAGGACATGTTTAATCAACTGGGGAAATGATGGTCGGGACCCCCTATTGGAAGATACTATCAGTTTACGTAGAAAACGATATCACAATCATAAGTATGGATGAAATGGAAACAAAATAAGGGGAAAAAAAGATAAAGACAACATCTTACTATTGATTAGTTTTACAACACTGATACCTTAAATTATTTGGTCTTTGCATTCTAGAGTTCGCCCCACCTCAAATTATTTCCATCCTCTAACACTGGTTCGATGCTCATGGGTTGATGATCGATTGCGACTCGCCTTAGAGCTGAGGTGATGTTTGTGATGCGGGTGAAATTATTGAATTAACGTTTTTGCAGAAATACCAAGAATATGCTGCCCATAACGATAGATTCTTTTGTCAATGCTATTTTTCAACTTTCAAATTTCTTGGCTATCTTTTGACTTCAAAAGGATAAATGCACAATATGCCTATAATGCGTAGGGAGGATTTACCGAGCCCTCGAACAATGGAGCCCGGTCGGACATCGTCGACCCTGATCTAGTTCCTTGCTCATGCCAAAATGGTGACGCCCGACTCGATTGTGACTCGCGATCAGGCCGCCGTGGTGATGTGCGTGGTGTTAATTCAAGTGACAACAATTCCCCCCCACAAAAGAAGAGTCACATGGCGAAACAAAATCTGAATTAATGCTACTGCAAAATTCAGCAAAGAATATGCCCGTGCGCAGATCCCTGCTGATGGATAGCACGCCAATCCTATTATGTTCTGTTGTTATTCTCGTGTGGCCAGAAAGATTTCAGTCACGCGTAAGAATAAATTCTCATCAAACACATCGCCGTCGGCGTTGGAATGACCAAGAAACAACTGTGATGGCGACGACCCCAACATGCGCAAAGAGCCAACCTCTCATCTCTTCTTTCTCCTTTGGCCCTCGCCGTATTGCCAAAAGGCTCAACAGATCAACAACAAAAGGTGGACAAAATATCTTTTATAATATCCAGTCGTTTCCTACCCTCTTCCAACGGCCAGGATTCCCTCTCTCTGCCCTCATCGACGGCTGCCAACCATCCCCTCATCCACCAACCCACCTCACCACAAGCATCTTCCGTGCACCCTGTCCATACACTAAAACTTAATGAAACGCACAAGAAGATGGATGCTGTTCCGGCTGCTAATTCATGGATTCTGTGTACTGATTTCAATCAAGCCTTCACGGACTTCTGGGATTAGTTGAAACTATGTAGCACCAACTACTCGGGTGGAGATTTTTGGCTCCTAGTGATCCCGTTGCTTTAAAAAAATAATTGAAGAACACATTTACATGTTTCAGTTTTTAAAAAAATCCGGAGGTAGCCAATGATTTATCTCACAAATGTACAAAATATGAAATTCAAATGCTTCCTCCGATCCCTATTACTTGTCGCTGATTTAGCATAACTTTATACTAAATGAGAGACAAATAATATGAATTGGAGGGAGTAGTTCATATTTTTTTGGCTACACAAAATGACAAGAGTGTGTGTGGATCTAAGTACGTATATATTTAAATCTCCAAATTTTATCAAACTTTCTCAGTTTTGTGTAGCTCACAATAGAAAATAATTTCAAATTTTTAAAATTTAATGCTTCTAGATTACATCATTAACCATGTCTAGATCATTTCCAGAATTTTGTGAAACTTGTAAACACAATTTTTTATTTTACAACTATTCTCTTTAACTTTAACTCTAAAAAACACTTCTTTCTAATCAGGCTGACTAACTAACAATTTTTTTCAGGGGACTAAACAACAATATCATGCTTACAGCAGCCACCGGCGGCTTAGGCTTGACAGCATTCTGATCACGGTCCATGGACCGCGTCCAGCGAAACCGCCTTAGCCGACGCCACTGGTGCCCCACCCCAACGAGTCCCCCAAAACGCACCTGGAAAACTATACATAACCCCCTCCTCCATCTCCTTCCCCGTCCCCTCTTCACCCACCTCGCCATCTCCGCCAGCCATCCACACACAGCCCATCACCATGGCTGCGCACTCCGTCGCCGCCGCGCACGCCACAATCGCGGCCCGCGCCGGCGCCGCGCCCGCGGCCGCCGCCGCCCCGGCGGAGCGCCTGGGGTTCCGCCTCAGCTCGCTCGCCGGCCGCGGCCTCCGCTCCCCGCTCCCGGCGCGCCGCGGCTCCCCCGCCGCCTCCTCCTCGCGCCGCAGCCAGCGCGTGCGCGCCTCCGCCGCCGTCGAGACCGTCGAGGGGCAGGCCGCCACGGGCGAGCTGCTCGACAAGTCGGTCAACGCGATCCGGTTCCTGGCCATCGACGCCGTCGAGAAGGCCAACTCCGGGCACCCCGGCCTGCCCATGGGGTGCGCGCCCATGGGCCACATCCTCTACGACGAGGTCATGAGGTACAACCCCAAGAACCCCTACTGGTTCAACCGCGACCGCTTCGTCCTCTCCGCCGGACACGGCTGCATGCTCCAGTACGCCCTGCTCCACCTCGCCGGATACGACGCCGTCAAGGTACCGTTCTATGCTTTGTCTCTTCTTTTACTCGCGTGTAGAATTCATTCTCTGCCGATTAAGGTTAATTGGAGCGGCGAAATCGGGAGTAGTTTTTCTGTGCAAGGTTGTTAGGTGAAACAGTAGACAGGCGGATCCTGACTGCTACTTTCTGTGCTGGCTTCGTCCTTCCTAGTAAAAAACGCCGTACATCTGTCCAGCTGTCAGAGATCTGTATTGCTAATTCTAAAAGTTCCTATGCAAAATTTGTTGGAAACTCAGATTGTGCACCTTGGACTAATCACTCTCATGTTTATAGTTGTAAAAAATCTGCTAGGTGTTCAATATTATGGCTAATTTACGTCACCTCTTATAGCGTCTCTGATCCTGTTGTTAACCATGTATGCTGCTGCAGGAAGAGGACCTGAAGCAATTCAGGCAATGGGGAAGCTCCACCCCGGGACACCCTGAGAACTTCGAGACTCCTGGAGTTGAAGTCACCACTGGTCTGTTCATCTCAGCTGAGCTCACAGTAACACTGACCTGCCATGCCGAAGCCCGTGACTAAAACCTTGCTTTTCTTATGCAGGTCCCCTTGGCCAGGGTATCGCAAATGCGGTTGGACTGGCACTTGCTGAGAAGCACTTGGCTGCTCGTTTCAACAAGCCTGACAGTGAAATCGTTGATCATTACACGTAATACTCTGACCTTGCTATGAATGTTTAGTGTTTTCCGTGTAGTTCGAGTGGTGCCGTGTGTTAACGTGGTATGTGGATTTTTTATAGGTATTGTATTGTGGGAGATGGGTGCAACATGGAGGGTATCTTGAATGAAGCTTGCTCACTTGCTGGGCATTGGGGTCTTGGCAAGTTGATTACTTTCTATGATGACAACCACATCTCCATTGACGGAGACACAGAGATTGCTTTTACAGAGGATGTGAGTGCCCGCTTTGAAGCTCTTGGGTGGCACACAATCTGGGTTAAGAATGGAAACGATGGCTATGACGAGATCCGTAAAGCCATCCAGGAAGCAAAATCAGTAACCGACAAGCCCACTTTAATCAAGGTTACTTTCTTTTTATATCTGGGAATTATCTTTGTCTGCTGTTGTAGAGTTCATCATATTTACCTAAGATATTGCTTGTTTTAGGTCACTACTACAATCGGTTTTGGATCTCCCAACAAGGCCAACTCATACAGTGTACACGGAGCTGCATTGGGCACCAGCGAGGTCGAAGCAACCAGGGCAAACCTTGGATGGCCCTATGAGCCATTCTTTGTGCCTGAGGATGTCAAGAGGTTTGTTTGTTTCTTGTGTGTGTTCGTTATCTGAATGAGGATGATGTGAATGAGGATGATGAACCTGCTTACTTATCATTTCTTTGCGTGGACTGTTGCAGCCACTGGAGTCGCCATGTGCCCCTAGGTGCTGCGCTTGAGGCTGATTGGGATGCTAAGTTTGCACAGTATGAGCAGAAGTACCCAGAAGATGCTGCGACCCTGAAAAGCATTATCACAGGAGAGTTGCCTGCTGGCTGGGCTGATGCTCTTCCTGTAAGTGGTTTACCATATTTACTTGTAATACTTTATAGCTGATATGTAAAACAAAGAGATCACTAATGGTAGATTGTTTGCTTTCTGTCCAGCAATACACTACAGAGAGCCCAGCAGATGCCACAAGGAATCTCTCTCAGCAGTGCCTGAATGCACTTGCGCCAGTTGTTCCTGGTCTTATTGGTGGTAGTGCTGATCTTGCGTCCTCCAACATGACGCTGCTTAAGATGTTTGGTGACTTCCAGAAGGATACGCCTGAGGAGCGCAATGTCCGCTTTGGAGTCAGGGAGCATGGAATGGGCGCCATTTGCAATGGCATTGCGCTGCACACCCCAGGGCTGATTCCGTACTGTGCCACTTTCTTCGTCTTCACCGACTACATGAGAGGTGCCATGAGGATCTCAGCTTTGTCCGAAGCTGGAGTTATCTATGTTATGACCCACGACTCTATTGGTCTGGGTGAAGATGGTCCGACCCATCAACCCATTGAGCACCTGGTGAGCTTCCGTGCCATGCCGAACATATTGATGTTCCGCCCTGCTGATGGCAAGGAGACTGCTGGGGCATACAAAGTCGCAGTCCTCAACAGGAAGAGGCCATCTATTCTTGCTCTCTCCAGGCAAAAGCTTCCTCATCTGCCTGGCACCTCAATTGAGGGTGTTGCCAAGGGTGGGTACACCATCTCTGACAACTCAACCGGCAACAAGCCCGACTTCATCTTGTTGAGTACTGGTTCTGAACTAGAGATTGCTGTCAAGGCTGCCGAAGAGTTGACCAAGGAGGGAAAGACCGTCCGTGTTGTGTCATTTGTTTCCTGGGAGCTTTTTGACGAGCAGTCAGACGAATACAAGGAGAGCGTGCTCCCCAAGGCTGTCACTGCAAGAGTCAGCATTGAAGCTGGGTCTACCATGGGATGGCAAAAGTATGTCGGATCCGCGGGCAAGACCATCGGCATCGACAAATTCGGCGCAAGTGCTCCTGCTGGAATTATCTACAAGGAGTATGGTATCACCGCGGAGAATGTCATTGCCGCAGCCAAGAGCCTGTAAGATCGCTCTTCTTTGGGGTTTTTGTCATCGTTGATGCCAAGGAACACCACACTTGAAATTCTCGTGCCCAAAGCTTTGGAATAATGGAGGGAGAGAGAGAGGATGCCTGCGTCGGAAGCGTGAGTGGTATTTTAGGCCTGTAATAAACAATGCCTTTTCCATTTGCGTTGGTTTTATTCGATCGCCCCTTTAGATGATTCATGAAGGGCGAGCCTGATTAAATTGGGGACTCGTTTTGGTGATGTGTTACATTGAACTGATAGTCGTCCTTACGATCGTTTCTCCCCGAGATGATCATCTCAATGGGTTCATGCTATGGTGTGCGTACGTGGTTGTAGTTTGCTCCTATTTTTCTTCTCACATACAAAGGTTCGGATGTATCATCAGTACAATAAACATAGAGTGGTTTCGATCAATTTGGTCCGTTTCTTTAACTTTCTATAACTATTTCCTACTGACCTATAGAAAAATTAGAGTGAGTTGGTTCAGTTTGGTGTGTTTCTATAACTTGTCTACAACTGTTCCCAGAAGTCATATGAAATATCAGTGAAGTGTTTACTCGAAATAATGTATATATGAGTGAAGTGGCCTGGTTTGCAGAATCGTCTCTTCTCCACTCAGGTCGTACACGCACACATGGTACCGACTGCCTAGTGAAGCTGCCGATGGTTTTGTTCATGCTGCTTGGTTGCCATGCATCACGTAGCATATGTGGAAGACATGAAGCTATCCGCATCCCTTCAGCCCTATGGTGCCAGGTGCAGGTCCTTGCTGTTCACATGGAGGAGATGAGTCTCGAGGGCCATCCACTGGCTCCTCTGGTGCCACGAACGCTTGTGGCTGGAGGAACAGAAGCAAGATAGGCTATCCATATTGTCATCCTGTTGGATGTGCTCGCAGCCTCACGTCAGGATGTGTGCGTCTCAGGTCAGAAAGTGACCGAACACTGCATAGCGGAGCCTCTGCTTGTTCCCTAGAGCCGCAGGACCGCGAAGATTTCTTCCCATCCGGACCAGATACGACATGACAGGAACCACGAGGATGATGAGCTTAAATTTGTCACACAATTTGCACTTCTTGCTGCAATGTAATTCCTGGTGCCTTTCAAGCCTACGCAACTCATCTAGATATATGCAACGCACGCTTTCTACTTTCTCTATATGGACGAGCTCTGTTCATCGCTACTACTACTTTAGAAGAATTGGAACCGAGAGGCACAAGTGAGGCCGATATTTATCGATTGGGAATTGGTGACATGACGCTGCCTCGTTGGCCCACCGGATTGCGTGGCTTCAGTGCGCTTCCACTTTCTAGCACATGTGGCAGACTGGCAGTACAACACTCTTCTCCAGTCATTGATTTGCTATCTTCACATTAATGTATGGCAAAACCATACACCTGCTGCGCCATAGGCTCTCATGTGTCGCATGCCTCCCGGCCATAACCATGCGTGATGGCTAGTCCTATGTACTTAAACCTGCAAACACACATCCAAGATTTCGCTCGAACAAGATGCTCCAAAATCACACCTGAAAGTTGAAATGGACCACTGTTGGAGAGATGCTAGAATGGAGGCAATTAAACATGCCAAACTAGCATGTTGTTCAATCAAGCATATCTGTCATCCAACTTATATTATTTTTTGACAAAGAGAAAAAATTAATATCAAAGATTCAACTTATATATGTGAATTCAACCGAGGGCTTAACAATATACTCTGGCGTGATAGTTATTTTTAAGGCAAAATACCTCGACTTCTCTACAAGTTCAGATTTGGTAAATGTGAATCAAACCTCAATGTCATGTCAAGATCACGAGATCATTATGATTCATGAGGCGTCATCGATCTCCATTCGACTCAAATTAGAATAGAACCTAAGCAAGTGTTTCTTTATCCAATAAAGTCATGAGTATCATAGCCACATTTCATTTACACTGTAAGATCAAACCAAAAGGAAGAGAGAGTGGGGAGATGTTGCACTGCCTATCTTTGTGGACGAATGGGTTTTGCATGGTTAATATGTCAACACCATTGCATCTCCCTGGAGTCACATCCTCATCTGGAACAGAAGGCCCAAATTTCCTGTGGAAGAGTATAATGTGGCCAAAGGCTAATTCCCACGGCCTCATACTCCTACACATTATTTCATTCGGATGACATGCACTATTCGAGTGTTGACCATACTTGTCCCCGTTCATTAATAAAATGGGCACTGAATGGGGCGCTTGGAGAGAGAGACGAACTATATGTATTGTATACTCAACATCACATACGTGAAGCCATGAAGGCACAACACTAGCTCTTCCTTATATATGCTTGTTTGATAGGATGCATCTTCAATTTTTACCTGCTATATTCAATTTCATGGTAGAGAGAATATAGTGGACAAATGGTACTCCCTCCTTCTCAGTTTATAAGGCTTACGCGTATTTCTAGGTTGGTAAATTGACCAACTTAGCATTGGATATATATAATATAAAATATATCACTATAAACTTTAAATATTGTATTTTCTAATGGTATAATTTTTGTATTATTTAATTTATATTATATAACTCATGCAAGCGACCTAGGTATACGCGTAAGCCCTATAAACTGAGAAGGAGGGAGTATGTGTAATCAACTAGGAGATCAATTTTCAGATTTAGGATGATATATTAGAGATTAGCATAAGAGGAGGAATTGTACATTTACTTCTCCATCCAACAATTCAAGCAAATTTCAAGGTGAAGGCATGATTAGCTTGGAGACTGGAGCGGTTAATTGGGAGGATTTATTGGAAGCTGAACTAGTAACCACTAACCAAGCAACCCGTCACATGAAACCATTCAAATGAGCAATGTGACCCAATCTCACACCAATCCCCACACCTCCTAGTTAATCCTATTTTGTGTGCATTGATGATCACAAACCAAGGTTCAGTTTCTGATCAGGAAATCCGGTTATCGACCGGTAACCAGATTTCCCGAGGTAAATGGTCATAACCCAACAAGTTCGGATTTTTTTTAACTTTTAAATTTTAATGGAACCGGGCGGGAATTTCTTGTAACTGCAATAACCAAAAATCTCAACCTCCTCTATCGGGAACTTAAACCTTGTCAGTTGTCACAAATCCCAAGGAAGTTTAGAGATAGAGATGACAAGAGATGGCCTATTGTTGCGTTCTATGGGCATGGATGTAGTTCACGACCCGAATGTCGTCAGTCCAGGTTTCTGCTTGCTAAGGTGAGAACCTTTTATTTCTGATATCAAACTGATGCAATTTTATTAATCACCAGAATCAGCTGGCAACAAGTTCATCAACCAGCCGAGCTAGTGTAACATCAAGCTTTGGAGATTGTTGTGCTCTAAGCAATTCAGAGCCGTACATGCTCTAAGAAATTCAGAGCCATACATGCTCTAAGCAATTCCCAAGTCCGAGAGGAATGCTAACTAAGATGAGAAACTGATCTTAGCACCTGTCCCTATGAGCCAGTTTAGGCCTTGATGGTTTGAGCAACATCTCCAACTCATCGATCATGCAAACGCATTGTGTTGACATGCAATCATGCATCAGCATTTGCTCCAAAATCGAAGAATCAGGGTTAATGTTCGAGTTTAGAGCTCCCGAGTTTAATTCTTGATATCTCCTAATCCCATGGTTTCACCGGCTTGTAAATTGTTGTGTGATCCTGTACTTGACATCCCCAACTCCTTGATGGCTAGAGGAACTAGAACGATCTTTCTTGTACTAGTAAGGAAACATAAATTTATCAAAATGATACGGTAGTGTCCAACTGGGCGACCCCCTCGCGTCGTCTCCTCTGGGCGACCGAGGGGGCGAAACCCTAACCCCCTCAGCCGCCGCCTTCCCCACCTGCCCCCCTTCCCCTCGCCGTCCCCTGAGGCTGCTGCCGGCGAAGCCCTGCAGCGCCGGTGATGGGGGCGGCGGGGATCTGTGCCTGGGCCCCCTTGTCCGGCGGTATGGAGGCAGGCCGCCGCGTGGGGGACTGGCCTCTGCCTCCGGCTGCTAGGTGGCCCTCCTCCCTCTCACCCCCCGCTCGGCTCGCCGGCGGTTGGATGGCATGGTGGGGGCTTCCGTCGCGACCCTGGCAGGGTCCTTGGAGTTCGGGGCGGCGGCCCTGGATGGCGGAGGCGGCGCCGACCTGGCGGCGGGTGGCGGCCGTCGATGCTGCAGATCGCCCCTTTGGCCGTGCGGGCGGTGAGGGGGCGGTAGTCGTGGGCATGGTGTGGAGGTCGCCCCGGTGGACCTCCGGTCAGATCTGATGCTACTTTTGCTTGCGGTGCTCGTCTCACCTTCCCGGCCCCAGATCTTCCCGGCGGCTGGTGGGTGTGGCTGGAATTGGGCTCTGGACTGGGGGAATCCCTTGGCCGACCGGTGGCGGCCACGACGTCGACGACGCTCCTGGCGCCGTTCTCCTTCTAGAAGGCGACATCGAGGTTGTATCCTGTTCCTCCCTGACCTACCTATCTCGGGTGAAAACCCAAAGCTTTGGCTTAGGCGGCGGTGGCGCTCCGGCGCCATTCCCTCGTTGGAGGCGTCGTCTAGAGATAGCGGGTGTGGTGGTCGAGCTTGGCGGCGGCTGGTTTGCATCAGCCTTGTCTGCTCCTGACAGCTTGGTCCGATGTGTTGTGGTCTGGTTGCGGGTGGCGGGGATGTCTGCGGATGGCGGCGCGACGAGGCGAGTACATGGAATCCTCCCCGGCAGTAGCCTTCCAATTCCATATGTGCTCAGGGAGAGCTATCTACCTTCGACAGGTACGGCACCCTTCGATCCGGGGTGAGGAAGCAGGGAGCTTTCTTTGAAGGTGGAAACAGATGGTAATGGAAGCTTTGCTTGCTCTGGAGGTTGTCGATGGTGCGTCCCTCAATGGCGGTCTCCCTCTCCAGCTTCGCTTCCCCTTCAGCCAGATGGCAAGGCCGGACAATGGATGCGAAGCTCAAGCTGCTCTTCATGTCCTATTTCTTTTTTTGCTTGCTGTTCTTAGTTTCCTGTTAGCTGGTTTGCAGCATTTTGTATCAATCTGTGCCGGCAACGGCCTTATTAATTTAAGGCAGGGCTACGGCCTTCTGTTTAAAAAAAAAAACATAAATTTATTGCTATTTGGCTGCAGCATGAAGAGGGTGCAGCAAACGAAGATCGCCCGTCGTCTCACTGGAGCGAGATAAGAAATTTATCTACCCCGGTTGGCCAGTCAGAACATGGACACACTTCATCTTCTACCTGCTCCTCCTTAGCTGCAACTGCATTTGGCAATGATTGGTCCTCATCATTTTTTGCTTGGACACTTATTTTTTACTCCACATGAATGCAGTTTATTTATTGCCTTGCCTTTGAAGCTTCATGTACTTTTCTGTTTACACCCTCCAGTTCAGTTCAATAGGCACGTACATAATAAGAAAAAAATTAACCATTAATTTAGTTCAATGGTATGTTTTCTATGGCATATAATTTTTGTTTTGAACAAATCAATGATCAAAGTTTTTAAAATGCACACCGGAGGGATTATTCCCAATAAGTTTCAATGGTTTAATATTTGGAGCTAATATATATGAATGGGAAAACTTTGATTGAACCCCATGTCACCTACACCCTGACTCTTTTTCATGTTTTTTGTATCTTTTAAACCATATAACATGTGGATTTGGAACTTTGCAGGTTACGAAAAGCGTTATAACCACAAGTCTAGAATGTGGGGTCATAGCTATTAGTGATGTTTTTCTTGAGTGACATAGCTACTATTGTTTTAGTACAAAGTAGGGATTTTATTCAACGGGAATAATCAGAGGTACAGCTGGTGGATCATGCAGGTGTAGGTCAGTGAGCCTACACTGCTACAGACCTGCCCCATAAGCAATGTACACGCTTGCCCCGAATAGTTTGGGCAGGCATAGTACACAGGGAAGCCATAAAGGCATGAAGCGATCGCATTTCCCACCAGCGTCCGCACACTCCAGCTCGCCCCGACGGTTCAGAACCCTACCTTTGTCGCCGGCGGCGCCCAGCTCCATCCCGGCGGACAGCGTCATGATGCCACATGCGTAGCAGCGCCAGTGGTGGTACTTCGCCGTACTTGACACGCCTGCGATACACAGAAGACAAACCACATCGGTCAGTTCTGAACTATGGCTAAGCCACCAAATTCAAAGTGATTTTTGGGCTTGGCATTTCGAGAGAATGGGAGTTTTTTCAGTCCGATAGTGTTACAGAGCCCTGGCATCAACGGAAAGGGTGCGGGAGGACTGGCTGGATGAAAGACCGGCACCGCCGTGTGCGTTGAAGGATGCGAGAGCATGGCAGAGGCTCTGGATGAAGGTACCGTCAAAGGTGCAAATTTTCCTTTTGACTTTTGGCTCACCACTCTCTACCTACTAGCCATGTGGGGGCAAGGAGAAACATGGCGCAAACGGCGGCGTGTCATATCTGTGGTCAGGAGGATAGATGGCGTCATTCTCTGATTGACCGTAATTTAGCTCGATGCGTATGGGCTTTGCAGAACATGTAGCAGTTACGGAGGAGAGCTCGGTGAAGAGGTGGCTGTTTATGATGATTGAAACAACGAAGGAGGCCGAGTTAATCCGCATGGTCATTACTCTGTGGGCGATTTGGCATGCAAAAAAGAAAGGCCATTTACGAGGACATTTTCGAGAGCCCCATGTCCACGGTGAGGTTTGTTAATAAGTTGCTCGATGATTTGAACATCAGCAAAGAGGTTACCAGACCTACTGGTACTCCAAGCTCGCAAGAGGCGAAGAACGGCGGATGGCTTGCGCCTCTGGCCGGGACGGCGAAAGATCAACATCGATGCGACCTTGGCTAAATCGACAGCAAAAGGATCAATGGGCACGGTGTGTAGGTCAGCCGAAGGAAACTACCTTGGTGCTTCGGCTGTGGTGTTTGATGGAGTAACGAGTCCACAAATTCTAGAGGCTCTCGCTTGCCGGGAAGGCCTCGATGTGGCAGATGATCTGGGGGTAGGACCTGCTCCGGTGGCCTCCGATTGTTTGGAGGTTGTCAAGGGACTACAGGAGGTGAACCTCAGAATCTTCAGCAGTATTCTGGAGGAAATCAAGGCGAGGGCTCGGCAGAGGGGAGGGATTACGTTCAAGCATGAACAAAGAGAGTTCAATTGTGAAGCTCATAATTTGGCAAGGTTTGCTTCATCCTTGCCGGCTGGTCACTATGTGTGGTTTTTAGAACCTCCCATTGATATGGAAATTCATTTAAATGTTGTTATTGCTTAATGAATGGGAGTGATTGTAAAAAAAACCAGCATCCGCACACTCCAGCTCGTCCTGATGATTCAGAACCTACCTTTGTCGTCGAGGACGCCCAGCTCCATCCCGGCAGACAGCGTCATGATGCCACATGCGTAGCAGCGCCAGCGGTGGTACTTCGCCGTACTTGACTCGCCTGCGATACGCAGAAGACAAACCACAGCGGTCAATTTAGAACTATGGCTTCGATCTTCTTTAGTCCCATACTGCTTAGCTAGTAGGGATCTATCCAGCTTAGAGGTCGTCCTCTGCAGGATCATCACCAAGTAGAGTAGAGTACAAGGTGTAGTTTAGCGATATGGTAGAGTCATCTAAGGTTACAGGTCTGCTGGTAGAGTGGGAAGGTATGCTCGGGGCAGGGAGACCTATGCGCCACGGGACAGTGAGGGGTGGGGTAGGGGTGGCACCTATGCTCCGCCGCCCCTCCTTTTACTGTCTTAATCAAGCTGTCGCTGGTGCTGCCCTCTAGCCCCTCCTTCCATCCCATGAACAACTGGAATTGGGTGACACCCTCTCTCTCCTTGACCCTTCGTCTCGGTATTGCTCTCAATGTCGGGGGCTTCTCTGCTGCCATCGTATAAGCTTTGGCAGCCCTATCGGTCCTTGTCGTTATCCGCCGTGGTTGATGTGGAGGCAAGCGGTCGACGGTCGCCCAATTTGAGCTCGCGGGCTCCCCCGGCACAAGGGCACCCCACCAGCCTCCTCTACCTGTCTCTGCCATGTTCCTCATCCCTCGTCCACTCATTTCCACCCATGTCGTCGTCGTTACCTTTGCCGCCCACTTTTACTGAAATTCAGCATACCCACTGGTGGAAAACGGGCCTTTGCCCTGGACCCTTTAGTCCCGGCCTCTATCTGGGCCGGGACTAAAGGCCCGGCCACGTCGCCCCAAAATGACCTAGCCGCCCGGGAGGCTTTGGTTCCGGTCCGTAACGAGCCTTTAGTCCCGGTTTGAGACACAAACTGGGACTAAAGGGCTATGCGCTGAGCGGCCAGCATGTGCGCCCCCTTTAGTCCCGGTTTGTGTCTCAAACCGGGACTAAAGGTCTCTGCCTATATATACTGCGCCACAGCCCCTCTCTCCCCTCTTCCTTGCATTTTTCTTGGATGGAAGAGTGTGGGTGTGTGCTAGCTCTCCTTTTTTCTTGGATGCACTAGAGGTGTTTGTTGAAATGTGTGTTAGAGCGATGCCGCTTCAGTTCACCGAACACAACTACGATATGAGATGCCCGAGCCACGTTTAAACCTCTTCCTCTTTATTTCCACTTATTCTAAAAGGTTAGCAACTATATTTTCTCGTTTAGACCGTGCGGTACTAATTTTTAGGATCGTGATTGTGTTTGATATACTGTCGTATGACGCAGATGAGCCATCCATGGATGTACGGTGATCTACGCACAGCCGCTTACAGAGAAGGCGTGCATTCTTTTCGAGATGCGGCCGATGCGAACAAGCATGGTGGTGGCTATATGTTTTGTCCATGTGTTGAATGTCGGAATGAGAAGGATTACACTTCCTCAAGAGTCATTCAGAGCCACCTGCTTCGGTCCGGTTTTATGTCGGGCTATAATGTTTGGACCAAGCACGGAGAAAGAGGGGTTATGATGGAAGACGACGATGAAGAAAAAGAGAACGATGATGACAACTACTGATCTATGTTCCCTGAGTATGCTGATACCGCAATGGAAGACAATGAAGAAGAAGATCAGGGTGCAGAACGGGAACCAGATGAGCCCGCTGATGATCTTGGCCAGGTCATTTCTGAAGCACGGCGAGGCTGCGACACAGAAAAGGAGAGGTTGCAGTTCGAGCAGATGTTACAGGACCACAACAAATTGTTGTACCCAACTTGTGAAGATGGCCAGAAGAAGCTGGGTAGCACACTGGAATTGCTGAAGTGGAAGGCAGAGACCGGTGTGACTGACTCGTCATTCGAAAAGTTGCTGGTACTGATGAAGAAGATGCTTCCAAGAAAGAACGAATTGCCCGCCAGCACGTACGAAGCAAAGAAGCTTGTCTGCCCTCTAGGATTAGACGTGCAGAAGATGCATGCATGCCCTAATGACTGCATCCTCTACCGCGGTGAGAAGTATGAGAATATGGATAAATGTCCGGTATGCACTGCATTGCGGTATAAGATCAGAAAAGATGACCCTGGTGAGATTGAGGGCGAGCCACCCAGGAAGAGGGTTCCTGCCAAGGTGAAGTGGTATGCTCCTATAATACCACGGTTGAAACGTCTGTTCAGAAATAAAGATCATGCGAAGTTGTTGCGATGGCACATGGAAGATCGTATGAAAGACGATAAGTTGAGGCACCCCGCTGATGGTCGGCAGTGGAGAAAAATCGAGAGAGAGTTCCCGAGATTTGCAGGTGATGCAAGGAACTTATGGTTTGGTCTGAGTACAGATGGCATGAATCCTTTTGGGGAGCAGAGTTGCAGTCACAGCACCTGGCCCGTTACTCTATGTATCTACAACCTTCCTCCTTGGTTGTGCATGAAGCGGAAGTTCATTATGATGCCAGTGCTTATCCAAGGTCCAAAGCAACCCGGCAACGACATTGATGTGTACCTAAGGCCATTAGTTGATGAACTTTTACAGCTATGGGCCGAACCAGGTGTACGTGTGTGGGACGAGCACAAACAAGAGGAATTTGACCTTCGAGCGTTGCTTTTCGTAACCATCAATGATTGGCCTGCTCTTAGTAACATTTCAGGACAGTCAAACAAGGGATACAATGCATGCACGCACTGTTTAGATCAGACAGAAAGTATATATCTGGACAAATGTAGGAAGAATGTGTACCCGTACAATCGTCGTTTTCTTCCGCCCAAGCATCCCTTAAAGAAAAAAGGCAAGCATTTCAATGGCAAGGCAGAACCCCGGGGGAAGCCTGTCATCCGTACTGGTGCTGAAGTATTTGATATGGTCAAAGATTTAAAAGTAATCTTTGGAAAGGGTCCTGGCAGCCAACCTATTCCTAACGGCCCTGATAAGCGCGTACCCATGTGGAAGAAGAAACCTATATTTTGGGAGCTACCCTATTGGGAAGTCCATGAGGTCCGCTCCGCAATCGACGTGATGCACCTGACGAAGAATCTCTGCGTGAATATTCTAGGCTTCCTGGGCTTGTATGGGAAGTCAAAAGATACACCGGAAGCACGGGAGGACCAGGAACGTCATAAAGGAAGAGATGGCATGCATCCAGGGCAGTTTCAAGGGCGTGCCAGCTACGCTCTTACTAAGGAAGAGAAGGAAATCTTCTTTGAAGTCCTTTTCAGTATCAAGGTCCCGACTAGCTTCTCGTCGAATATAAAGGGAATCGTAAATATGAAAGACAAAAAATTCCAAAACCTAAAGTCTCATGACTGCCACGTGCTTATGACGCAATTGCTTCCGGTTGCATTGAGGGGAATTCTACCGGAAAATGTTCGCCTGGCAATTGTGAAGGTATGTGCATTCCTCAATGCAATTTCTCAGAAGGTAATCGATCGAGAAAGTCTATCAGGGTTACAGATTGATGTGGTCCAATGTCTGGTCAGCTTTGAGTTGTTGTTCCCGCCATCCTTCTTCAATATAATGACACACCTCCTAGTTCACCTAGTCGAAGAGATTAGAATTCTCGGTCCTGTGTTTCTACACAATATGTTCCCCTTCGAGAGGTTCATGGGAGTCTTAAAGAAATATGTTCGTAACCGTGCTAGGCCAGAAGGAAGCATCTCCAAGGGCTATGGAACAGAGGAGGTCATTGAGTTTTGTGTGGACTTTCTTCCTGACCTTAAGCCGATTGGTGTTCCTGAATCTCGGTATGAGGGTAGGCTGACAGGAAAAGGCACACTAGGAAGGAAAGCAAAAGTATGTATGGACGGGCATTCTTTCTCTCAAGCACACTACACAGTTCTACACAATTCCACCGTGGTGGCTCCGTATATCGTGAGACACAAGAATATTCTACGCTCCGAAAACCCGGGGAAGGCTGACTCTTGGATTAAAGGGGAACACGAGAAGACTTTCGGTAGTTGGTTGCAGATACATCTCATGAATGACGACACCGTTGGAGATCAGCTGTACTGTTTGGCCAGGCCACCATCTTCGACTATATGTACTTTCCAAGGGTACGAGATAAATGGGAATACATTTTACACGGTTGCCCAAGATAAAAAGAGCACCAACCAAAACAGTGGTGTCCGCTTTGATGCAACAGACGAGAATGGGCACTGTTTGGAAACATATTACGGGTACATAGAGGAGATATGGGAACTTGACTATGGACCTACTTTTAAGATCCCTTTGTTTCGGTGCAAATGGGTGAAGCTGACAGGTGGCGGGGTATTTGTAGACCAAAAGTACGGCATGACAACAGTGGATCTCAACAATCTTGCGTACATAGACGAACCATTCGTCCTAGCCAACGATGTCGCTCAGGTTTTCTATGTGAAGGACATGTCTACAAAAACGAGAAAAAGAAATCAGCAAAAGAAGACATCGTCCGATGAGCCAAAGCGCCACATAGTTCTTTCAGGGAAAAGAAACATCGTGGGAGTAGATGACAAGACAGACATGTCAATAGATTATAATAAGTTTCATGAAATTCCGCCCTTCAAAGTGAAGACTGACCCAAGCATCCTACTGAATGATGAAGATTCTCCATGGCTACGACCCAAAAGAAAACAGAAATACTCCCTCCGTCAGGAATTACCCTGCATTCTGTGTTTGGTCAAAGTCAAACTTTTTAAAATTTAACCAAACATATTGGTAAAACTTTCAATAACTATGAAACCAAACACATGCAATATCAAAATATATTTTATGACAATTCTAATGATGGTTATTTTATATTATAAATATTAATATTTTTTCTTATACGCTTAGTCAAAGTTTATAAAGTTTGACTTTGACTAAACCCAGAATGCAGGGTAATTCTTGACAGAGGGAGTAATAGTTAGGATTGTTGGTGCAATAATGTAATAATGTATTAAATCTTTTATGTAATGCATGATGAAGATTCTCCATGGCTACGACAGACACGGTTACATGGATGGCTGGATGTGAATAATGGTATGGATCGGTCATCACCGCTCTTTAGAAAAAAAGCCGGCTCACTAGTTCTTTTCCCGTCCTGCTCTTTATACACACCGTGCTGCGTCTTCCTAAAGCCCCTCCCCTCAGAGCCAAAACAAAAGCAATGGCCGCCGTCTCCCGCCTCAACCCCGTTGCCTCGCCTTTTGTTCCGATGGCACTCCTCCCGGCGGGCTACTACCTCTCCCCTACCCCTATCGCCGCTATACCCAGTCCTGATTTCTTCGCCTCGCAGTTCTTGTACCCACAGCCTCCACATAGAAAATTGTTTTGAATTACTTATTCAATTTTAAACACTTTTCATATTCATAGTTTTATCAGATTCTAAAATATACATAAAGAATATTAATCAATATAGTTTTAATTGAAAATGGCAAACTAGTTAATAGTTTGGATAGTTAAAATAATTAATTTTGAAAATAGAAAATAGTTTTGAATTATTTATTCAATTTCAAACACTTTTTATTTTCATAGTTTTGTCAAATTCTCAAATATGCAAAAAGAATATTAATAAACATAGTTTTTAATTGAAAATGGCAAAATAGTTAATACTTAGGATAGTTAAAATAATTAATTTTTAAAATATAAAATAGTTTTGAATTATATATTCAATTTCAAACACTTTTCATTTTTATAGTTTTGTCAAATTCTCAAATATGCAAAAAGAATATTAATAAACATAGTTTTTAATTGAAAATGGCAAAATAGTTAATACTTAGGATAGTTAAAATAATTAATTTTTAAAATAGAAAATAGTTTTGAATTATCTAATCAATTTCAAACACTTTTCATTTTTATAGTTTTGTCAAATTCTCAAATATGCAAAAAGAATATTAATAAACATAGTTTTTAATTGAAAATGGCAAAATAGTTAATACTTAGGATAGTTAAAATAATTAATTTTTAAAATAGAAAATAGTTTTGAATTATCTAATCAATTTCAAACACTTTTCATTTTTATAGTTTTGTCAAATTCTCAAATATGCAAAAAGAATATTAATAAACATAGTTTTTAATTGAAAATGGCAAAATAGTTAATACTTAGGATAGTTAAAATAATTAATTTTTAAAATAGAAAATAGTTTTGAATTATTTATTCAATTTCAAACACTTTTCATTTTTATAGTTTTCTTAAATTCTCAAATATGCAAACAGATAACTATTTATAAAACAAATAAAACAAAAACATAAAATAGGCCTTTAGTCCCGGTCCGTGCCACAGACCGGGACTAAAGGCCCTTGTGCTGAAACCCCCACCCGAGGCCTTTAGTCCCGGGCAGTGGCGCAAACCGGGACTAAAGGCCCCCCTCTAGTCCCGGCCTGAGCCACCGCCCGGGACTAAAGGTCCCGGGGTATAAAAGCCGCCACTTCTTCCCCGCCGCTTCGCACTTAGCAGTTTCGCGCGCGAGGATCGACACCGACGCCGTCAGGCTGCCTCGCCGCCGTTTGGCCGACCACCGCGCCAGCCGCCTCTGCGCCGCCAGCCCGCCGCGCCGCCGCATTGCGCGCAGGACCCGCCGCCAGCCCGCCGAAGTGCGCGCAGCACCCGCCGCCGCGCCGCCAGCCGGAGAAGCCCCGCCGCGCCGCCAGTCGCCGCCAGTCGCTGCCGCGCCGCCAGTCGCCGCCGCGCCGCCAGTCGCCATCTCTGCAAGGTTTTCTTTGCAAAAAAATTTAATTTGTTAATTAGTTAGCTAGTGTTAGGGTTAGGGTTAGATATTAGGGATTTAGTTAGATATAGAATTAGGGTTAGGGTTAGATATTAGGGATTTAGTTAGATATAGAATTATTTTAGTTAGTATTTATTTTGTTACAATTATTTAGTTAGAATTATTTTAGGGTTAGAATTTAGTTAGATATAGTTAGATATAGAATTAGGGTTAGAATTATTTTAGTTAGAATAGAATTATTTTAGTTAGAATTATTTAGTTACAATTTATTTAGTTAGAATTATTTAGTTACAATTTATTTGCAGATAGAAATAGAATTATTTAGTTAGAATTATTTAGTTAGAATTTATTTGCAAATAGAAATAGAATTATTTAGTTAGAATTATTTAGTTAGAATTTATTTGCAAATAGAAATAGAATTATTTAGTTAGAATTTATTTGCAAATAGAAATAGAATTATTTAGTTAGAATTATTTAGTTAGAATTTATTTGCAAATAGAAATAGAATTATTTAGTTAGAATTATTTAGTTAGAATTTATTTGCAAATAGAAATAGAATTATTTAGTTAGAATTTATTTGCAAATAGAAATAGAATTATTTAGTTAGAATTATTTAGTTAGAATTTATTTGCAAATAGAAATAGAATTATTTAGTTAGAATTATTTAGTTAGAATTTATTTGCAAATAGAAATAGAATTATTTTGGAAATAGAAATAGAATTATTTTGCATCATATATAGTTTTTTAGTTTATTAGTTAATCAAATGTCCGTTTTTTGCAGAACTATGGATCCACATAGCAAGAACCTCGAAGAGGAAGAACTTCTCGAAGATATAATCAAAGACGCCCCCGACGTTGAACCAGCTGAATCTCCGTCGTCATATCTAAACCCCTCCGGAGATGGAATGGAGGTTGATTGACACGAAGATGAAACCGATGGGGCCGGAGATAGCTCAAATGATGGAGAAGGTGATAGCTCCACTGATGGAGAAGCCGGTGGAGAAATAATAAAGTCCGGCGAGGTATACATATGAAGTTCGACAATCACTTGTAATATGTGAAAAATATTGGAGATAGCTCTATATTGTATACATATACATTCATTTGACGAATGTTTGTCCCTCTTAGGCCTCCACATCGAGCAAAGCTACGAAACGAGGCCCGACTAAAAAGTTGGACGCACGGACGCATTACACCTTTGAGGTGATATTGCCTACGGGCGAACCAAAGCTTCCTAAGAATGCTGCTGACACATTCAAGAAGCAATGCAGAGTTCTCGTTAGGGATCACGTCCCGATCAGCGTTCGGGAGTGGAACAAGCGCAAAGGGGCAGCCGATAGTGACTATGTCGCCGAAAGGTACAAAGATAATCTTTGGAATGATATCATGTCACATTTCAACCTGCCAGAATATGAGAATCAAGACGCCGCAAATAAACTGAGGGCCAAAGTCAAGCAGTGGACTCTAAAGAAGATGGCCGAACTGTTCCGTAGCTGGAAGAAGAAGCTATGGAAAGACTATCTGAAGACAAAGAAAGTGCCAGTATTCGAGGGGTATCTAGCCAAGCAGGCGAATCACTGGAAGGCATTTCAGGAGTACAAGCAGTCAGAAGATGCCAAGGCATTATCAGAAAAGAACAAGAAAAATGCCGACAAGAAGAAATATCACCACACGCTGGGGCCAGGGGGCTATGAGACTGCCATCCCAAAGTGGGATAAGAAAGAGCAAGATTTGCTAGCTAAAGGCATCATACCTGAACCCATCCGTGATGAGTGGGAATTAAGAGCAAGGAATTGGTTCCTTGCGCATGGTGGTTCGTACGACGAAGAAACAGGGGACCTTATCTGCAGTGACGGTCTTAGGATACCCAGGGAGAATTGGAAAAAGATAGTGAAAGAAATTAAAGAGGGAAAAAGACAGTTCACTGCAGATAGAGAGAAAGATTTGCTCACACTGGTCCTCGGCAATGACGAACATGGAGGACGAACGCGAGGCTTCGGTCCTTCTTACCCGTGGTGGCTTGGGTTTGCCAGAGACCAAGACACTTACAGAAGACGAGCGAGAGCAAAGAAGCGACAGCAGGATGAGGAGAATGACAAGTTCAACCAGTTGCTTGCCAGGCTTAACGAGCAACAGAAGCAGATTGACGAGCTTAGAGGAGTAGCGCGCCAGGAAGATCCTGCACTCGATATTACCGGCGCCCCATCTAAGCGGAAAAGCAGCGTGGCTGAATCTGAGGCCCCGCCCGACGATGCACGAAGAATGATAGAGGGCGGTCCCGGCTACCCCGTGGATGGAATCAAGGAGTCAACATCATGTGAACTCCATCAGAAATTCAAGAACATATCCATGAAGGTGGCCGTCAGACAAGCTTTACCTTCTGGCCCTGATGCACGCTGGCATGGCCGTGAGATTCCAGCTGGCTTTGCTAAAGTCGGGGTGGATGAAATCATAGCGGGGTTTCATGATATGGAGCTCGACATAGCTGGACCCGAAGATGAGAGGACACTCGGAGAAGTACTGGGTGGAGTCATCCTATGGGACAAGAACTACATCAAGCTTCCAGGCTCGGCCCCAAGGACAACACCGCCTCCGAGTCGTCGCAGGTCACCTACACCTCCATCACCTCCAAGCCCTCCACATGACGACGGCCACCACAACACGAGTCCATCTTGATCACCGCCGCTGGACTTGGGTCGGCCATCTCCGCCGCCGCCCGCTAAGGATACTAAGCGGAAGCGTGCCAGCAAGAACGCTCCGTCGATGAGTTCTAAGCGACGGAGCTCCCCAAAGCGCAAACTGTCGCCCCTCCCAAAGGTACCTCATGCTAATCTTCCTATCAGACCTTATGATCGTACCGACGAGGAAAACGCCAGGATAGCAAAGGAACATTATGATGCGCAGATGAAAAAGAAGGAACCCGAGCCCCGCCCGGAATACACCGAGAAGCAAATAGGATATGAAAAATACTTCACGACCCTTCCATCACAGTATGACTTACACCATAAGCCTGACGACTATACACGCACATTGCAGAAGGAAGGGAAAAAGAGCAGGTCACGTGCAAGTGCAAGTGGGAGCAAATCAAGTTCAACTACAAGCAAAAAAAGATCAGACGTTCCTCAGCTTGGACAACAGGCCAAACAGTCGATCCCACCCCTCAGGGTGTTACCCGAGAATGTTCCCTCTCTGGTGCAGGGGCAAAATTTGGAATTAGCAAAGAAGTGGGCGGATGAATGGGGTATCCCGGTTGAAGACGTTTTGGCTTCCCAAGACGACAGGTTACCCAAGGCTGTGGTAGCCCCTAAGCCACAGTTTGTCATGGGAGCGCCTTTGGTCAGCAAAGATAAGTTTGATGATCTCCCAACAAATATGCGTTACTTGCATACATGGTACTTAAGTGAATCAAAGAATGGGAGAACGATGATCGTGGCGCGTGTCCCACGGGAGTACTACGGCCGTCCCGAAGACATCCATATCGACTTTGATGAACTCTTCCAGATGTACAATGCCGACGCCCTCGACAAATCGCTTATGAGTTGCTATTGTCTGTAAGTTTTTCAATTCGTTGTCTACATATAACTTGTTCAGTTATTTCAATTCATTGTCTACATATAACTTGTTCAGTTATTTCAATTCATTTTCTACATATAACTTGTTCCGTTCTGACTTGTACTCTATTATGCAGAATGAAGATTCTGGAATGTAAAAGTAGGAACATCCTAAATATTGGGTTTATTGACCCAGATAAAATACATATAGCGACGCTAACTGATAAACCTAAGGAGACGGAGGAAAACTTTCTAAGGTTTCTAACAGATCAAAATTTCTATGACCACATACTATTTCCATACAACTTCAAGTGAGGGTCTTACTATGTTGTGTCCATTCACTTATGAGTGTAATTGATAAGTTACTGACACATATATATATACATGTGCAGCTACCACTGGATTCTGTTGGACATTCAAATTGATAAGGGAAGAGTTGATGCCTTCGACCCATTATCGAGACCCTTGGAACAGTTCCAAAGCCTGCAGGACATGCTCCAAGGGTAATTTCAATCATTCTTGCGCTCTATCGGTCTCTTTCGATGATTTTCTGATATATCAATTAATGAAAAACTTAGCAAATCATTTTCCATGTCGGGCAGGGTTTGGAAGCGGTTCAAGTGCGTGACTGACGGTATCCAGCATGAGAAGCTGACCTTTAAAGCGGCTCAGGTAAGTAGTAGTATGATATACTTCTATTTTCAATACATTTGTGATGCTAGATTATTATTTTGATTATATATATTCTATTCTCGTAAAGTGCGACCAGCAGCCACGGGGGACGCATCTATGTGGATACTACGTTTGCGAGACCATTCACACGTTTACCTCTGAGCACAAGGATTACAGATACGATGTAAGCAATAAACATTCACACCTCTATTTTTACCTGTCATTCTTTGTTATCATGATTGATATTCATATTCATCTCCTCTTCTTATATAGTACACGGCCATGCGGGAGAAGTACCTACCAGAGCAATGCGCGATTGCTGTTGCAGAGGAGCTAGCGACCTTTCTGAGGACAGAAGCTATAGACGACAAAGGACGATTTAGTGTAGCTAGGGGCCATTACTGATGTTGGTCCATGTAATCGAATAGACGGGCTCTAGTCCCGATAATTCTGATCTCCATATAATTGTATATATATGCTCGCTTGTAAGATAAGTTAATCTTATATATATGCATAAACTAATTCCCGAACACCAAACAAGGCACCAAACGAGGCATCACGTTAATCCCCCGAACACCTAAAACCCTAAAACCCCTAAACCCTAAAACCCTAAAGCAAAAAACAAAAATCTGCAGATGCCCTTTAGTCCCGGTCTGTGTTACAAACCGGGACTAAAGGTCCTGGCCCTGATGCGCTCGGAGCCGCCCACGTGGACACCCTCTAGCCCCGGCTGGTAACCGGGCCGGGACTAAAGGTTCAGCCTTTAGTCCCGCGGCTGGGGTCCCGGTTTGCAAACCGGGACTAAAGGCCCTTACGGGCCGGGACTGGAGGCCCTGTCCCCACTAGTGACCGCTTGCAAGGTGTTCGTCCGAATTGCTTCCAAGGTATGCTCTTTTCCTTTTATTTTATTTTTCTTCGAAACAAGTATATAGTTGCATATATATTTTGGATTTACTGTTAATGTTTGTTTAGATGAGTTTGTTTTATATAATTTGAGCTATGGTTTACCATCTGAGGAAGATGATGAATGGGGTGAAGAGAAGGATCTCGCCATTCTTACGATGATGGAGATGGAGAAACAAGCGGCCAAAACATGGAGGTTCATGTGTCGGCCAAAAGGTAATTCATAGGAGAAGGAAAGAAGGTTACCATCATCTTATATTGGATTACTTTGGAGTGTTGGGTTCACCACCATGTATCTAGAGTGATACTTCCCCCGACTTTTTTGGATGGGTACATATTTGTTCCAAAATTTTAGCTTGGTGATTAAAGAGTATGAAAACTTCTTAGAGCAGAGGAGGAACCACACAAGCATGATCAGTCATAGAACTTTGTAGAAGGTATTCACGGATTTGTCCATTATGCCATTATGAATGGAGGTAGAGTAACGACATGGTGGCATGACATGGATAATCCACCGGCCATGTCAAAAATCCAACCATCATCCTTGACGCCGTTGCAGATTAGGAGACATTGTGGGCATGCCTATTTTGGAATTCCTAGATCTTTCAATGAAACTAATGTGCCAAATGATCACAACTGTTTGCAATCTTAGGCTGTGGAGAAGCACTGGAGGTGGAGTTTGACACAAATGGGACATGTATACCATGGGATACACCTTGCAAATGGGATATATATACCCACAATTGACTTTGTTTGTCAAGCCAATTCCCAATCCCAAGGTAACAAACAATCTCATGCTAATGCAACTGCTAGGAATGTTGTGGAGTAGACATTTTGGGATTTTGCAATAACTTGATATTGTGCGTGGATTGGCTCGGTTTAGAGACAAAACGTTATCAAGGATTGATACGTCCATTTTGCATCACTATTCTATGTCATAATTTACTGTTATTCATTGATATATTTCATATTTAGAGATGATACTTAAGTTATTTCCTCCATTTTTGCATGTTTGATGATTATTGGAGAATTCACTGCCGGAGTCAAGATTGTGCTGGAAAAAGGACCGTCAAGATACAATATTTCTGAAGACCAGCAACTCCAGAAAAATACCCAGAAATTCATATTTCGCCGGAAGACGGAAGTAGCCAGAAGGAGAGGGCAAGGTGAGCCACCAGGGGCCCACACTACCCCCTGGTGCGGGCCAAGCCTAGGCCTAGGTCGCGCCGCCAGGTGGTGTGGCCGCCCTGGTCCACCTCTGGCATCACCCCTTCACGTATATCGTCTTCCCGAAAACCTAAGACTGGGGGCAGGATCGCAGATAGACTCCGCCACCTCTGCGGGGTGGAAAACACACACAGAGAGAAAGCTCTCCGGCAGGCAGAAATCTGCCAGGGAAATTCCTTCCCGAAGGAGGGAAAATCATTGCCATCGTCAGCGCCATCGAGCTGGGCTTCATCGGGATCATCATCATCACCATCATCACCAGCACCTTCATCACCTTCATCACCCCGCTGTAACATCTTGGGGTGAATCTTGTCTAGTTCATAGGGGAAACTTTCCCGATGTTGATTACTCTTGTAGTTGATGCTATTGAGTGAAACCGTTGAATTAAGGTTTATGTTCAGATTGTTATTTATCATTATTTCACCTCTGATCATGATCCATATGATGTCTTGTGAGTAGTTCGTTTAGTTCTTGAGGACATGGGAGAAGTCAAGATGTTAGTAGTGGAACTATGTTGAGTAATATTTAATGGTTTGATATATTTATGTTGTGGTGCTATTTTACTGGTGGTGTCATGTGAACGTTGACTACATGATACTTCACCTTTATGGGCCTAGTTGAATGCATTGTGTATTTGGCTACTAATTGTGGGGTTGCCGGAGCGACAGAAACCTAAACCCCCGTTAGGAAACCAGTACACCAGGGAGTGTAGGATCTCAGAGTTTAAGGCCGTGGTTAGATTTATCTTAATTACTTTCTTGTAGTTGCGGATGCTTGCAAGGGGTATAATCACAAGTATGTATTAGTCCAAGTTGGGGTAGTGCATTAGCATAGGTTCACCCCCATAACACCTATCAAACCAATGAAGATTATTCAGATATATGAAGCGAAAGCGCTTGGCGAAATTCCCGTGTGTCCTCAGGAACGTTTGGTAATCATAAGTAACACAACCGGCTTGTTCTTTGCTCTAGAAAGGATTGGGCCACTCACAGGGATTATTATTACTGTCTTTTATTTACTCGTACATTATTTATCTGCATTATCAAATACCCTTGAAAACCCGTTTGCTAGTATTTACAGTGATTCCTTGATCAAAACTGCTTATCAACACCTTCTGCTCCTCGTTGGGTTCGACACTCTTATTTATCAAAAGTACTACGATTTTTTGGCGCTATTGCCGAGGAGTAAAGCGCTATTGGAGAGTGGAATTGGTAAAGGAAACTTTTACTGTGAGTATTGTTTCTATTTCTGTCTTTTATTTTATTATGGAGAAGTCTCCATTTGGTTCTCTATTTAGGAATACTACTGCCACTGTTACGGTAGTAGATGAACCACCACCTGCTCAATTGGATCCTTTTAAAATACCTATGAAAATTGTTGAACGTGTTATAAATAACTGCTATTCAGGTGACGGAACTGTCCATCCTGGTGATCATTTGCTCTTTATACATGAATTATGCGAGTTGTTCAAGTGTGCAGGTATTTCAACAAGTGAAGTTAAGAGGAAGCTATTCTCTTTATCACTGAAGGGCAGAGCTGCGGAATGGTATAAGCTGCTGAAGAATGGCCGATCTATTGGTTGGGAGGAAATTGTACCTCTCTTTTATTCTAAATTCTATCCTCCAAGTGAGATTCATAAAGATCAGAACCAAATATATAATTTTTGGCCTCATGATGGAGAGAGTATTGCCCAAGCGTGGGGGAGATTGAAGTCACTAATGCTCAAATGCCCCATTCATGAGCTCTCCAGTAATATTGTTATTAATAACTTCTATGCAAGGCTTTCTCTTCACGACAAGGATTTATTGGATGCTTCTTGTTCTGGATCATTTACGCGTATGAAAGAAGAAGCTAAATGGGATCTTCTTGACCGTATTCATAAAAATACTGAAGGATGGGAGAATGACAAAGGTAAAAAGCCAGGTATAAATTATGATTATGAATGCATTAAATCTTTTATGGGAACTGATGACTTTCATAATGTTAGTGATGTTTATGGTCTTGATTCTCAAATACTTGCCAACTATTTTAAGGCATTTGCCTCTTATCTTGATGTTCCAAAACAGGATTGGAACAAGTACCATGCGCCTTATAAAGATACTATTAGTTGTGTTCCTGCTAGAAATGTTGAAGTTTGTACTGTTGATCGTATTTTGCCTGAGCCTTATTTTGAGAAAACGCCTTTCCCTGCTAAGGTAAAGGAGCATTCGATGTTAACTAGTGTGCTTAATAAAAGTGCAAAGAAAGCTTTAGAACCTGATGAGTGATACGTCTCAAACGTATCTATAATTTTTAATGCTCCATGCTTGTTCTTACACCATTAGCTTTGAGTTTTGTTACACTTCGTGACATTTTTATGCATTTTCCGGAACTAACCTATTAACAAGATGCCACAGTGCCAGTTCCCTGTTTTCTGCTATTTTTGTGTTTCAGAAAAGTTACACATGAAATATTCTCGGAATTGGATGAAACAAAAGCCGAACCTCCTATTTTTACCGAAGCTTCACGAAGACCGAATATGAGATGGAGGCGGGCCAGGAGCCAGCCTCACCACCAGGGGGCGCGGCCCAGCCCCTGGCCACGCTCACCTGTGGTGAGACCACCTGGTCCCACTTCTGACGCTGCCCCTTCGCCTATAAAGTCCCCTCGATGGGAAAAACCTAAGGGACGGATCGCTTTTCCTCGAAACATACTGCAAGCCACCGCCGTCGTCGAAACGAGATCGGGTGGATCCAGGAGCTCTTCCCAGCACCCTGCCGGAGGCCTTCTCCACCACCATGGTCGCCTCCGGAGTGATGTGTGAGTAGTCTACCTTAGACTACGGGTCCATAGCAGTAGCTAGATGATTGTATTCTCCACCATGTGCTTCATGTTTAGATCTTGTGAGCTGCCCTACATGATCAAGATCATCTTTATGTAATCATACATGTTGTGTTTGTTGGGATCCGATGAGTATTGGTACTATGTTAAGTTGATGTGCTAAATCATATATCTTATGTTATCTCTATGTTATTTATGATTTTGCATGCTTTCCGTTGCTAGTAGCTATCTTGGCCGAGTAGATGCTAGTGACTCCAAGAGGGAGTATTTATGCTCGATAGTTGGGTTCATGCCTCTATTTAATCCGGGGGAGTGACAGAAACCTCTAAGGTTGTAGATGTGCTGTTGCCACTAGGGAGAAAACAACATTCATGTGTCCAAGGACATTTGCTTTGTTTACTTTATGCACTTTGCTTAATGCAGTTATCCGTTGTTCGCAACTTAATACTCAAGGGGTACTCGGACGACTCCCCGTGAGTGGATTATTAGTCATAGATGCAGTTGGATTACGGTCTATGTATTTTGTTGTAATGCCCAGAGTGAATCTCATAGTGATCCTCATGACATATTTATGTTATCTTTACTCTATCAATTGCCCAACTGTAATTTGTTTACCCAGCATGTTATTATTTATCTTATGGAGAGACGCCACTAGTGAACTGTGGACCCCGGTCCAATTTCCTTTACATAGTTTTACCGTTTTACTTTTACTCGCACTGTTTACTTTCTTGCATTACTATTATCCTTTTACCACTCGATACGCTCAATCCTTTGTTTACAGCAAACCGGTTAGATTGACAACCTCATCGTAAGTTGTGAGCAAAGTTCTTGGTTGTGTTGTGTGCAGGTTTCACGTTGCTGCTAGGTGAAGAAGCTCCTACGTCAACTATGCACCAGCAAGTTTTCTGGCGCCATTGTCCGGAGTGTCGCGAAGCTAGCAAGCATCACCTTCTGAAGTTTGGCTTTCTCCTACTGGTTCAATAAACCTTGGTTTCAAAACTGAGGGAAGACTTGCTACTGTGCTCATCATACCTTCCTCTTGGGGTTCCCAACGGGTTGTTACTACACGCCATCAAGCAGTTTTCTGGCGCTGTTGCCGGGGAGAAAGAAGACTTCTGCAAGGGGAGTCTCGCACGCACAATCTTTTACTTTGTTTTTAGTTTTGCTTTATTTTACTTTTGCTTGCATTGTTTTATTAAAAATACAAAAAAATTAGTTTCATTTGTATTTGCTTTTACTTATCTGCTTTTTAGTCTTGTTAGAATGAGTAATCCTGAAGTTGAAGTTCGTACTTTTAAGCAACAGTGGGGAGAGAGTTTGAAAGATGCTTGGTACCGTATTAGCAATGCTCATCATAGGGGTACGAAGAAGCATTCTACCATGATCCTCCTTAGAAATTTTTATGTTGGTATATCTAGTTGGAATATGTACGTTCTTGATACTCTTGCAGAAGGTAATTTTCTGGGTACTCCCGCTCTTAAAGCATGCACTTTAATTGAAAGTTGGACTTTACTACGCAGCGGCGCCGCAGATTTGCTTCCGCGTGCGGCGGCTGCTGGCGTCATGCTAATTAGTCTCGTCATTAGCTTTGGCAAATAAAGCGGGCCCGTCCTCCCGGCTCAACCGCCCACGCGGGAATACGCAAAAGGTGCACGGTTCTGTTTCCCGAGTATCAGTTATATTATTCCGAATCTAGCATATCAGCAGAAGACATGAAAAGAATTGTTTAGACAAAAAAGGAACTGGTCGGACCTGTCTTACGTAAATTAGTCCCATCTACCACACTATATTTACATTTACAAACAACTACCAGTCAAAGCAAAAAAAAAAATCAATAGCAGCTATCAGATTAATTTAATCATAATTACCAGATTAAATCAGTACAATACCAGATTATACTGGTATAGTTAACAATTAATCACTCGCAACTACTCCCTCCGTTTCAAAATATAAGATGTTTTAGCTTTGTGAAGCAAGTGAATTTGGACATTTTTTAGTGTGTAGGTTAATTTGAATATACACACTAAAGCATGTCTAGATACATTTGCTTCACAACCCTAAAACATCTTATATTATGAAACGGAGGGAGTACCAAATTAATCACTCATAGCTATCAGATTAAACACTCTCCCATATCACAACTACCTGATTAATTACTAACAACTACCAGATTAATCACTCATAGCTACCGGATAATCACTCATATTTACCAGATTTATAGTGAGTAACAGCTACCAGATTAGTCACGCATAGCTACAAGCTGATCAATCACAGCTGCCAGATTAATCATTAATAATTATCAAATTTATAATACACAGCCTCCAGCAATCACTCACGACTAGTCTCGCGCGCTTACTCCTTGCCTGGCCTCCACTTGCATCACAAACCATACCACCACGCCCACGAACGGCTGCCATGACCGCTGGAACTCGATCGATGCGGTGCTCTCCTTGCCGCATGCTTGTCCGGGGCGGCGTCGCACGCTAGGGAGCGAAGCCCTCTTCTCGCGTGCATCGGCGGTGGCCAGGCAGAGCACTCTCCGCGTCCCGCCTCGGCGCCTCCTCGAGCTCGACGATGGCGGTCTAGAGGAGGCCTCCCTGCGTTGCGCCTTCTGGAGCTCGATCCTCCATGTGTCGCGCCTCCTCGAGCTCGACAGTGGTGGTGTACTTCCCGCCCGCCGCGTGCTCGTAGGCGGTAGCATCCCCGTGCTAGGGATAAAAGCCCTCGCCGTCGGCGGTGTCCCCGCGCTACGGACGGAAGCGCGCTCGTCGCAGCGGCGGCCCCGCGCTAAGGATGGAAAAGCCCTCTACATCGCGCTCGTCGGCAGCGGCCTGGCGAAGCCACCTGCGCTGCGCCTCCTCCTTGCGTTCGTCAACGATGAGCTGCTCTCGTGTGGGGATTTTACAGAGAGAGAACCAGTGGACATCAGCAGCTAGCGAGAAGATAAGAATCACAACACGGAAGACATAAGGATAAGGTTGGACTTGGAGTCACGCGATGCCCTTGCCCGAATCGTGACGCACCGCCGCACGCGGAGCCAGCCGTGCGGCGCTTCCCCTTATCATTTCCCTTAGAAAGTTTAGTGGGAGTACCACCTATCCATGTTGTTAAAACTAAGGTCACTTTGGATGAAGTTTTAGAAAAACTTAGCTCTTTAGAAAAAAGTTTGCCAAATATCCTTGATAACACTAGCCAGGTTAATGAATCGATAGAAAGTATCGGTAAGAGAATCACCGTTTTAGAGGCTAGCACTACTCTTGATAGTCAAAACCTAAGTATTGGTAAATTAGAGGAGTCTATGGAAACTTTAAGTTCAATTTTCTCTTCTCTTAAGTTTAAGAAGGAGAAAGCTTTTGTTGGAAAAGAGCAAAAATTTATGTATGTTCCCAAAGTGTCTATGCCTAAACCACAATATGTTTTTAAGATTGGTAAGACTTTTAGTTCAACTAAGAGTGACTTGCAGGTTGAATCATCTTCGGGAACTTCTAAAGTGCCTAGTGTGGTAAGTGGTGATCTTGAGGAAACAATTGATCTTAATGGCTCTTTTGATATTACTTGATTTGCACTTTCTGCGCCTAGCTCAAAGGCGTTAAAGAAAAGCACTCTTGGGAGATAACCTAATGTTTTCTTTTCAGTACCTTTTCTTTTATTTGAGTCTTGGAAGTTATTACTACTGTAATAACCTCTACTTATCCTTTTTATTTTGTTTTTGTGCCAAGAAGAACCTCTAATTTGAGGGAGGTAAGATTTGGGGAAGTTGTTGTCCTGAAACAGATTTCGGTGCTGCACCATATAAATTCGTGAAAATTCTCAGAATATCTTTTTTAACTGCGATATCTTGTGCATATGCCCCAGATTATATCCAAACTTTCATTAGTTTTGCACTTTTCGATTTGAGCAACAGAAGGTCCTCGAAAAATTCGACATTTGTCAGCTGTTCTGTTTTGACAGATTTCTATCACTATTTGTGTTTGCCTCTCGATCGCTTTCTTTTTGAATTCTTTTGATCACGGAACTTTTGGGGAAGTTGCTACAGTAGTATATTCTTTATATGTGGTGTTTTTGAGTTGAAACCTGAACCAAAAAAGGGTTGATTTACTATTATGTTTATGCTAACGTTGCTAATAGAATTGTGTGAAGTTTTGTATGAAGGAAGTTTTCAAGTGTAGGGATTGGAGAATGATGAGATGAGATGAAGAATAGACAAAAGATCAAGCTTGGGGATGCCCATGTCACCCCAAGAAATATCCAAGAGGTACAAGCGTCAAAGCTTGGGGATGCCCCTGAGGCACCCCTTCTTCATCGGCAAAAATCAGGTCAGCTTTCAACACACTATATTTTTATTGCTTTATGCACTATGCATTTTTCTTGGAGCGTCTTTACTTTTGCTTTTAGTTTTATTTTGTTTTGTTTGATGAAATAAATGGTTGGACCCCAACAAATTTCTTTTGGAGGAGATTTACTTGCTTTTCATTTGCAAAGAACACTCTGTTTTTCACTCTTATCGTTCAACGAGTGTTCTCTTTTTCTCGAACTGTGTTTAGCTTTCATTTTTCGCCTTGATTTTTGTTCAGATCTTGTTTTATCTTTGCATCAAGGTGTATTTGGACCTCTGGTCTATGTTGGTTTTCATCAAAAGAGTTGTTTCAAAAAGGTTTGAATGGTGTTGGAAAAGAGAAAAAGTTTCATGCAAAAAAGTGGTACAAAAAGGAGCTTGTTTAGACTGCGCCTTAGACTTTTTCATGCCATGCTTGATGTCGTTTTGATAGTATGCTTAGTGATTTTTTCTGTAGCATGACTTGTCTCAAATGACTGAGATTGCTTAATGAGCCTTTGAAAAAATCATGCGTTGTTTTTATTATACGGAAGCATTTATTTGATTTTCTCCCTGATGCTTTATTTGGGTTGACTTGGCGCATGCTTACAACATATTAGACTCTTACAAAGTCGCCATAAGCCTCTATGATCATTTGGTTTTTGACTTTTGATGCCATTTTATTCTTCTCTTAATGATGTTTTGTCGCTATGCATGATTATGGCCATTATTGCTCTCTTAGTTGGTCGCTCCCAGTCTTTTGCTAGCCCTCATTTTGTACTGAGTATGAGCTCTACTCATGCATCCAACTCTCAAAAACCAAGTTGTTCCAATGTGTCCACCATACATACCTATTAGCAATTTGCTATTCCAAGTACATTTGACTTGCTTTTATCCATCCTTCGAATTAAACTCTTTTGGTGTTATGCGAAAATTAGTCAGTAAAGCTCTCACGAACCTGATGGCACACTTTACGTTTCTCGTTTTTAAAATTTTGACATTGTGTCTCTTTTATGTTAATGTTATGCTTGCAAGTCGTAAGTTAGAAATTAGCCAAACCATGTCGTCATGGGGTAAGCTTTCAACATTGCACTTTCTCTTATTTGAGTTGATATCGTGATCTTTTGTTTATGGATACTCGCTATGTGAAATAAGTTGGGAATCTTGCAGGATCATGGAGTTTGTATACGTATTAGAGAAATGCCTGGGCCGCTAATCTAAGCCATGCATCATTCATGGTGAAAATATACAGCATGCCCATAGTGGACATTCGACGACGCATCTCAAAATAAAAAGCTATACCAATGGTAAATAAAATAGATGACGAGGTGTTCATTGTCTGTTTGTCCAGTCATTTTGATGTGGACTTGTTCCATGTCATCGGGCAAGGAGGAACCCCGTTGGCTGTTCTCGATGATACGTGTATACTTACAATGACAAGAGCTTGCTTGGGACCCTAAGTCGAGTAGCATGAGGTTTGGGTATTCGTACTTCACGGGACACGAGGTTTTCAACTTATGATTTGTCAAGCATATGCTCATAAATGTTCTTGCATTTACTTTAACCATTCAAGATGTCTATGATGGGGGCAATGAGAGCTCAAAGCTAGTAAGTACCATAATTTTTGAAGGTTTATAAAACTTGCAATCACTGCTTCCCTCTACGAAGGGTCTTTCTTTTACTTTTATGTTGAGTATCCACCTTATACCTTTATGCACCGTCTAAGAGAGCATAGTTGCCATTCTGAGTTTAATGTGCATTGTCCCAAAGTTCATCATTGATTGATTCATAATTTTGGTTTCATTTGTTCTTAAATTATTTGTATCTAGTCGCCCTTTTAAACTTGAAGGTGTCCTATGCATTTATGTTTTGCTATTCCATGAAGGACAAGCTGAAAACCATTTGCTATGTTTTTCCATATGATTTGAACACACGTTTGACTTTCATTGTTTCATTATTCATGATCTTTCGTTTGTGTTTCTTTTCATGTTATAACATGGTTGCTAAGTTCTTATTGTCAAGATTATGTCTCTTATGCCCATGTTTTAAGTTCTTTGATCCCAGCACTCAATGCTTACTTTGATGATAAAGATTGTGATGGTGCATGTCACCTCAAAAATTATTCTTTTGTTATCACTTACCTACTCGAGGACGAGCAGGAGTTAAGCTTGGGGATGCTTGATATGTCTCAAACGTATCTATAATTTTTGATGCTCCATGCTTGTTCTTACACCATTTGCTTTGAGTTTTGTTACACTTCGTGGAGTTTTTATGCATTTTCCGGAACTAACCTATTAACAAGATGCCATAGTGCCAGTTCCATGTTTTCTGCTGTTTTTGTGTTTCAGAAAAGTTACACAGGAAATATTCTTGGAATTGGACGAAACAAAAGTCGAACCTCCTATTTTTACCGAAGCTTCACGAAAACCAAAGATGAGATGGAGGGGGGCCATGAGTCAGCCTCACCACGAGGGGGCGCGGCCCAGCCCCTGGCCACGCCCACCTGTGGTGAGACCACATGGTCCCACTTCTGACGCTGCCCCTTCGCCTATAAAGTCCCCTCGATGGGAAAAACCTAAGGGACGGATCGCTTTTCCTCGAAACATACTGCAAGCCGCCGCCGTCGTCAAAACGAGATCGGGAGGATCCAGGAGCTCTTCCCGGCAATCTGCCAGAGGCCTTCTGCACCACCATGGTCGCCTCCGAAGTGATGTGTGAGTAGTCTACCTTGGACTACGGGTCCATAGCAGTAGCTAGATGGTTGTCTTCTCCACCATGTGCTTCATGTTTAGATCTTGTGAGCAGCCCTACATGATCAAGATCATCTTTATGTAATCATACATGTTGTGTTTGTTGGGATCCGATGAGTATTGGTACTATGTTAAGTTGATGTGCTAAATCATATATCTTATGTTATCTCTATGTTGTTTATGATTTTGCATGCTTTCCGTTGCTAGTAGCTATCTTGGCCGAGTAGATGCTAGTGACTCCAAGAGGGAGTATTTATGCTCGATAGTTGGGTTCATGCCTCTATTTAATCTGGGGGAGTGACAAAAACCTCTAAGGTTATAGATGTGCTGTTGCCACTAGGGGAAAAAAACATTCTTGTGTCCAAGGACATTTGCTTTGTTTACTTTACGCACTTTGCTTAATGCAGTTATCCGTTGTTCGCAACTTAATACTCAAGGGGTACTCGGACGACTCCCTGCGAGTGGATTATTAGTTATAGATGCAATTGGATTACAGTCTATGTATTTTGTCGTAATGCCCAGAGTGAATCTCATAGTGATCCTCATGACATATGTACGTTATCTTTACTCTATCAATTGCCCAACTGTAATTTGTTTACCCAGCATGTTATTATTTATCTTATGGAGAGACGCCACTAGTGAACTGTGGACCCCGGTCCAATTTCCTTTACATAGCTTTACCATTTTACTTTTACTCGCACTGTTTACTTTCTTGCATTACTATTATCCTTTTACCACTCAATACGCTCAATCCTTTGTTTACAGCAAACCGGTGAGATTGACAACCTCATCGTAAGTTGGGAGCAAAGTTCTCGGTTGTGTTGTGTGCAGGTTTCACGTTGCTGCTAGGTGAAGAAGCTCCTACGTCAACTACGCACCAGCAAGTTTTCTGGTGCCATTGTCCGGAGTGTTGCGAAGCTAGCAAGCATCACCTTCTGAAGTTTGGATTTCTCCTACTGGTTCGATAAACTTTTGTTTCGCAACTTAGGGAAGACTTGCTACTGTGCTCATCATACCTTCCTCTTGGGGTTCCCAACGGGCTGTTACTACACGCCATCAATGAGCAAATAACTGTTAAACCTGTAGTAGCAATAGTAAAGGATCTTGTTACAAAAAATGTAGAAGATGGACATATTATCTTTTGTGAAGATGCTTCTAATATTGTTTCACATCCTAGTCGATCTAGGAAAACAAGTGGTCCCGTGCTTTCTGTCAGGATTGGTGATCATTGCTATTATGGTTTATGCGACATTGGTGCAAGTTCAAGTGCTATTCCTTATGAGCTTTACAGAGAAATCATGCATGAAATTGGTTCTTGTGAACTTGAAGATATTGATGTGGTTATTCAGCTTGCTAACAGAGAAACTATTTCTCCAATTGGTATTGTTAGAGATGTGGAAGTTCTATGCGGTAAGACTAAATATCCTGATGATTTTCTAGTACTTGGTTCAGCTGCTAGTAAAACTTGTCCTATCATTTTTGGTAGACCTTTCTTGAATACGTGTGGCGCCATTATAGATTGTAAGAAGGAGAAAATTTTGACTAAGTTTGATGGAGAATCTTATGAGTTTAATTTTTCTAAGTTTACCAAAGCTCCTTATGAAACTGAATTGCCTAATGAAGATTTTAGAGTTGAATAGCTTGCATCTATTGCTCTTGCTCCTAACGATGCTTTGCAGCAATATATGGAGGACCGCGAAAGTGAAATCTTTAGGGAAGAAAGAAATGAGATTGATGAGATTCTTCTTCGTCACCCAGAGATGCTTAAACACAATTTACCTGTGGAGGATTTGGGTACCACTTTGCCACCAAAGGAAGATCCTGTTTTTGATTTAAAACCTTTAGCTGATGATCTTAAATATGCTTATATTGATGATAAGAAAATATATCCTATTATTATTAGTGCTAAACTTTCAGGGAAGGAAGAAGAAAGGTTATTGGAAATATTGAGGAAATACCGAGGAGCTATGGGATATACTCTTGATGATTTAAAAGGGATTTCCCCTACTATATGTCAGCATGCTATTAATATGGATCCAGATGCAAAGCCAGTTGTTGAACATCAACGCCGTTTAATTCCTAAGATGAAGGAAGTGGTAAGAAATGAGGTATTAAAACTCCTTGATGCTGGTATTATTTATCATATTGCTGATAGTAGATGGGTTAGTCCTGTTCATTGTGTTCCTAAGAAAGGAGGAATTACTGTTGTGCCTAATGAGAATAATGAGCTTATTCCTCAAAGAGTAGTAGTTGGTTATAGGATGTGCATTGATTTTAAAAAGGTCAACAAAGTTACTAAGAAAGATCATTATCCTTTACCGTTTATAGATCAAATGTTAGAGAGATTATCTAAGAAAACGCATTTTTGTTTTCTTGATGGTTATTCTGATTTCTCCCAAATTGATGTTAAAAAGCAAGATCAAGAGAAAACCACTTTTACTTGTCCTTATGGAACTTATGCTTATAGACGTATGCCTTTTGGTTTGTGTAATGCTCCTGCTACGTTTCAAAGATGCATGTCTGCTATTTTTCATGGATTTTGTGAAGAAATTGTGGAGGTATTCATGGACAATTTCTCCATCTATGGAACTTCTTTTGATAATTGTTTGCACAACCTTGATAAAGTTTTGCAGAGATGTGAAGAAACTAATCTTGTTGTTAATTGGGAGAAATGCCACTTTATGGTGAATGAAGGAATTGTTCTTGGACATAAAATTTCTGAAAGAGGTATTGAAGTTGATAGAGCAAAAGTTGAAGCAATTGAGAAAATGCCCTATCCTAGGGATGTTAAAGGTATTCGTGGTATTCTTGGCCATGCTGGTTTTTATAGGAGGTTTATTAAAGATTTCTCTAAAATTTCAAAGCCTCTTACTAATCTTCTTCAAAAAGATGTACCTTTTGTTTTTTATGATGATTGTAAGGAAGCTTTCGAAACTCTTAAGAAGGCTTTAATTACTGCTCCTATTGTCCAACCACCTGACTGGAATGTACCCTTTGAAATTATGTGTGATGCTAGTGATTTTGCTGTAGGTGTTGTTCTTGGATAGCATGTAGATAAGAAGTTGAATGTTATTCATTATGCTAGTAAGACTCTTGATGCTGCTCAAAAGAATTATGGTACTACTGAGAAAGAGTTCCTTATCGTTGTCTTTGCTTGTGATAAATTTAGACCTTATATTGTTGATTCAAAAGTTACTATTCATACTGATCACGCTGCTATTAGGTATCTTATGGAAAAGAAAGATGCTAAGCCTAGGCTTATTAGATGGGTGTTGCGTTTGCAAGAGTTTGATTTGCATATTGTAGATAGGAAAGGTGCTGAAAATCCTGTTGCTGATAATTTGTCTAGATTGTAAAATATTTCTTATGATCCTATTCCTATTAATGATAGTTTTCCAAATGAACAGTTGGCTTCAATAAAGGTAACGTCGTGAGAGAGTACTTGGTATGCTGATTATGCTAACTTTATTGTTTCCAAGTATTTGCCTCCAACCTTTACAGCTAAGCAGAGAAGGAAATTCTTTTATGACTTGAGGCATTATTTTTGGGATGACCCACATTTATATAAAGAAGGAGTGGATGGTATTATGCGAAGATGTGTTCCAGAATATGAACAACAAGAGATATTGAGGAAATGTCATGGTAGTGCTTTGGAGGATATCATGCTGGAGATAGAACTGCACAAAAGGTTCTACAATCAGGTTTTTATTGGCCTACTCTTTTTAAAGATGCAAGAAAATTTATTTTATCTTGTGATGAATGTCAAAGAGTTGGTAATATTTCTAGACACAATGAAATGCCTATGAATTATTCTCTTGTTATTGAGCCATTTGATTGTTGGGGATTTGACTTTATGGGTCCTTTTCCTCCTTCAGAAGGTTATACTCATATACTCGTTGTTGTTGATTATGTTACTAAGTGGGTAGAAGCTATACCTACAAAGAGTGTCGATGGTGAGACCTTGTTAAAAATGCTTAAGGATGTTATTTTTCCTAGGTTTGGTGTGCCTAGATATCTTATGATTGATGGAGGTTCTCATTTTATTCATGGTGGTTTTATGAAGACTCTTGCTAGATATGACGTTAATCATAGAATTGCTTCTGCTTATCATCCCCAAACTAGTGGGCAAGTAGAGTTATCAAATAGGGAGATCAAGTCTATCTTGCAGAAGACTGTAAATAGATCTAGGAAAAATTGGGCTAGTAAGTTAAACGATGCTCTATGGGCTTATAAGACTGCTTACAAAAACGCTATGGGTATGTCTCCTTACAAAATGGTTTATGGAAAAGCGTGTCACTTGCCTTTATAATTAGAATACAAAGCTTTTTAGGTGGTGAAAGAGCTTAATAGGGATTTTAAACTTGCCGATAAAAAAAGGTTGCTTGATTTGAGTTCTTTAGATGAGTGGAGAAGTGAAGCTTATGAAAATGCCAGACTTTTATAAAGAGAAAGTCAAGCAATGGCATGATAGGAGAATTCTTAAGAGAGAATTCCATGTTGGTGAGAAAGTTCTATTGTATAGGTCTCGTCTCAGATTTTTTGCATGAAAATTACTCTCGAAATGGGAAGGACCCTTTATTATTGAAGAGGTGTATCGTTCAGGTGCGATAAAGATTGCTTCGCTTAAAGATAACACTACGCAAGTGGTGAATGGGCAAAGACTCAAGCATTATATTTCCGGAGATTCTTATAATGAAGATATGGATATTATTCAAGTGGTGACTCCGGAAGAATTCATCAAAGAACAAATGCAGGAAACTGCAGAGTCCGTTTTCGAATAGGTAACAGTTCTAGTCAGAAAAGGTTCGCGTTAAACTTTTCTGCTTATACTTTTGTTGTTTTTATTAAAGATGAAAAATCACGAGATGAAAACGAGTAGGAAACGGAGCCCGGAGGCACCACACCACACCGTGGCGCGGCCCCCTGCTGGCCGTGCCACCCGGTGGTGAGGTCGCCTCGGAGCTCATTTCTGTCCCGGTTTCTTCCTGTGCCTTCGTTTTGTTGTTAAACTTTCGCCTATATAACCCCCCGGATTACCCAAGGTCTGTATATCGTGTTTTCAGCATGTTTTTGTTTCGCTCTGTTTCTGTCAGGAGCTGTACTCAGTTTTAGAGCCACCATGTCTTCTTCTGGTTCATCCGAGGAGAACTCCCTTGCAGACATCATTAATCCGTACATGAGGGAGCTGAAGATGCATCCCAAGGAGTTGTCGCTCAAGGATGGGAAGGTGCAGATGGAAGATGTTCGGGGTTCTAAAGGAGAAGGCAGTCTTGAAGCTAGGATGGAAGTGCTGGAGCAAGAAATCTTTAGATACAAGAAGGTGGCAGAACGCAAAGTGGACATTATCCATAGGATAAATCAAGAACTCATCGCCAAGCACAAGAAGGAGACTACCGGGCTAGGTTTAAACAAATAAGTGCTGCTGCCAGTTTTAGGATATTGGAGACCAAGTCATCCTTTCTTGATGGGGAACCTCTGCCTTGGAAGTCTGATGATGATAAAGATGCACCATGATACGTCTCAAACGTATCTATAATTTTTGATGCTCCATGCTTGTTTTTACACCATTTGCCTATTGTTTCGTTACACTTAGTGGCACTTTTATGCATTTTCCGGAACTAACCTATTAACAAGCGCCACAGTGCCAGTTTCCTGTTTTCTGCTGTTTTTGTGTTTCAGAAGTGATACACAGGAAATATTCTCAGAATTGGACGAAACAAGTTCCTGAAGTCTTATTTTACCCGGAAGCTTCCAGAGATCCGAAGAAGTGTCAGAGGGGGGCCACCAGGGCCCCACACAAGGGGGTGGCGCGGCCAAGCCCCTGGCCGCGCCGGGCCCACGTGAGGGAGCCTGGCTCCACCTCTGACGACGCCCCTTCGCCTATAAGTACCCCCCGACGAGAAAAACCTAAAGCCCGATCAGATTTCCAGAACACATCGCGATACGCCGCCGCCGTCGACCCGAAGATCGGGAGGGTCCAGAAGCTCTTCCCGGCACCCTGCCGGAGAGGGGAATCGCCACCGGAGGTCTTCTTCATCGCCATGCTTGCCTCCGGAGCGATGAGTGAGTAGTCTACCTTGGACTATGGGTCCATAGCAGTAGCTAGATGGTTGTCTTCTCCACCATGTGCTTCATGTTTAGATCTCATGAGCTGCCATACATGATTGAGATCACCGTTATGTAATTCTATGATGTTGGTTTGTTGGGATCCGATGAATATTGGTGTTTATGATTAAGTTGCTGTACTGAATTATATCTTTTGTTATCTCTATGTTGTTTATGATCTTGCATGCTCTCCGTTGTTAGTAGCTATCTTGGCCGAGTAGTTGCTAGTGACTCCAAGAGGGGGTATTTATGCTCGATAGTGGGTTCATGTCTCTATTTCACCTGGGGGAGTAACAAAAACCTCTAAGGTGGTAGATGTGCTGTTGCTACTAGGGAGAAAACAACATTCATATGCTCAAGGGCATATGCTTTGTTTACATTACACACTTTGCTTAATGCAATTATCTGTTGTTCGCAACTTAATACTTCTAGGGTGTTTGGATTGATATCCCAGGGAGTGGATTATTAGTCATAGATGCAGTTGGATGGCGGTCTATGTATTTTGTTGTAATGCCCAGAGTAAATCTCATAGTGATCTTCTTGACATATCACGTTATCTCTATTCTATCAATTGCCCAACTGTAATTTGTTTACCCAGCATGTTATTTTATCTATGGAGAGACACCACTAGTGAACTGTGGACCCCGGTCCTATTTTAATCATATTGCTATCACCTATTTACTTTTCCCGCACTGTTTACTTTACTCGCATATTATTACTGTTTTCCACTCGATACACTCATAACCTTTGTTTCAAGCAAACCGGTGAGATTGACAACCTCATCGCAAGTTGGGAGCAAAGTATTTGTTTGTGTGTGTGCAGGTTCCATATCACCTTCAGTCGTCGCCGTCTCTCCTCTCCTGACCGATATTAAACCTTGGTTTCTTAACTGAGGGAAAACTAGCTGCTATACACATCATACCTTCCTCTTGGGGTTCCCAAAGGGCTGGTCATTCACCACGCACAAGGACTGTCTGCTTCCACGTCCATCAACCGGTAGCAGCTCTTTTTCTGGCGCCGTTGCCAGGGAGGAAGAGAAGACTTCTGCGAGGGGAGTTTTTCGCACACACATTCTTTACTTTGTTATTTGTTTTGCTTTACTTTATTTATTTTACCTGCATTGCTTTTTATCAAAAAACCAAAAAAATTAGAATCCTTGGTAGCTGTTTTTACTTGTTTACTTTCGTTTTGCTGAAATGGCCAATCCTGAAAACACCAAGTTGTGTGACTTCACTAGCACAAACAATAGTGATTTTATCTGCACTCCTATTGCACCATCTATTCCTGCTGCAAATTTTTATGAGATTAAGCCTGCTTTATTGAACCTTTTTATGAAAGAGCAATTTTCTGGTGCTAGTACTGAAGATGCTGCAGCTCATCTCAACAATTTTGTTGAGCTATGTGAGATGCAGAAATATAAAGATGTTGATAGTGATATTATTAAGCTCAAGCTGTTTCCTTTTTCTTTGAGAGGAAAAGCTAAAGATTGGTTGCTGTCTTTGACTAAGAATAGTATTGATTCATGGGCTAAGTGTAAGGATGCTTTTATTGGTAGATACTATCCTCCTGCTAAGATTATATCTCTGCGCAGCAATATTATGAAGTTTACTCAGTTTGATAATGAACATGTTGCTCAAGCTTGGGAAAGAATGAAATCTATGATAAAGAATTGCCCCACTCATGGACTGACTACTTGGATGATTATCCAAACTTTTTATGCAGGACTAAATTTTTCTTCAAGGAACCTACTTGATTCAGCTGCTGGAGGCACTTTTATGTCCCTTACATTGGGCGCCGCATCAAAGCTACTCGACAACATGATGGTAAATTATTCTGAATGGCACACCGAGAGAGCTCCACAAGATTGTTAGCGGAATTGCATGCCAGGTGGGAAAGAGAAGATGAGATGGCTAGCGAGATGAAGGTATGTACTATTACTACCTCTAATGATGTTGCTCCTACTGATAGCAACCCTCTTACTTTGATTGGTGTAGAGAAAACTCCCACTCCTTGTGTTAAAAAGCCTAAAACTGCCAAAACTTTTTCTCAAAAGAGTGCTGAAATTTTTCGGAGTGTGGGAGATGATAGCTCTATTTCTTTTAATGATTTTGATGTTGATGGCTGCAATATATCTGAAGTTATTTTGTTCTTGCAAAAGCTAGCTTTGACTCCCAATGCTAGTTCTTTAAATATTGCTTTTACTAAGCATATTACCAATGCTCTCATAAAGATTAGGGATGAAAAGTTGAAGCAAAAAAGCCTCTGTTCCCAAGAAGTTAGAAGATGGTTGGGAACCCATCATTGATATGCATGTTAATGGTTATGATTGCCATGCTTTATGTGATCTAGGTGCTAGTATTTCTATCATGCCTAGAAAGATTTATGACATGCTTGATTTACCACCGCTTGAAAAATGTTATTTTGATGTTCCTATTGCTGATGTTGCTAAGAAGAAACCTTTGGGAAGGATTAATGATGTTCTTATTGTGGTTAACAATAACCTTGTTCCCGTTGATTTTCTTGTTATGGACGTTGAATGCCATGCTTCATGTCCTATTATTTTGGGAAGACCCTTTCTTCGAACTGTAGGTGCTATCATTGATATGAGGGAAGGCACTATCAAGTATCAATTCCCGCTAAAGAAAGGTATGGAACACTTCCCTAGGAAAAGAAAGAAATTGCTTTTTGACTCTATTCTTAGAGCAAATTATGAGCTTGATGCTTCATCACTTGATATTACTTGATTCGCAATTTTCGGCGCCTAGCTCAAAGGCGTTAAAGAAAAGCACTCTTGGGAGATAACCCAATGTTTTCTTTTCAGTACTTTTTCTTTTATTTGAGTCTTGGAAGTCATTACTACTGTAATGACCGCTCCTTATCTTGTTTATTTCGTTTTTGTGCCAAGAGAAGCCTCTAATTTGAGCGAGGTAAAGATTTGGGGATGTTGCTGTCCTGAAACTGTTTTCGGTGCTGCACCGTAAAAATTCGTGAAAATTCTCTGTTTATCTTTTGGACCTGCGATTTCTTGTGCATATGCCCCAGGTTATATCCAAACTTTTGTTAGTTGAACACTTTTTGATTTGAGCAACAGAAAATCCCTCAAAAATTCGACCTTTGTCAGCTGTTCAGTTTTGACAGATTTCTGCCAATATTTGTGTTTGCCACTTTATCGCTTTTTTTTGAGTTCTTTTGATCATGGAACTTTTGGGGAGGTTGCTACAGTAGTATTTGCTATATATGTGGTGGTTTTGAGTTGAAACATGAAGCTAAAAGAGGTTGAATATATTTTATGCTTACACTAATGTTGCTAATAGAATTGTGTTTAGTTTTGTATGAAGGAAGTTTTCAAGTGTAGGGATTGGAGAATGATGAGATGAGTTGAAGAATGGACAAAAGCTCAAGCTTGGGGATGCCCATGCATCACCCCAAGAAATATCCAAGAAGTACAAGCGTCAAAGCTTGGGGATGCCCCCGAGGCACCCCTTCTTCATCGGCAAAAATCAGGTCACCTTTCAAAACACTATATTTTTATTGCTTCATGCACTATGTGTTTTTCTTGGAGCGTCAGTTGTTTTAGTTTTCTTAGTTGGTTTAGTTTGTTTGTTTGCTGCAATAAATGGTTGGACCCCAACAAATTTTCTTTTGGAGAAGTTACTCGTTTTCATTTGCAAAGAACGCTCAGTTTTTCACTCTTATCGTTTATCGAGTGTTCTACTTTTTCCGCTACTGCTTTTGGTTTTCGTTTTCGCCTTGATATGCGTTCAGACCTTGTCATATATTTTCATCAAGGTGTATTTTTTCCTCTGATCTTCATTGGTTTTCATCAAAAGAGGTGTTTATAAAAAAAATCAAATGGTGTTGGAAAAGAGAAAAAGCTTTGTGCAAAATAGTGGTACAAGAAGGAGCTTATGTAGACTGCGGCTTAGGCTTTTTCATGTCATGCTTGATGTCTTTTTGATAGTATGCTTAGTGGTTTTGCTGTAGCATGACTTGTCTCAAATAACTGAGATTGCTTAATGAGCCTTTGAAAAAATCATGCGTTGTTTTTACTGTATGGAAGCATTATTTTGGTTTTCTCCTTGATGCTTTATTTGGGTTGACTTGGCGCATGCTCACACATGTTAGACTCTTACAAAGTTGCCAATAGCCTTCATGATCATTTAGTTTTTGACTTTTGATGCCATCTTATGCTTCTTTTAATGTCGCTTTGTCGCTTTGCATGATTATGGCCATTATTGCTCTCTTAGTTGGTCGCTCCCAGTCTTTTGCTAGCCCTCACCTTGTATTGAGTATGAGCTCTACTCGTGCATCCAACTCCTAAAAACCAAGTTTTGTTATTGTGTCCACTATAAACTCCTATGCATGGTATTTGTAAGCCATTCCAAAGTAAATTCTCATGTGCTACCTTTCAAAAACCTTCAAAACACTTCTCGTTTTGTGACACTGTTTTCAGCTCATGGGGACGTAGTGGTCGGATTTGCTATCTTCCATATTGCTTATTCCAAAAAGAAAAAAAAAAGAGAAAAAAAGAAAGAAAAAAGGCACTCCTCCAAAGAATGTGAATGTTGGTGGGCACCCGATGGAATCGGTTAGCCATGGTATGTGAAAGGAAAAGGTGGGGAGGAGTGCCAAGTTTTATAAAAAGAGCACAAAAGTGCCAATCTCTCTCTCAAAAACTTGCTTCATTTTTGTATGGAAGATAGTAAGAACCCCATTGCCAGTCATTGACAAAGACAACCACCTCTCAAAACCAATTTTTTATCTCTCTGTTTTACAAATGAAAAGCTCTAGCACATGCTCAATCACTGCTTCCCTCTGCGAAGGGCCTTTCTTTTACTTTTATGTTGAGTCACCACCTTCTTTCTTTATGCACCATTAAGAGAGCATAGTTGTCATTCTTAGTGTGATATGCATTGTCCCAAAGTTCATTGATTGACTCATGATGATTGGTTTCACTTGTTCTTAAATTATTTGTATCTAGTCGCCCTCTTAAACTTTGAGGTGTCCTATGCATTTATGTTTTGCTCTCTTTGAAGGACAAGCTGAAAACCATTTGTATGTTTTTCCTTATGATTTGAACACACGTTTGACTTTCATTGTTTGATTATCATGATCTTTTGTTTGTGTTCATTTGCATGTTTACAACATGGTTGCTAAGTTTCTTATTGTCATGATTATATCTTTCATGCCCATGTTTTAAGTTCTATTGATCCCAGCTCACCAATGCTTACATATATGATCAAGATTGTGTAGGTGCATGTCACCTCAAAAATTATTCTTTTGTTATCACTTACCTACTCGAGGACGAGCAGGAGTTAAGCTTGGGGATGCTTGATACGTCTCAAACGTATCTATAATTTTTGATGCTCCATGCTTGTTTTTACACCATTTGCCTATTGTTTCGTTACACTTAGTGGCACTTTTATGCATTTTCCGGAACTAACCTATTAACAAGCGCCACAGTGCCAGTTTCCTGTTTTCTGCTGTTTTTGTGTTTCAGAAGTGATACACAGGAAATATTCTCGGAATTGGACGAAACAAGTTCCTGAAGTCTTATTTTACCCGGAAGCTTCCAGAGATCCGAAGAAGTGTCAGAGGGGGGCCACCAGGGCCCCACACAAGGGGGTGGCACGGCCAAGCCCCTGGCCGCGCCGGGCCCACGTGAGGGAGCCTGGCTCCACCTCTGACGACGCCCCTTCGCCTATAAGTACCCCCCGACGAGAAAAACCTAAAGCCCGATCTGATTTCCAGAACACATCGCGATACGCCGCCACCGTCGACCCGAAGATCGGGAGGGTCCAGAAGCTCTTCCCGGCACCCTGCCGGAGAGGGGAATCGCCACCGGAGGTCTTCTTCATCGCCATGCTTGCCTTCGGAGCGATGAGTGAGTAGTCTACCTTGGACTATGGGTCCATAGCAGTAGCTAGATGGTTGTCTTCTCCACCATGTGCTTCATGTTTAGATCTCATGAGCTGCCATACATGATTGAGATCACCGTTATGTAATTCTATGATGTTGGTTTGTTGGGATCCGATGAATATTGGTGTTTATGATTAAGTTGCTGTACTGAATTATATCTTTTGTTATCTCTATGTTGTTTATGATCTTGCATGCTCTCCGTTGTTAGTAGCTATCTTGGCCGAGTAGTTGCTAGTGACTCCAAGAGGGGGTATTTATGCTCGATAGTGGGTTCATGTCTCTATTTCACCTGGGGGAGTGACAGAAACCTCTAAGGTGGTAGATGTGCTGTTGCTACTAGGGAGAAAACAACATTCATATGCTCAAGGGCATATGCTTTGTTTACATTACACACTTTGCTTAATGCAATTATCTGTTGTTCGCAACTTAATACTTCTAGGGTGTTCGGATTGATATCCCAGGGAGTGGATTATTAGTCATAGATGCAGTTGGATGGCGGTCTATGTATTTTGTTGTAATGCCCAGAGTAAATCTCATAGTGATCTTCTTGACATATCACGTTATCTCTATTCTATCAATTGCCCAACTGTAATTTGTTTACCCAGCATGTTATTTTATCTATGGAGAGACACCACTAGTGAACTGTGGACCCCAGTCCTATTTTAATCATATTGCTATCACCTGTTTACTTTTCCCGCACTGTTTACTTTACTCGCATATTATTACTGTTTTCCACTCGATACACTCATAACCTTTGTTTCAAGCAAACCGGTGAGATTGACAACCTCATCGCAAGTTGGGAGCAAAGTATTTGTTTGTGTGTGTGCAGGTTCCATATCACCTTCAGTCGTCGCCGTCTCTCCTCTCCTGACCGATATTAAACCTTGGTTTCTTAACTGAGGGAAAACTAGCTGCTATACACATCATACCTTCCTCTTGGGGTTCCCAACGGGCTGGTCATTCACCACGCACAAGGACTGTCTGCTTCCACGTCCATCAACCGGTAGCACACCACCACCGAAGGAGTAATTCGTCATTGGTATTGGCATCCCCTTGGTTTGTTCCAAGCTTGGGGGAGTGCCGCGGTATCACATCATTACCTTTTACCCATTTACTTTTCAAGTAGAGTCATATCATGAATAGAGAAGTTATCATATAGATGGTTTGCAGTGTGGAAGTATCTCTCCTTTAGTTGGTTATCTATGTATCCCTTGGTGTGAGTTGCGGTTATGAAATATTAATGAGAAGTCTTATCATTTACTTTCTGCACACTTTATTTTAGTTTGCAATTTCTCTTATATGATTAATCTTGTTGATTAGTATTGGTATCACTTTTGGAGCATGAGTAAATCTAGTTGGTTATGGCAAACTTAGCAACGGTCAGCAGCAACAATACTTTGAGGCTTGAGTAGAAAAGAGGGAAACACATGTAGATACATTATTTCATCATCTTTCCTTCATGATTGGCTCATAAGCATTAGTATTCTCAAGTTAAGATCGTTTGTATTTTCAAGGAAGTTTGCATGATAGTTTTCTATCACATGTATGTTTGTTTGTTTCATTCAACTCTTATGCTTGCTACCCAGCCTTGCTAGCCAAAAACCTGTACTGAGAGGGAATACTTCTTGCGCATCCAATTTCCAAAAACCAAGTTACTTCCAAAGAGTCCACTATAAATTCCTATGCATGGTATTTCAAGCCATTCCAAGTAAATTTTCATGTGCTACCTTTCAAAACCTTCAAATAATTCTCATTTTGTGACACTGTTTTTAGCTCATGAGGACATAGTGGTTGGGTTTGTTATCTTCCATACTAAATTAAGTACCCCTTGACTTGCATGCTTCATCTGCTCGTCACTAATTTTGCAAGGGAGCTGGTCAGACCATTATAACAAAAAAAAGAAAAAAAGAAAAGAAAAAGACACTCCTCCATGGTATGTGAAAGTTGGTGGGCACCCGAAGGATTCAGTTAGCCATGATTTGTGAAAGGAAAGGTGGGGAGGAGTGCCAAACTATAAAAGAGCATATAAATGCCTCTTACAACAATTCGGAACCGCTCTCACTTGTTTAGTATGGAAGATAGCAAGAACTCCGTTGCTAGTCGTTGACAGGAACAACCACCTCTCAAAACAATTTTTATCTCTGTTTTACAAATGAAAAGCTCTAGCACATGATTAATCCATGCTTCCCTCTGTGAAGGGCCTATCTTTTACTTTTATGTTGAGTCAACCTATTCCCCTCTATCTCAAGCAAGCATTTGAGTTGTTGTGATTCGACCATCCATATGTTGATTTATTCAATCATGTTTCCTATCTTCATTTGTTTAGTATGATGCTTTTATCTGAATGAATATATCTTTGGAAGCTATCAATGACTGTAAAGAGATTGTTATGATTGAGCGTGTGATTTTTGCTTTATAAGCTCTGATATAAAAGGCTCCGATCGAAATATAAGTATAATATGTTCATTGTTCTCTGGCCAAGAACAAAGGTTTGCCATTACCAATCATGATTTACCTTGTGCACCTTTATTGTGATTCCCTTTGCTCATTGCAATTAAAATTATATAAAGGGAAGTTGCTGTCTATTATGACTTGTGCCTTGGTAAGCATGATGCTTCTTGTCCGTATATTATTTATCGACACTTCACTCCATAAACCTGTGGTCATGTTTACTGAGTTCAGTTTTCGCTTGGGGACAAGCGAGGTCTAATCTTGGGGGGTTGATACGTCCATTTTGCATCACTATTCTATATCATAATTTACTGTTATTCATTGATATATTTCATATTTAGAGATGATACTTATGTTATTTCCTCCATTTTTGCATGTTTGATGATTATTGGAGAATTCACTGCCGGAGTCCGGATTCTGCTGGAAAAAGGACCGTCAAGATACAATATTTCTGAAGACCAGCAACTCCAGGAAAATACCCAAAAATTCATATTTCGCCGGAAGACGGAAGTAGCCAGAAGGAGAGGGCGAGGTGAGCCACCAGGGGACAACACCACCACCTGGCGTGGGCCAGGCCTAGGCCGCACCGCCAGGTGGTGTGGCCGCCCTAGTCCACCTCAGGCATCGCCCCTTCGCGTATATCGTCTCCCCAAAAACCTAATACTGGGGGCAGGATTGCAGATAGACTTCGCCGCCTCTGCGGGGCGGAAAACACACAGAGAGAGAAAGCTCTTCGGCAGGCAGAAATCTGCCAGGGAAATTCCTTCTCGGAGGGGGGAAATCGTCGCCATCGAGCTGGGCTTCATCGGGATCATCATCATCATCACCATCATCACCAGCACCTTCATCACCTTCATCACCATGCTGTCCCGATGTAACATCTTGGGGTGAATCTTGTCCAGTTCATAGGGGAAACTTTCCCGGTGTTGATTACTCTTGTAGTTGATGCTATTGAGTGAAACCGTTGAATTAAGGTTTATGTTCAGATTGTTATTTATCATTATTTCTCCTCTGATCATGATCCATAAGATGTCTTGTGAGTAGTTCGTTTAGTTCTTGAGGACATGGGAGAAGTCAAGATGTTAGTAGTGGAACTATGTTGAGTAATATTTAATGGTTTGATATATTTATGTTGTGGTGCTATTTTACTAGTGGTGTCATGTGAACGTAGACTACATGATACTTCACCTTTATGGGCCTAGTGGAATGCATTATGTATTTGGCTACTAATTGTGGGGTTGCCGGAGTGACAGAAACCTAAACCCCCGTTAGGAAACCAGTGCACCAGGGAGTGTAGGATCTCAGAGTTTAAGGCTGTGGTTAGATTTATCTTAATTACTTTCTTGTAGTTGCGGATGCTTGCAAGGGGTATAATCACAAGTATGTATTAGTCCAAGTTGGGGTAGTGCATTAGCATAGGTTCACCCCCATAATACCTATCAAACTAATGAAGATTATTCAGCTATATGAAGAGAAAGTGCTTGACGAAATTCCCGTGTGTCCTCAGGAACATTTGGTAATCATAAGTAACATAACCGGCTTGTCCTTTGCTCTAGAAAGGATTGGGCCACTCGCAGCGATTATTATTACTGTCTTTTATTTACTCGTACTTTATTTATCTGCATTATCAAATACCCCTGAAAACCCGTTTGCTAGTATTTACAGTGATTCCTTGATAAAAACTGCTTATTGATACATCTCAAATGTATCTATAATTTTTGATGCTCCATGCTTGTTTATACACCATTTGCTTTGTGTTTTGTTACACTTCGTGCAGTTTTTATGCATTTTCTGGAAGTAACCTATTACCAAGATGCCACAGTGCAAGTTCCCTGTTTTCTGCTGTTTTTGTGTTTCAGAAAAGCTACACAGGAAATATTCTCAGAATTGGACAAAACAAAAGCCGAACCTCCTATTTTTACCGAAGCTTTGCGAAGACCGAAGATGAGACGGAGGGGGGCTAGGGGCCAGGCTCACCATAGGGTGGCGTGGCCTAGCCCCTGGCCGTGCCACCACATGGTGAGACCGCCTGGTCCACCCTCTGACGCTGCCCTTTGATACGTCTCGAACGTATCTATAATTTTTGATGCTCCATGCTTGTTTTTACACCATTTGCCTTGTGTTTCGTTACACTTCGTGGCGTTTTTATGCGATTTCTGGAACTAACCTATTGACAAGATGCCACAGTGCCAGTTCCCTGTTTTCTGCTATTTTTGTGTTTCAGAAAAAGCGACACAGGAAATATTCTCGGAATTGGACGAAACAAAAGCCGAACTCCCAAAAATTCACCGAAGCTTCCAAAGAACCGAAGAGGAGACGGAGTGGGGCCACGAGGGCCCCACACAATAGGGCGGCGTGGCCTGGCCCCTGGCCACGCCCCCTACATGTGAGGGCGCCCTGGCAGCCCCCTGACGACGCCCCTTCGCCTATATAAAGCCTTGGGACGGAAAACCCTGGGGGAATCGGCAATTTTCCAGAAAGAGTTCCGCAGCTCCGCCGCCACCGCCGACGAATTTCAGGGGACAGAAGTCTCTGTTTCGGCACCCTGCCGGGACGGGGAAGTGCCCCCGGAGCCATCTCCATCGGTCTCCATCACCGTCTCCGCCGTCTCCATCGACCTCACCGCCATCTCCATCAACCTTGCTGTCTCCTATGATGAGGAGGGAGTAGTTCTCCCTCGGGGCTGAGGGCTCTACCGGTAGCTATGTGGTTCACCTCTCTCTCCCATGATGTGATCTTTATATGATCGTGAGCTTTGTATCTAGTTGAATTGGTAGATGTTATTATTCAGATATTATGCTACTCCTATGCTTTATTATTGTACTCTCCGGAGATACCTCGTATCATGGTGTAAAGGTGACTAGTGTGTGCATCATGTGTATATTTTTGGTTAATGTCTCTATGAAATGTTGGTGTTTGTTGGAACCATCTAGTGCGTTCATGGTGATAGTGTGGGACAATCTAGTTTGGGTACATACGAACTTTGAGGAGTGCTTCGTAGCCCTACGCATGATTAGTGTTCGTTTTCCATTGGAGAATTGTTTTGAGTTGCATATTGATGATAGTATCTATTGGTTCAATTATGTTATATTTGTTGGGAGTGTGTCCACTAGTGAAGTATGATCCCTAGGCCTTGTTTCCAAGCATTGCACACCGTTTACTTACTATTTTGTTACATGTTTGCTCGCAGTGATATTTATTTCAGATCACATTTGCTACTTATAATCATCACTACTACTTGTATTTCATTATCTCTTCGCCGAACTAGTGCACCTATACATCTGACAAGTGTATTGGGTGTGTTGGGGACACAAGAGACTTTATGTATCGTAATTGCAGGGTTGTTTGAGAGGGATAGCTTTGACCCCTTCCTCCCTAAGTTCGATAAACCTTGGGTGATTCACTTAAGGGAAACTTGCTGCTGCTCTACAAACCTCAGCACTTGGAGGCCCAACACTGTCTACAAGAACAGACGCGTGCATAGACATCAAGCTCTTTTCTAGCGCCGTTGCCGGGGAGGTAAGGTAAAAGGTACTCGCATCCTCCTGTGTGAGTGCTCGGAGTTATTTCCTTTAGATTCTGCAATTATATCTTTTTGTTTCTTGTTTTTATTTTCACTAGTTAGGCTTAATGGAAAACAAAGAGTTCTTTAGTCTTTTTCCTGAGTTTAGATTTGAAGAGAAAATTGAAAAACCTTTGGAGCTTATTTCGCATAGCAATGTTATTAGTACGAATGCTTTGAATCCCGTTATTGCTAATGCTATAGAAAAGTCTAAGCTTGGGGAAGCTGGTTTTGTTAAGCATGATATTTTTAGTTCCCCAGCTTTAGTGGAGAAAGTTTGCTCTGATGATATTTTATCTCCCATATGTGATGTTTCTAATGATGCTTGTGCTCCTCATCCTTTTAAAATACCTACGAAGATTGTTGAACGTGTTAGGGATGACTGCTATTTAGGAGATGGAACTGTCCATCCTGGTGATCATTTGCTCTTTATACATGAATTATGTGAGTTGTTCTAGTGTGCAGGTATTTCAATGAACCAAGTTAAGAAGAAGCTATTCTCTTTTTCACTGAAAGGCAGAGCTAAGGAATGGTATAAAACACTGGAGGATGGTCGATCTATTGACTGGGAGGAAATTGTATCTCTCTTTTATTCTAAATTCTATCCTTCTAGTCAGGTTTATAAAGATAGGAATTACATTTATAATTTTCATCCGCATGAGGGAGAAAGCATTGCCCAAGCATGGGGAAGATTAAAGTTACTAATGCACAAATGTCCTATTCATGATCTTCCTCGTAATATTGTTATTAATAATTTTTATGCAAGGCTTTCAGGATATTACAAGGACTATCTAGATGCATGCTTTGATGGGTCTTTCACAAGCAAGGATGCTGACACCAAGTGGGATCTGCTTGAAACAATTCAAAACAATATTGAAGGTTGGGATAGCGACAAAGGTAAAGGATCAGGTATGAATTACGAGTTTGATTGCATTAAGTCTTTCACTGAAACTGCTAATTTTCAAGAGCTTAGTGCTAAGTATGGTCTTGATCCTCAAATTATGATTGATTGCTTTAAAACCTTTGCTTCCCATATTAATGTTCCGAAAGGAAATGGGGACGTGTATCATGAACCTTTTAAGGACACTCGCGTAGAAAATGATATTGTTGTTGATGATTCCAATAAACATGCTCGAACCTCTGAAAGTCCTATTTCCTATAAGCATGTTAATTTTTGTGGAGTACATAGACCTTGTGAACAGAGTTACAATAAGGAAGATTATTGTGTCCACCACACAAATGAAGAAACCAGTATGTGGCTCAGGGATCTAGACGAGCTTGGTGAAAAGGTTTGTGAGCTTTATCCTTTTCTTTGTGAATTTTGTGGTAAAACGGGTCACTTTAATTTTCAATGCCCAATTAATCCAACGAGTACCGCAGATTTGTATTGTGATGATAAGATTACTCTCAATCAGCATGATGAGCTTACTTTGTTTTTGAATTGTGAAGAGATATCTAGAAAGATTTCTTTGGTTGATATGAGAGATGTTGATATTAATAGCATCCTTCGTGGTTGTCGTCTCTATTGTGCTAAAGATTGCCTCGCAAATACTTACTTACAAGATCTTATAAAACATGATGTTTTGCCAAGCTATGACAGGACTAATAGATGTTTCGATCTTATTAATAGAGAGGAGAAATCCTCCAAAGTTTCTTCTGTTGTTTCTGTCAGTAAACCAGATTATGTGGAGAAGATGCCTTTCCCTCCTAAAGAATATGTGGAGAAGATGCCCTTCAAGTCTCTCCCTCCTAAAGGAGAGAGTAAGCAGAGTATGAAGAAGAAGAAGAAGAGGAGTAAGAGATGAGAGGGCACGGTATCTTCCCCTAAGCGTTATGATCCTGCTATAGATTATGATAATTCTGATTGGGATGATGTTCTCATGCCTGTTACCTATGTTAGTGATCATGATTGGGAAAAGCACTCTACTTTTGATATTGAAAATCTTTTTGGTACAAATTCTAAGGTTAATAATTATTGTACCATTAGTACTATCCATGTTCCTTCTTATGATGATATGTTTGATGAATATGCTTTGCGAAATAGCTGTTCTCTAGCTTGTGATGATACTAAACCTCTAGTTTATGATGGTTATGATGATGGGTATAATATTTTCAGTTCACCTACTTTTGAGGAGAAAATTAGTTATGATTACAATATGCCTCCTATTTTTGATGATTATGGTGATGAGAATAATTATTCTGTTGAATCTGCTCCTACTACTATTGTTCATGTGGGGAGTATTAATTCTTTATGCATGTGGCTCATGATAGGGAAGCTTTATGTGATAGTTATATTGTTAATTCTATTCATGATGCTACTGAAAGTTATTATGAGAGAGGGAAACATGGTTTGATGGATCTCAACAATATTGAGTTTCCCCTCTTTATGTTGCAACTCTTGAAGTTGTACTTGTTTTGCCTTCCTATGCTTTTTGCTTTGCGCTTTCATGACTTGTCTCTTTACAAGATTATTTTTCATAGAAAGTGGTTTAGATTTAAATGTCTTTCACATTTGCTTTTTGATGCTCTCTATTGCTTTAAGTTCCTATATGGCGCCTTTGCCTCAAGCTCTTATATGGTGCCCACATGAGCATCTTTGCAAATTACTGCGCCTAGCTCAAAGGCGTTAAAGAAAAGCACTCTTGGGAGATAACCCATTGTTTTATTTTTAGTATTTTTTCTTTTATTTGAGTCTTGGAAGTTATTACTACTGTAATAACCGCTCCTTATCCTTTTTATTTTTGTTGTTGTGCCAAGAGAAGCCTCTAATTTGAGTGAGGTAAGATTTGGGGATGTTGCTGTCCTGAAACAGTTTTCGGTGCTGCACCGTAAACATTCGTGAAAATTCTCTGTATATCTTTTGGACCTGCGATTTCTTGTGCGTATGCCCCAGGTTATATCCAAACTTTCATTAGTTGAACACTTTTTGATTTGAGCAACAGAAAGCCCTTTAAAAATTCGACCTTTGTCAGCTGTTCTGTTTTGATAGATTTCTGCCAATATTTGTGTTTGCCACTTTATCGCTTTCTTTTTGAGTTCTTTTGATCACGGAACTTTTGGGGAAGTTGCTACAGTAGTATATACTTTATATGTGGTGGTTTTGAGTTTAAACCTGAAGCAAAAAGGGTTGATTCATTACTATGCTTACACTAATGTTGCTAATAGAATTATGTTTAGTTTTGTATGAAGGAAGTTTTCCAGTGTAGGGATTGGAGAATGATGAGATGAGATGAAGAATGGAAAAAAGCTCAAGCTTGGGGATGCCCATGCACCCCAAGAAATATCCAAGAAGTACAAGCTTCAAAGCTTGGGGATGCCCCGAGGCACCCCCTTCTTCATCGGCAAAAATCAGGTCACCTTTCAACACACTATATTTTTATTGCTTCATGCACTATGCATTTTTCTTGGAGCGTTTTTACTTTTGCTTTCAGTTTTCTTTTGTTTTGTTTGCTGCAATAAATGGTTAGATCACATCATGTTTCTTTTGGAAGAGATGAACTCGCTTTTCATTTGCCAAGAACACTCTAGTTTTTACTCTTATCGTTCAATGAGTGTTCTCTTTTTCTACTACTGCGTTTAGCTTGCATTTTTCGCCTTGATTTTTGTTCAGATCTTGTTTTATCTTTGCATCAAGGTGTATTTGGACCTCTGGTATATGTTGGTTTTCCTCAAAAAGGTTTGAATGGTGTTGGAAAAGAGAAAAAGTTTCATGCAAAAAAGTGGTACAAAAAGGAGCTTGTGTAGACTGCGGCCTAGGCTTTTGCATGTCGTGCTTGATGTCTTTTTGATAGTATGCTTAGTGATTTTTGCTGTAGCATGACTTGTCTCAAATGACTGAGATTGCTTAATGAGCCTTTGAAAAAATCATGCGTTGTTCTTATTATATGGAAGCATTTATTTGGTTTTCTCCTTTGATGCTTTATTTGGGTTGATTTGGCGCATGCTCACACATGTTAGACTCATACAAAGTCGCCAATAGCCTCTATGATCATTTAGTTTTTGACTTTTGATGCCATCTTATGCTTCTTTTAATGTTGCTTTGTCGCTTTGCATGATTATGGCCGTTATTGCTCTCTTAGTTGGTCGCTCCCAGTCTTTTGCTAGCCCTCATTTTGTACTGAGTATGAGCTCTACTCGTGCATCCAACTCCCAAAAACCAAGTTTGCCATTGTGTCCACTATAAATTCCTATGCATGGTATTTGCAAGCCATTCCAAGTAAATTTTCATGTGCTACCTTTCAAAAAACCTTCAAAATACTTCTCATTTTGTGACACTGTTTTCAGCTCATGGGGACGTAGTGGTCGGATTTGCTATCTTCCATATTGGCTTATTCCAAAAAGAAAAGAAAAAAGAGAAAAGAAAGAAAGAAAAAGGCAATCCTCCATGGTATGTGAATGTTGGTGGGCACCCGATGGAATCGGTTAGCCATGGTTTGAGAAAGGAAAAAAGGTGGGGAGGAGTGCCAAGCTTTATAAAAGAGCACAAAAGTGCCAATCTCTCTCTCAAAAACTTGCTTCATTTTTGTATGGAAGATAGTAAGAACCCCATTGCCAGTCGTTGACAAAGACAACCACCTCTTAAAACCAATTTTTATCTCTCTGTTTAACAAATTAAAAGCTCTAGCACATGTTTAATCACTGTTTCCCTCTGTGAAGGGCCTTTCTTTTACTTTTATGTTGAGTCACCACCTTCTATCTTTATGCACCGTATAAGAGAGCATAGTTGTCATTCTGAGTATAATGTGCATTGTCCCAAAGTTTTCATTAATTGATTCATGACTATGGTTTCACTTGTTCCTAAATTATTTGTATCTAGTCGCCCTCTTAAACTTGAAGGTGTCCTATGCATTTATGTTTTGCTCTCCATGAAGGACAAGCTGAAAACCATTTGTATGTTTTTCCTTATGATTTGAACACATGTTTGACTTTCATTGTTTCATTTTCATGATCTTTTGTTTGTGTTCATTTTCATGTTATAACATGGTTGCTAAGTTTCTTCTATCAAGATTATGTCTTTCATGCCCATGTTTTAAGTTCTTTTGATCCTAGTGCACAACGCTTACATACATGATCAAGATTGGGTAGGTGCATGTCACCTCAAAAATTATTTCTTTTGTTATCACTTACCTACTCGAGGACGAGCAGGAGTTAAGCTTGGGGATGCTGATATGTCTCGAACGTATCTATAATTTTTGATGCTCCATGCTTGTTTTTACACCATTTGCCTTGTGTTTCGTTACACTTCGTGGCGTTTTTATGCGATTTCCGGAACTAACCTATTGACAAGATGCCACAGTGACAGTTCCCAGTTTTCTGCTGTTTTTGTGTTTCAGAAAAGCTACACAGGAAATATTCTCGGAATTGGACGAAACAAAAGCCGAACGTCCAGAAATTCACCGAAGCTTCCAGAGAACCAAAGAGGAGACGGAGTGGGGCCACGAGGGCCCCACACAATAGGGCGGCGCGGCCTGGCCCCTGGCCGCGCCCCCTATGTGTGAGGGTGCCCTGGAAGCCCCCTGACGACGCCCCTTCGCCTATATAAAGCCTCGGGACGGAAAACCCTAGGGGAATCGGCAATTTTCCAGAAAGAGTTCCGCAGCTCCGCCGCCACCACCGATGAATTTCGGGGGACAGAAGTCTCTGTTTCGGCACCCTGCCGGGACGGGGAAGTGCCCCCGGAGCCATCTCCATCGGTCTCCATCACCGTCTCCGCCGTCTCCATCGACCTCACCGCCATCTCCATCAACCTTGCTGTCTCCTATGATGAGGAGGGAGTAGTTCTCCCCCGGGGCTGAGGGCTCTACCGGTAGCTATGTGGTTCACCTCTCTCTCCCATGATGTGATCTTTATGTGATCGTGAGCTTTGTATCTAGTTGAATTGGTAGATGTTATTATTCAGATATTATGCTACTCCTATGCTTTATTATTGTACTCTCCGGAGATACCTCGTATCATGGTGTAAAGGTGACTAGTGTGTGCATCATGTGTATCTTTTTGGTTAATGTCTCTATGAAATGTTGGTGTTTGTTGGAACCATCTAGTGCGTTCATGGTGATAGTGTGGGACAATCTAGTTTGGGTACATACGGACTTTGAGGAGTGCTTCGTAGCCCTACGCATGATTAGTGTTCGTTTTCCATTGGAGAATTGTTTTGAGTTGCATATTGATGATAGTATCTATTGGTTCAATTATGTTATATTTGTTGGGAGTGTGTTCACTAGTGAAAGTATGATCCCTAGGCCTTGTTTCCAAGCATTGCATACCGTTTACTTATTGTTTTGTTACATGTTTGCTCACAGCGATATTTATTTCAGATCACATTTGCTACTTATAATCATCACTACTACTTGTATTTCACTATCTCTTCGCCGAACTAGTGCACCTATACATCTGACAAGTGTATTGGGTGTGTTGGGGACACAAGAGACTTTCTGTATCGTAATTGCAGGGTTGTTTGAGAGGGATAGCTTTGACCTCTTCCTCCCTGAGTTCGATAAACCTTGGGTGATCCACTTAAGGGAAACTAGGTGCTGCTCTACAAACCTCTGCACTTGGAGGCCCAACACTGTCTACAAGAACAGACGCGTGCATAGACATCACCCTTTCGCCTATAAAATCCCCTCGACGGGAAAAACCTAAGGGACGGATCGCTTTTCCTCGAAACATGCTGCAAGCCGCCGCCATCGTCGAAGCGAGATCGGGAGGATCCAGGAGCTCTTCCCGGCACCCTGCCGGAGAGGGGAATCCCTGTCGGAGGCCTTCTACACCACCATGGTCGCCTCCAGAGTGATGTGTGAGTAGTCTACCTTGGACTACGGGTCCATAGCAGTAGCTAGATGGTTGTCTCCTCCGCTATGTGTTTCATGTTTAGATCTTGTGAGCTGCCCTACATGATCAAAATCATCTTTATGTAATCATGCATGTTGTGTTTGTTGGGATCCGATGAGTATTGGTACTATGTCAAGTTGATGTGCTGAATATATATCTTTATGTTATCTCTATGTGGTTTATGATCTTGCATGCTTTCCGTTGCTAGTAGATATCTTGGCCGAGTAGATGCTAGTTACTCCTAGAGGGAGTATTTATGCTCGATAGTTGGGTTCATGCCTCTAGTAATCTGAGGGAGTGACAGAAACCTCTAAGGTTGTAGATGTGCTGTTGCCACTAGGGAGAAAACAACATTCTTGTGTCCAAGGATATTTGCTTTGTTCACTTTACGCACTTTGCTTAATGCAGTTATCCGTTGTTCGCAACTTAATACTGAAGGGGTACTCAGACGACTCCCCGCGAGTGGATTATTAGTCATAGATGCAGTTGGATTACGGTCTATGTATTTTGTTGTAATGCCCAGAGTGAATCTCATAGTGATCCTCATGACATATGTACGTTATCTTTATTCTATCAATTGCCCAACTGTAATTTGTTTACCTAGCATGTTATTATTTATCTTATGGAGAGACACCGCTAGTGAACTATGGACCCCGGTCTAATTTCCTTTACATTGTTATACCGTTTTACTTTTACTCGCACTGTTTACTTTACTTGCGTACTATTACCCTTTTACCACTCGATACGTTCAATCCTTTGTTTACAGCAAACCGGTGAGATTGACAACCTCATCGTAAGTTGGGAGCAAAGTTTTTGGTTGTGTTGTGTGCAGGTTTCACGTTGCTGCTAGGTGAAGACACACCAACAATATTTCTGGCGCCATTGTCCGGAGTGTCGTGAAGCTAGCAAGCATCACCTTTTGAAGTTTGGCTTTCTCCTACTGGTTCGATAAACCTTGGTTTCACAACTGAGGGAGGACTTGCTGCTGTGCTCATCATACCTTCCTCCTGGGGTTCGCAACGAGCTGTTACTTACAAGCCATCACTTATCAACACCTTCTGCTCCTCGTTGGGTTCGACACTCTAATTTATCTAAAGTACTATGATACACCCCTTATACTTCTGGGTCATCAAGGATCATGAAAGCTTGTGTGATCTTGCATAATATGATGATCGAGTATGAGCGTAACCAATGATTTTGACTACTACTATGACTTATGGGAAGGGTGGTACATTCTCGTAGGCGTGTTGACCGCATCAATCACTTCCTTCAGTTTCATCACAGAATTCGAGATGATGAGACTCATCGATAGCTTAAAGAAGATATCATATGGGGGAGGTGTGATACGTCTCAAACGTATCTATAATTTTTGATGCTCCATGCTTGTTCTTACACCATTTGCTTAGTGTTTCGTTACACTTCGTGGCATTTTTATGCATTTTCCGGAACTAACCTATTAATGAGATGCCACAGTGCCAGTTCCCTGTTTTCTGCTGTTTTTGTGTTTCAGAAAAGTTACACAGGAAATATTCTCAAAATTGGACGAAACAAAAGCCGAACATCCAGAAATTTATCGAAGCTTCCAGAAGTCCGAAGAGGAGACGAAGAGGGGCCACGAGCCGGCAACATAGTACGGCGGCGCAGCCCAGCCCCTGGCCGCGCCCCCTATGTGTGAGACCACCCTGGTCCACCTCTGACGCTGCCCCTTCGCTTATAAAGACCCCCCGACGGGAAAAACCTAAACACCCGATCAATTTTCCAGAAACACATCGCGATCTGCCGCCATCGTCGACCCAAGATCGGGAGGGTCCAGAAGCTCTTCTCGGCACCCTGCCGGAGACGGGAATCGCCACCGAAGGTCTTCTTCATCGCCATGCTTGCCTCTGGCGCAATGAGTGAGTAGTCTACCTTGGACTATGGGTCCATAGCAGTAGCTAGATGGTTATCTTCTCCACCATGTGCTTCATTTTTAGGTCTCGTGAGCTGCTTTACATGATCGAGATCATCTTTGTGTAATTCTACATGTTGTGTTTGTTGGGATCCGATGAATATTGGTGTTATGTTGAGTTGATGTGCTGAATCATATATCTTATGTTATCTCTATGTTGTTTATGATCTTGCATGCTCTCCGTTGTTAGTAGCTATCTTGGACAAGTAGATACTAGTGACTCCAAGAGGGGGTATTTATGCTCGATAGTTGGGTTCATGCCTCTATTTAATCTGGGGGAGTGACAGAAAGCTCTAAGGTTGTAGATGTGCTGTTGCCACTAGGGAGAAAACAACATTCTTGTGTCCAAGGACATTCGTTTTGTTTACATTACACACTTTGCTTAATGCAGTTATCTGTTGTTCGCAACTTAATACTCGTGGGGTGTTCGGACGATATCCCCATGGGTGGATTATTAGTCATAGATGCAGTTGGATGGTGGTCTATGTATTTTGTTGTAATGCCCAGAGTAAACCTCATAGTGATCCTCGCGACATATGCACATTATCTTTATTCTATCAATTGCCCAACTGTAATTTGTTTACCGAGCATGTTGTTATTTATTTTATGGAGAGACACCACTAGTGAACTATGGACCCCGGTCCAATTTCCTTTACATTGTTACACCGTTTTACTATTACTCGCACTGTTTACTTTCTCGCATACTATTATTGTTTTCCACTCGATACGCTCATACCTTTGTTTACAGCAAGCCGGTGAGATTGACAACCTCATCGTAAGTTGGGAGCAAAGTACTTGGTTGTGTTATGTGCAGGTTCCGCGTTGCTACTAGTTGAAGACGCGCTAACAAGTGTCGTAAACGGCGCCCTTGTTGGAGTGTCACTAAGCTAGCAAGCATCACCTTCTCGATTTTAGCTTTTTCCTACTGGATTGATAAACCTCGGTGTCTTACTGAGGGAAAACTTGCTACTGTGCTCATCATACCTTCCTTTTGGGGTTCCCAACTGGGTGGTCATCCTGCCCGCATCAAGCTAATTTTCTGGCGCCGTTGCCAGGGAAAAAGAAGACTTCTGCTAAGGGAGTTTCGCACGCACATCCTTTACTTTGTTTTAGTTTTGCTTTTACTTTATTTTTCCTTGCATCGTTTTTATCAAAAACACAAAAAAATTAGTTTCCTTTATAGTTGTTATTTCTTTACTTTAGTTCATTATGTTGTTCCCTAAGTATGTTTTGGAGGACCTCTCAGTAGGTAGTGGTTCTATTATTGGGAAAAGTAATATTGAGGAGTTCTTTAATCATATTAGCATGCATAAAGATGAAGAGGATAAATCTTTGGCTGAGCTTGCTCCTAGTTATGAAGTTGCTTCTGCTTATTTAGTTCACATGTTAGAAGCAATGTTTGCTAGTCTTAATCCTTTTATGAAATACATGTTTCTTAAGCTTCATGATATTGAAGACCCCAAAAAGAAAGATTTTATCTTGGAGACTTTGCGTAGAGAATTTAGGGATGTTGTGATTGAAGCTTGGAAAGTTTTTAAGTGTTTTAATATGCTTGGTTCATCTGTTAATGTTGTTGATACAACCAAAGAAGAAACCAAAGTACCAATACCTAGCAAACTCTTGGGATTGCATGATGCTTTGGAAAATAATTTTGATTGGATCTGTCCTGAAAATCTTTTTAGTGATTTGAGTGAACCAAAGCGTGATCACAAGGGGTCTTAAAAAACTTATGTGGATGCAATACAATGCCTTATTGAAAAGACCTTTGCAGTGGATCTTAATGCTTCATCACTTGATATTACTTGATTTGCACTTTCTGCGCCTAGCTCAAAGGCGTTAAAGAAAAGCACTCTTGGGAGATAACCCATTGTTTTACTTTCAGTTCTTTTTATTTTATTTGAGTCTTGGAAGTTATTACTACTGTAATAACCTCTCCTTATCATTTTTATTTCGTTTTTTAGCCAAGAGAAGCCTCTAATTTGAGTGAGGTAAGATTTGGGGATGTTGCTGTCCTGAAACAGATTTCGGTGCTGCAACGTAAATATTCGTGAAAATTCTCAGAATATCTTTTTGACCTGCAATTTCTTGTGCATATGCTCCAGGTTATATACAAACTTTCATTAGTTATACACTTTTTCATTTGAGCAACAGAAAACCCTCGAAAAAATCGACCTTTGTCAGCTGTTCTGTTTTGACAGATTTCTGCCACTATTTGTGTTTGCCTCTTTATCGCTTTCTTTTTGAGTTCTTTTGATCACGGAACTTTTGGGGAAGTTGCTACAGTAGTATATGCTTTATATGTGGTGGTTTTGAGTTTAAATCTGAAGCAAAAATGGGTTGATTCATTATTATGCTTACACTAATGTTGCTAATAGAATTGTGTTTAGTTTTGTATGAAGAAAGTTTTCAAGTGTAGGGATTGGAGAATGATGAGATGAGTTGAAGAATGGACAAAAGCTCAAGCTTGGGGATGACCACGCACCCCAAGAAATATCCAAGAGGTACAAGCGTCAAAGCTTGGGGATGCCCCCGAGGCACCCCTTCTTCATCGGCAAAAATTAGGTCACCTTTCAACACACTATATTTTTATTGCTTCATGCACTATGCGTTTTTCTTGGAGCGTCTTGTCTTTAGTTTTCAGTTTTGTTTTGTTTTGTTTGCTGCAATAAATGGTTGGACCCCAACAAATTTCTTTTGGAGAAGTTGCCTTGCTTTTCATTTGCCAAGAACACTCCGTTCTTCACTCTTATCGTTCAACGAGTGTTCTCTTTTTCTAGAACTGCGTTTAGCTTTCGTTTTTCGCCTTGATCTTTGTTCAGATCTTCTTATATCTTTATATCAAGGTGTATTTTGACCTCTGGTCCATGTTGGTTTTCATCAAAAGAGTTGTTTCAAAAAGGTTCGAATGGTGTTGGAAAAGAGAAAAAATTTCATGCAAAAAAGTGGTACAAAAAGGAGCTTGTTTAGACTGTGGCTTAGACTTTTGCATGTCGTGCTTGATATCGTTTTGATAGTATGCTTAGTGGTTTTGCTGTAGCATGACTTGTCTCAAATGACTGAGATTGCTTAATGAGCCTTTGAAAAAAAATCATACGTTGTTTTTATTATTTGGAAGCATTAATTTGGTTTTCTCCTTGATGCTTTATTTGGGTTGACTTGGCGCATGCTCACACATGTTTGACTCATACAAAGTCACCATAAGCCTCTATGATCATTTAGTTTTTGACTTTTGATGCCATCTTATGCTTCTCTTGATGATGTTTTGTCGCTATGCATGATTATGGCCGTTATTGCTCTCTTAGTTGGTCGCTCCTAGTCTTTTGCTAGCCCTCATTTTGTACTGAGTATGAGCTCTACTCGTGCATCCAACTCCCAAAAACCAAGTTATGCCAATGTGTCCAGTATAAATTCCTATGCATGGTATTTGCAAGCCATTCCAAGTAAATTTTCATGTGCTACCTTTCAAAAAAACCCTTCAGAATACTTCTCGTTTTGTGACACTGTTTTCAGCTCATGGGACGTAGTGGTCGGATTTGCTATCTTCCATATTGTTTATTCTAAAAAAGAAAAAAAGGAAAAAAGAAAAGAAAAAAAGGCACTCCTCCATGGTATGTGAATGTTGGTGGGCACCCGATGGAATCGGTTAGCCATGGTTTGAGAAAGGAAAAAAGGTGGGGAGGAGTGCCAAGCTTTATAAAAGAGCACAAAAAGTGCCAATCTCTCTCAAAAACTTGCTTCATTTTTGTATGGAAGATAGTAAGAACCCCATTGCCAGTCGTTGACAAAGACAACCACCTCTCAAAACCCAATTTTTATCTCTCTGTTTTACAAATGAAAATCTCTAGCACATATTTAATCACTGCTTCCCTCTACGGAGGGCCTTTCTTTTACTTTTATGTTGAGTCACCACCTTCTATCTTTACGCACCATCTAAGAGAGCATAGTTGTCATTCTGAGTTTAATGTGCATAGTCCCAAAGTTTATCATTGATTGATTCATGATTTTGGTTTCACTTGTTCTTAAATTACTTGTATCTAGTCGCCCACTTAAACTTGAAGATGTCCTATGCATTTATGTTTTTCTCTCTCATGAAGGACAAGCTGAAAACCATTTGTATGTTTTTTCCATATGATTTGAACACACGTTTGACTTTCATTGTTTCATTTTCATGATCTTTCGTTTGTGTTCTTTTTCATGTTATAACATGGTTGCTAAGTTTCTTCTATCAAGATTATATCTTTCATGCCCATGTTTAAGTTCTTTTGATCCCAGCACTCAATGCTTACTTTAGATGACCAAGATTGTGTAGCTGCATGTCACCTAAAAAATTATTTCTTTTGTTATCACTTACTTACTCGAGGACGAGCAGGAGTTAAGCTTGGGGATGCTGATACGTCTCAAATGTATCTATAATTTTTTATGCTCCATGCTTGTTCTTACACCATTTGCTTAGTGTTTTGTTACACTTTGTGGCATTTTTATGCATTTTCCGGAACTAACCTATTAACAAGATGCCACAGTGCCAGTTCCCTGTTTTTTGCTGTTTTTGTGTTTCAAAAAAGTTACACAGGAAATATTCTCGGAATTGGATGAAATAAAAGCCGAACATCTAGAAATTTACCGAAGCTTCCAGAAGTCCGAAGAGGAGACGGAGAGGGGCCACAGGCCGGCCACACAGTAGGGCGGTGCGGCCCAGCCCCTGGCCTTGCCCCCTATGTGTGAGACCGCCCTGGTCCACCTCTGATGCTGCCCCTTTGATTATAAAGACCCCCCGATGGGAAAAACGTAAACACCCGATCAATTTTCTAGAAACACATCGTGATCCGCCGCCGTCATCGACCCGAGATCGGGAGGGTCCAGAAGCTCTTCCCGGCACCCTGCCGGAGAGGGGAATCGCCACCGGAGGTCTTCTTCATCGCCATGCTTGCCTCCGGCGCGATGAGTGAGTAGTCTACCTTGGACTATGGGTCCATAGCAGTAGCTAGATGGTTGTCTTCTCCATCATGTGCTTCATGTTTAGGTCTCGTGAGCTGCTTTACATGATCGAGATCATCTTTGTGTAATTCTATATGTTGTGTTTGTTGGAATCCGATGAATATTGGTGTTATGTTGAGTTGATGTGCTGAATCATATATCTTATGTTATCTCTATGTTGTTTATGATCTTGCATGCTCTCCGTTGTTAGTAGCTATCTTGGCCAAGTAGATACTAGTGACTCCAAGAGGGGGTATTTATGCTCGATAGTTGGATTCATGCCTCTATTTAATCTGGGGGAGTGACAGAAACCTCTAAGGTTGTAGATGTGTTGTTGCCACTTGGGAGAAAACAACATTCTTGTGTCCAAGGACATTCGTTTTGTTTACATTACACACTTTGCTTAATACAGTTATCTATTGTTCGCAACTTAATACTCGTGGGGTGTTCGGACGATATCCCCATGGGTGGATTATTAGTCATAGATGCAGTTGGATGGCGGTCTATGTATTTTGTTGTAATGCCAAGATTAAATCTCATAGTGATCCTCACGACATATGCACGTTATCTTTATTCTATCAATTGCCCAACTATAATTTGTTTACCCAGCCTGTTGTTATTTATTTTATGGAGAGACACCACTAGTGAACTGTGGACCCCGGTCCAATTTCCTTTACATTGTTACACCGTTTTACTATTACTCGCACTGTTTACTTTCTCGCATACTATTATTGTTTTCCACTCGATACGCTCATACCTTTGTTTACAGCAAACCTGTGAGATTGACAACCTCATCGTAAGTTGGGAGCAAAGTTCTTGGTTGTGTTGTGTGCAGGTTCCGCGTTGCTACTAGTTGAAGACGCGCTAACAAGTGTCGTAAACGGCGCCCTTGTTAGAGTGTCACTAAGCTAGCAAGCATTACCTTCTCGAGTTTAGCTTTTTCCTACTGGATCGATAAACCTCGGTTTCTTACTGAGGGAAAACTTGCTACTGTGCTCATCATACCTTCCTCTTGGGGTTTCCAACTGGGTGGTCATCCTGCCCGCATCAAGGTGGAACAGGAATGACAAACAAATCATTGAGTTTCTATTTCGGTTGGTATGATTCTTATATTGTTATTGGAGAAGTTGAGTTTTTTTCTTCAAGAAACTCATTGAGTTGCGATGAGTAGATTGCAACCATGGCTTCAGACTCGCCATGAAGGGAGTAAATAACATAAACTACCACATTTCGGGCTAGGTTAACAAGTGAGTACCTATTTTGTTATTGAATGGATCGTTAGGGCACCTAGAGGGGGGGGGGGTGAATAGGTGCTACTCAAATTTTTAATTCTTTTTCAATGTAGGCTTGACACAAAAGGTAAATTCTCTAGATATGCAACTAAGGTGAATTTACCTATATGACAACTAGCAAGCTAAGCAAGATACAAGATATAAAGGCAATAAAGGATAGAGGTAACCAATAGTGGAGCACACGGAGACACGGATGTAATTCCCGTAGTTCCTTCCTTTTTAGGGGAAGTACGTCTACGTTGGAGGGGTGTGGTTGCCACAAAGGCCTAACCAACGCCACAAAGGCTCACCATATTCTCCGGTGCAAGCTTCCGCCACAAAGGCCTAGCTCACTTTCCACTAAGGGATTCCTCAAGGCGGAACCGGCCTTTACAATCTTGGGGCACGCATCCACAACCGAATTGGAGGCTCCCAAGCACAACACAATGTTGTCAAACAACAAGTAGCAATATATCAAATACACAAATCAAGGTCTTGGGACACAAGGGAACCCAAGACACAAGGGCCCTCAAGCAAATGAGAGGGGAAATCAAATCGCTTCGGTGAGGATGTAGATGATGGTCTTCTCCTTCGATTCTCCAAAGATCAAGAGCTTTGGTGGGTTGAGGGAGGAGATCTAGTTGATTTGGTGGCTCAAAATAATGGTGTTCTTTAATTTTGGACGAGCTACTCATTGGAGAAGAAGGTGGGGGGTATTTATACCCCCCCAAAAACTGACCGTTGCCTGCCAGGAAAGTCCGGCTAAAGCCGGAGTTAAGTCCGGCTAAAGCCGGTCACACCGGCTAAAGCCGGCCTCCACACCGGCTAAAGCCGGTCTGAAATATCCGGCCCTGCCGGAAATATCCGGACAAATAGCCGGGTTACGCCAGAGGCGCATTGCCCCTTCCGAAAATGAGCAGGCCGGCTATAGCCGGTCTGGTGACCGGCTAAAGCCGGTCTTCCTGACCAAGCTTCATATGAAACTTCTCCCAGAGCATATTATCACCATTTCCTCTAGAATTTCCTTTGGGTAATGATAATTATCAAGTATAACATAGGAAACCCAATATCTTGTGCAAGAATATAATAAAATCCTGCAAAGCATAATCACCACATTAATAGATAATGTATTGTTAACAAACGCCAAAATCAATTAGGCGGGAAATGCTCTTTCAATCTCCCCCTTTTTGGTGTTTGATGACAATACATAATTTTGCATGTTTCAAACGATATAAAATATAGACGGAGCTCCCCCTTGCTATGTGCCTTATTTTAAGTTTTGTATTTGAATACAAAGACACATCAACAATAAGAACTCCCCCTAGATTTTATAATGTGATCCATATGTGCACAAGATATATAGTAATTCAATAGCACATAATCAACAAACATATAATATGACAAGATATAGCAAGTAGGATTAATAACGATAATCATAAGGTCTACTACACATAATAAGCATAAGCATATAGTTCAACACATAGTAGTAGATGATAAGTTCAACCATGGGACACAAGCGAGCAAGCATACGATATAAGAGCTTGTGACCCAACCAAATCCAAATGGAAAACCACAGATCCAAATGGAAACACATGCAAATGGGACTTTCTCCCCCTTTGGCATCAAGACGCCAAAAAGGGAGACAACAACACGAGATCACTCCTCAACGTCATCAAAGTCCTCATCATCCTCATCATCTTCTTGGTCATCATCTTCTTCCTCTTCATCATCATCTTCATCTCCTTCTTCCTCTTCTTCATCAATGGCTTCCTTGCCCTTGGAGGTGACTTCGGCTAACTCCTTCCAATCAAAAGATGAGCCCTCATTCCACTTGCCAAATGAAAAAGTGTCCTCGGATAGATCTTGCTCTTGGGACTCCTCTTCATGGCTAGCTCCTTTGCCCTTCTCCACATCCCTCAAACGAGCATCCAAATCCCTTTGCTTCTTGTAAATGTGCTTGCGGTCCACATAGTCCTTGTATTGAGTTTGACGCACATCATTGTTCATGCAAAACAAAGCCCTTTGCCACCACTTGAGCTTCTTCATCTCTTGACCCATTCCACCACTTGGTGGATCCGCGTTCTTCCTCCTAGAACCACTAGCATAGCGGTTGCCACCCAACACATCACTCGAAGAGGGAAAAGCACTTGAGGTGCTAGACATCAAATGAGCGGTCTTCTTGTAGAGCTTGTTGGGCTTGTGCACTTCCAACTCTTCATCAAGCAAATCTTGCTCAATCTCAAAGTCTCCTTCAATGCCTCTGTCAATGATGAGCCTCATGATAAATGGAGCATAAGGAGGGATCTTCCTATCAAGCATAGCAATCTTCATCTCCATGAAGATGAAGTACATCACATCGAGCTCCATCCCTTCACAATCTCTTCCGGCCTCGAAGACAAGACGGGCATGGTGGAGTAAATGCACAAGACCACCTCTGATAGAATCATTGTTGCCCCCACTTGGAGCAATGTTGGCACGGAACATCCGAAGCAGAATATCATAGAGGGGAAGGAGATTTGCAGTCTCTCCCGCTTTTCCCCCGGGACCATAGAGACACTGGATCTTCCTCTTGTTGTACTCTGTGATGTCAAGGTGCAAACGGGCACCTCTAGGTCGATGAATGCCATCAAACCTATAGCCCAAAAGCTGCCCGAAGCGAGAGATGGTAGAGCTCTTCCTCACTTCACCTGACATCCAAGTGAACCCAACTTCATCCCTAGTGTCAAACTCCAAAGTGGCAAAGAACTGCTGAATCAAACGAGGATTATAGTCTTGTGTGAAGACCATCAACTTGTGCAAACCCAACTTCTGAGTGACCCAGAGAGCATCAGCAAAGTACTCATCCCTGGACAACGCTGTAATGTTGGTGAACTTCATGGGACACACCTTTGTGCTCATGGTCTCATGCACCTGCTCATAAATCCTCTGATGCTCTGACCGATAGAAGGAACCACTGTCGATGTCCCTAGGCAAGGCATAGAACTTCTGTTCACGGAACTCACGGTACTCTTGCTTGGACAACTTCTTGAGATCACCAATGTTAGCAAACAACGATCTCTTCTTGCGTTCTTCCAACCGCTTCTTCTTCATAGCCGCGGTCATACGAGCATCGTGATGCTCTTGACGGCGGGCAAGAGAGGGATCAACATAGCGAGACCTCTTGGGTCAAGAACCACCTGCAAACAGCACATAGGTAGATAGCATATAGGATGAGCATGCATGCCAGAAGAACAAAGACAATAGCCCAGAACGAAAACATGGAGCAAAGTGGTGATCTACACCGGCTATTTCCGGCCTGGCACCGGCTTTAGCCGGTCTGACACCGGCTATAGCCGGACCAGATGAACACTGCGCGAAATATCATAGGTTGGCCACCACACTACTCCACTGCTTTCGATCTACACTAATCCCAGCAAGGCAAATGAACCAAAAACTCCCAATGTACCAAGAACTACCCAAGAATTTCTAACCCTAACCCTAGAGAGCACCTAGGGAGAGAGAGGGGGGGGTGGGTACCCTGATCCATGGGAGAGGTGCCGGAGAGGAGTGGCCGGCCGGAGATGGGGCTCCGGCGACCGGGGCGTCGAAGAACGGCGGCGGCGGCGGCGGGCTAGCGCGTGGAGGCGGCAGGAGAATAGAGAGCGTGGGGAAAATGAGGTAACCCCTCACCCCACAGCCCTAAAGAGGAAAAAGCCGTCCCCCACGCAGAGGCCGGCTTTAGCCGGTGTAGGGACCGACTATAGCCGCCCCACCGGCTATTTCCGGAAAAAGTCCGGCAATAGCCGGCCTAGATTGCCAAAAACAGGAAAGCTGGAATATGAGCTTCTGAACATGCAAGAGAGAGATGCTATGGCTTTAGATAAGTGGGCTTAGGACAGAAAACATGCATGGAGTGGTTCTCGGCACTTGACATTGCAAACACAAGAAATCTTTTGAAAAATCCAATGCAAGTGCCTTCCCATATCAAGGATAGAGACGAAGACGAAAAAGTTCAAATAAACTCAAATAGAATTTGCAAGGAATCAACTCTTCGAAAAGAAGAGGTCGGTGGCCGAGGCCACCATGTATGAGTGTTATGGCATTGGACCGCGAAGATATATCTTGGGTCCATAACCAATACTCGTCATTGAAACTCATATATCACAAAAATGATAGAAAGAGAACAATTTTGTCACTATTGGCATTATGGGGGAGGGATAGCCCAATTAATTAGGACCGCACTCCCCCTATCTCCATGCCCACACCTAAACCAAACAAGTATTGAAGAATAGGTGTATTTGCATGATGCTCAAGCCACACTCCTTGAATCAATGATATTTAGCTCATTCCTCAAATATCCAAATCTTGCTTCATCAAGGGGCTTTGTGAATATGTCGGCAAGTTGATCCTTGGTGCTTACATATGCAAGCTCAATATCACCACGGGCAACATGATCTCTAATAAAATGATTCCGGATCTCAATATGCTTGGTTCTTGAATGTTGCAACGGATTATAGGCTATCTTGATAGCACTCTCATTGTCACATAAAAGAGGCACTTTGTCACAGTTGACACCATATTCCTTTAAAGTTTGCCTCATCCACAACAATTGAGTGCATCCACTTGCAGCGGCAATATATTCGGCTTCGGCGGTGGAGAGAGATATACAATTTTGCTTCTTAGAAGACCAACACACCAAAGACCTACCAAGAAATTGGCAAGCTCCGGAGGTTGATTTCCTATCATCCTTGTCACCGGCCCAATCCGAATCCGTGAAGCCACAAAGAGAGAAATCCGAGCCTTTGGGATACCAAAGCCCATAAGTTGGGGTATGAACCAAATATCGAAAGATTCTCTTAACCGCCATAAGGTGGCTTTCTTTAGGAGCGGCTTGATACCTTGCACACACACCTACACTCAACACAATATCGGGTCTAGATGCGCAAAGGTAAAGCAAAGAACCGATCATAGAACGGTATACCTTTTGATCCACATCTTTACCATTGGGATCAAGTTCAAGATGACATTTTGTGGCCATTGCTGTGGCGGCCCCATTTAGTTCTTTCATCTTGAACCTCTTGAGCATGTCTTGGACATATTTGGCTTGATTAATGAAAGTCCCTTCTTTCAATTGCTTGATTTCCAAACCAAGAAAGAACTTCATTTCGCCCATCATAGACATCTCGAACCTATCGGTCATAAGCTTTGAAAATTCATCATTAAAAGCTTTGTTAGTAGAGCCAAAGATAATATCATCAACATATAGTTGGCATACGAAAAGCTCCCCATTGACCCTCTTAGTAAAAAGAGTGGGATCGATTTGCCCAACTTCAAACCCACGGTCTAACAACAACTCCCTAAGGTGCTCATACCATGCACGTGGGGCTTGTTTAAGGCCATAGAGTGCCTTATGGAGTTTGTAGACATGGTTAGGAAAGTTGAGATCCTCAAACCCCGGGGGTTGCTTAACATACACTTCCTCTTTCAATGGACCATTAAGAAATGCACTCTTAACATCCATTTGTTGCAACTTAAAATTATGATGAGTGGCATATGCAAGAAGGATACGGATGGACTCAAGACGAGCCACGGGAGCATAAGTCTCTCCAAAGTCAATGCCTTCAACTTGAGAGAAACCTTGAGCAACCAATCTTGCCTTGTTCCTCACAACAATTCCATGCTCATCTTGCTTGTTCTTGAATATCCACTTTGTGCCAATCACATTGCGGCACTCCTTTGGCTTCTCCACTAACACCCATACATTATTGCGCTTGAAGTTGTTGAGTTCTTCATGCATAGCATCCAACCAATCCGGATCTTCAAGTGCTTCAAATACTTTCTTGGGTTCAACCATGGAGATATAAGCATGATGAGAGCTAAATTGTGCCAATTGACGCCGGGTTGACACTATGCTTCTTAAATCTCCAATAACCCTCTCAAGGGTATGACCTTTAAGTTCCAAGTCCCTTTCAACTCTTTTCTTGCGACGGGCTTCGATCTCCTCATTTGACCTTGGAGGAGTCACTTGATCATCTTGATCATTTTGGTCCCCGTCTTGACCATCAAATTGACCTTGATCATCATTATCTTCATGAGTAGGTTGATCTTGGTCTTGTGAAGAATTGGGGGCGGTTGAGATAACCGGAGAGGATGGTGGTGCCCCTTCTTCTTCATGAAGGTCCTTGTCTTGTTCTTCGGTTGGTGCATTAGTTGCTTCCTTGGGAGAGGCTTGTTGAGCTTGTGAAGATGAAGGCTCCACTTGAGTAGAGCATAGTCCTTCCCGGTCGGCCACAAGGTGTCCCTCAATGGGGCGGAAAAATCCCACGCCCATTCTTCCTATGGCTTCTCGAGGTATTTCATCATCTACATCACAAGAAACAACATCTCGCCCCCTTGGGAGCCGTCATTCTCTTCGAATACCACACTACAAGATTCTTCAACACGTCCGGTGGACTTGTTGAAGACTCTATAAGTGTGGGATTCGGCACCATAACCAACAAAAATACCTTCTATTGCTTTTGGATCAAATTTACCTAAACGAACTCCTTTTCTTTTAAAGAAATACTTACACCCGAAAACCCGGTAGTAGGAGATGTTGGGTTTGCTTCCGGTGAGTATTTCATATGGAGTCTTGTTTAGGCCTTTGCGGAGGAAGAGCCGGTTTGATGAGTGACAAGCCGTAGAGATAGCTTCAGCCCAAAAGTTGTATGGAGACTTAAACTCCGCCAACATGGACCTAGCCATATCCATAAGAGTCCGGTTCTTCCTTTCGGCTACACCATTTTGTTGAGGGGTGTATGCAGCGGAATATTGATGACGAATCCCCTCATCACTAAGAAATCCATTTAAGGTGTAGTTCTTGAACTCCGAGCCATTGTCACTTCTAATTGCCAAAATAGTTTGCCCATGTTGACGTTCAACTTCCTTGGCAAAATCGATGACGGTTTGTTGAGTCTCACTCTTATGCTTGAAGAAGTAGACCCAAGTATATCTTGAATAGTCATCAACAATCACCAAACAATATTTCTTCCCACCAAGACTTGCATGAGAGGGAGGACCAAAAAGATCCACATGAAGGAGCTCCAAGATCCTCTTGGAAGAAATGATAGTCTTGCTTGGGTGGGGAGAATCATGCATTTTTCCTAGAACGCAAGCCCTGCAAACACGATCTTTGGCAAAAGAAACATTCTCTTTTAGTCCGAGTATGTGGCCACCCTTGTGAAGGCTTTGCAAAGTTCTCATATTGACATGGGCTAGTCGGCGATGCCAAAGCCAACCCACATCGGTCTTTCCAAATAAACACATTGCACTTGTAGTGGTTTTCCCGGAAAAGTCCACCACATACAAGTTATTTTCAATGTGTCCAACGAAAGCGACCTTTAGAGACTTGCTCCACAAGAGTACCACAATGTCATTATCAATGAAGACGGCAAAGCCCATCTTACCAAGTGCATGAACTGAAAGTAAATTGTAACCTAGGGTCTCAACAAGCATGACGTCCACAAGGGAAATATCCGGTGCGACCACCACCTTGCCAAGACCCAATACCTCGGATTGTGACATGTCTCCATAAGTGACGGTTATATGATTGTCATTAGGCCTCATCTCCATCATAATCTCCTTGCTTCCGGTCATATGACTTATGCATCCACTATCAAGCACCCATTTTGATCCACCGGAAGCATAGTCCTACAAGAGATCATTGCTTGGTTTTAGGTCCCCATTTTTCAATGGGTCCTCTTTTGTTAGCAACAAGGGTCTTTGGAACCCAAATAGACCAAGCAACATAACCATCATTTGGACCAACATATTTTGCATAAACATCACCATAATAATCACGAAATAAAACATAGTGAGGGTTAGCAATTCCCGCATGATCATCATGAGTGGCTTTGCCACCCACAATAGGATCCTTCTTTGCTTGAGCGGGCTTGGCCTTCTTTTTCTTGTTGTTCTTCTTCTTCTTCTTTGAGACATAGCCAATCCCCGATTTATCACCAAATACCTTTTGCTTACTCAAAAGGTCATTCAAGTTTTTCTCACCTATGGGAATGGAGGACTTGGCAAGCTCATCTTTCAACCTAGCATTTTCTTCAATAACATTTGCATGATCACAAGTAGAAGTAGAAGAACTAGGCACATTATTCTTAGTTAATTGAATTTGAAGTTGTTCATGTGACTTGGTAAGAATAGAGTGTTCACTTTTCAAGGCCTTGTGAGCCTTGTCAAGATCTTCTAAATCCTTAACAAGTATATCATGACCAACACCAAATTCAACCTTTTCCTTTTTAAGCATTTTTACTTTAGCATGAGCATGATCTCGCTCTTTAATGAGTTTGGAAACAACTTCATTATTAGCTTCCTCAATGGAATCGAGCTTCTCTTCAAGAGTTGCTCGTTCCTCTTGCTCTTCTTCAAGAGACTCGGTTAGTGAGGCAATATCTTGAGCATATTCTTTTTCAAGCCTCATTTGTTCATCTAGTTTTTCAAGAGTTTTGCCATATTGGCTCAATAGATGTTCAAAGTGAAGCTTGTGAACACCATCTACACTAGACACATAATCATCAAAAGCAACAATTTCTTCCTTTACCCTAAGACTAGCAAGATCATTCAAGGAAGCATCATTTGTCTTAGAGGAAGAGAAAGATGTGGGTGATACCTCGGAAGACTTGGCCATAAGGCACTTGACGTTCTTGGGAAGAGAGTCCTCATTGGGGGATTCAAAGAGTGATGTGGAGGAAGTGGAGGTGGTTGCCATTGCGGCCATCTCACTAGTTGTGGTTTCTTCTTCATCACTCTCACTTGCGGAGTACTCTTCTTGAGTCAAGAACACAAACTTTGGTTGTTTCTTCTTTGGTCCACCCTTCTTCACAAATGGCTTCTTGGATGGTGACTTGGTCTTGCTTTTGAAGATGAGCTTTCCACCATGGTCTTCTCTCTTCTCATAAGGGCACTCGGCAACAAAGTGAAATCTATCATTGCAATTGTAGCATGTCCTCACCCTTTGACCATTGTTGTCATTCCTTTGATAGCCACTTGACTTGTTTCTTCTTTGATTGTCTTCTTTGGCCTTGTGTGGATCAACCCAAAAGGTTTTTCCATAGAAGGCCATGTGCTCATTGTACTCATGTCTTATGTCCTCGGGACACATTTCAAGCCTTGCTTCCATGCTTGCTTGAAGTGGAAGCTCTTTCTCAACCACACTAGCTTTTAATGCAAGATTGGAGCTTCTTTGCATTCCTATGGCACGAGCACGAGCATCTTCCGCATTTTGTGCGGACACCTTGTAGGCTTGAATCTCTTGCATCACTTGATTGGAGGTCATCTCATTGAAGTTGTGCTTTCCTTGAACACTCTTCACATCCGCGGGCTCATATGGAGTGAGAGCAAGAATGTATTTCATCTTGATCCACTCATCATCAATATGGTGAGCACCGAGGTTCTTGAAGGTGGTAGCAATAGCCTTGAGTCTTCTATACATCTCTTGATGATCCTCACCATCCATCATGAAGAAACCCTCCGCTTGATTTGAGAAGGCAATATATCTTGTTTTCTTCATGCTCTCATTGCCAACAAAGACGTCGGAGAGTCCTTGCCAAGCTTCTTTGGCAGTGGAGAAGTGTTGGATGTGAGGCAAGTCCTTGGGCCCAACGGCGACTTGAATCATGTGGAGAGCGGTTGCATTGAGTTGACTATTGACCGTCTCTCTTCTCGTCATGTTGGTGGGATCCACGGCCTTGAATCCTTCTTCAACAATCCTCCAAAGCTCAATGCAAGAACTGCGCATATGAGAGATCATTTGATATTGCCATTGACCAAAGTTTAATGCATCAAGCTTAGGCGGATCACCTCTATGGTTAATATGAGGATGAGGAACCGGCGGGTCGGGTGAATACCAATGCGGGTATTCACCTTTCCCGTCGCCCTTGGTGGAAGACTTAGCATCGCCATTTTTGTCGGCACCCTCCTCATCTATCCCCACATTCTCCACTTGTGGAGTAGCGGGTTTTTCCGGAGGTGGAGGAGCATTAGTTTTAGCTTGCATGAGTTGCGCTATCATTTCACGCATCTCACTTATTTGAGATGTCATGGAAGTCATGGATGATTCCAAAGATTTGAACTCATCCATAGAGACTTGACCCGAGCCCTCTTTAGGTGGAGGATCCATACTCTTAGGCGGTTAAGCCCGAATTAAGAGCCGAGGCTCTGATACCAATTGAACGGATCGTAAGGGCACCTAGAGGGGGGGGGGTGAATAGGTGCTACTCAAATTTTTAATTCTTTTTCAATGTAGGCTTGACACAAAAGGTAAATTCTCTAGATATGCAACTAAGGTGAATTTACCTATATGACAACTAGCAAGCTAAGCAAGATACAAGATATAAAGGCAATAAAGGATAGAGGTAACCGAGAGTGGAGCACACGGAGACACGGATGTAATTCCCGTAGTTCCTTCCTTTTTAGGGGAAGTACGTCTACGTTGGAGGGGTGTGGTTGCCACAAAGGCCTAACCAACGCCACAAAGGCTCACCCTATTCTCCGGTGCAAGCTTCCGCCACAAAGGCCTAGCTCACTTTCCACTAAGGGATTCCTCAAGGCGGAACTGGCCTTTACAATCTTGGGGCACACATCCACAACCGAATTGGAGGCTCCCAAGCACAACACAATGCTGTCAAACAACAAGTAGCAATATATCAAATACACAAATCAAGGTCTTGGGACACAAGGGAACCCAAGACACAAGGGCCCTCAAGCAAATGAGAGGGGAAATCAAATCGCTTCGGTGAGGATGTAGATGATGGTCTTCTCCTTCGATTCTCCAAAGATCAAGAGCTTTGGAGGGTTGAGGGAGGAGATCTAGTTGATTTGGTGGCTCAAAATAATGGTGTTCTTCAATTTTGGACGAGCTACTCATTGGAGAAGAAGGTGGGGGGGGGTATTTATACCCCCCCCCAAAACTGACCGTTGCCTGCCAGGAAAGTCCGGCTAAAGCCGGAGTTAAGTCCGGCTAAAGCCGGTCACACCGGCTAAAGCCGGCCTCCACACCGGCTAAAGCCGGTCTGAAATATCCGGCCCTGCCGGAAATAGCCGGACAAATAGCCGGGTTATGCCAGAGGCGCATTGCCCCTTCCGAAAATGAGCAGGCCGGCTATAGCCGGTCTGGTGACCGGCTAAAGCCGGTCTTCCTGACCAAGCTTCATATGAAACTTCTCCCAGAGCATATTATCACCATTTCCTCTAGAATTTCCTTTGGGTAATGATAATTATCAAGTATAACATAGGAAACCCAATATCTTGTGCAAGAATATAATAAAATCCTGCAAAGCATAATCACCACATTAATAGATAATGTATTGTTAACAAACGCCAAAATCAATTAGGCGGGAAATGCTCTTTTAGTTATTTGTTTTCAAAAACTATCTAGTCTAAGGCATGGAGTCACACATTGCACTAATGTCGATTGGGAGCTTGTTGACAGTACCCTGACGGGTGGAGCCATTTGCCAAGGTGACTTGGCAGTACACGTGGACACTACGCTAAGGTGGACATGGGGCTCACATGTCATTTTTCCATTTTTTTCATCTTGTGCCTTCTTCTTTCTATAGGAAGGAACATGCAAAGAGGGGCACATGCCGGGTGATACCGATGGGACCCAATCCGGCGGTGCCTGTTGTTGACCTTGGATTACTTGCTGCGTGCACAACGCTCATGCGGAGGGGCTCGACACCAGGCAGATCATAGGTTGCTCGCTCGATCTCCAAGGTCCAACCATGGTGGAACTATCGGGATGTGCCGCTACATGATGCACAAGCTCAAATAGACTATTGACGTCTGCTTATTAGGTAGCTATCATGCTCTTGGTGCGACGAACCGGATGAGGCCGACCTCTGCTGCAACGGTCGCAAGGAGGACTGGGGTCATGGCGTAGCGGGAGCTACACTCCCTCCTGGACCATGGCAAGGGAGAGCCGTACAGCCACGCCGGGGGCGTCGGGAGCTCCACGACGTTGACCTATTTGACGGGTGTGTGGTTGAGCACTTTGGGGGGGGGGGGCACATGCGCCTACACGGTCACAATGTAATCTGGATGTACAACGTAGGCGGAGAAGTCGGCCTTGGTGGTGTAGCATGAGACCATGAGTGGAGGAGGTGGGTGGGGCTAGCGCATCAGAGGACGAGTGGAGTAGCAAGTTTAAGCCATGGATGGATCTGTAGATGGACAGAGAGATACACGAGGAGGAAAAAGAGAAGGGAAAGAAAATTAGGGGATGATAGGTAGGCCCCATGTCTGTCTTAGCTCCTCCTCCAGATCTGTTGCCAACTTAGCCCTTACAAATGGGTCCAACATGTTAGGATTGATGTCGAAATGCATTTAGACGAGAATCAGTGCAATATGTGGCGCCATGGCTCACACTTGGTAGTTTTCTAAAACAATTACCAAAATAGGTGATGACTTGTTAACTTAGCCCAATAGCTTTATGTAATTTACACCCATGAAGCAGATTATAGACTGAATTGGCCTCAGGACTCAAAATCGCTACGAGATTATCTGAGCAGACCTATTTGAGTCTATTATTAAAATGGTGGCGAGGCAACACCATGATTTAAGATGAATCTGGTAACAATTGTTAGGTCATTGCTACACTCTCTCAACTCATGGTGCATGTTCAATTTCGCCTAGTTTCTTCCTGCCTCTACCTACCACAGGGTACTCCATTAAATTCAATCTATAATAAGTAGTATTGATGAATCACCGACATATGAGGAAGTGCAGTTACTTATAGCTCTTTTTTAAATTCAGCCGTACTTATAGCTTAGCGATGACAATTACCAGACACAAACTGGATCAGCCAAGCTCGCTGGGAGCCCACGCTTGCGACCCATCTTCTTGTTTGGCCCACCTAGTCCACCTGACTCGGAATTGGCAGGAGTGTGGCACGCTTCATCAACAACATCGTGTTGTTAGAAAGTACTGTTGTCATTTTCCTTTTGAACTGCATCATTTCGATATATATTCTTCTAAATTAGATTTTTAACTGCATTTTTTTCGAGCCAAGGTTATCCATCTCAGCTGCATCATTTCAATCGCGTTTTATTTACAAACTCTACCTTTCCAACTGCGTTTTTCTGACAATGTTGCTTTCTTTAGGTTTGCATTCTTGTGTTTTTTTTCCTTCTCAATTGCATAATTTTAACTGTTCTTTTCCTTAGCACCATTTAAAATTGTGTTTCTCTTTCTCAGTTACACTCTTAACTCTTTGAACTTCAGAACAAGCTCAATCTGAAGCTTATATTGTTGTGTAATTCTATCTTCCTAGTCGTTTGTCTGACTAAAATTCTATGTTACGCTTGGTTAGTATCGCTGCAGCTATGCAGTTGAGACTTGAGACGTACGGTGCAGTTGATAGCCACTCAGTTGAAAATATGTTTCAATTGCAATTTGCATCGTCTTTGTTGAAATATTGGGCCTTTTCATATGAGCCCATAATAGATTTCAGAAATTACTAGAAATCTCAAAGCCCATGTGTGTGAGCCCATTTGGAATGCAGCCCAAGTTTTTGGCTGCACAAAGGCAAGGGGTGGGAGCTAAGTTTAGTCCCACATGGAAAGTTGGGAGAGATGTAGACCAACATATAAGGTGGGGTGTTGCACCACTTGGTAAGTGAGTGAGAAGAGAAGTGCCACATGCGCGCTCCTCCTCCTCCTCGCTCGCTCGTCTCGTCTCAACTCGACACGTCACGACGCACGCGCGCCACGGTTTGCAGAATTGTGCCTCGGAGCCGAGCTTATCTTTTAGCTGCATAATAAAACCGAACGTTTGACCGAGTCCTTGACGGATGCGTCACAACTAGCCGGTTCGGGTCGCTCCCGGATTGTGGGCTGCTGTAACCGACTCGGGCGTGCACGTTGCCTATGGTTTCTCCGCTGCGTCGCCTATATAAACCCTTGCTTGGCTACACGCCGTACACAACCTGAAACCAATCTAGGGTTTTGCCACCTCTCGCTGCTTGCGCCGCCTCCATAGTCTACCTCATCCTGAGCGCCGGCGTGCACCAGCGAACAGGAGAGCAGGTCTCCAGAACCACTCGCCTTTGCGATCCTGTACGGGAGAGGGCAAATTAGGTTTTTGGGAAGCACTCTGCGCGACTGCTCAAGCTCTTCATCACGGGTCGTCTTCCTTCCAAGTCGGGCAGTGCAGCCTACCGCCGTCTTCATCGCCGTCTGCTTCGACCGGTCTTCTCCAACGTTGTGATCAACAACGTTACTGCAACGACTACATCTGCAAATGAACGGTACGTGCGGTCTACTGTTGTTCGTCTGTTCATCATGTTCTGCGAGTACATGTTTAGCTGCTGCTTGTTTCCGTTCATCTTGTTGTTTAGTACATCTAGTATGTTCGAGTTACATGTGGTAGTAGCTGGTATTGTCATGTTTAATATTATGGAATTAATCATGGAAATTATGCTTAATTGTCCAACAATCCAAAAACCTAATTGTAGGCAATTTCCTGAATTTTTAATGGCTGGTTTTACCGATGCACTGAGGCCGGATAAATTTACCGGTGTGCACTTAAAGAGGTGGCAGTACAAAGCTGAGCTTTGGCTGACCACGATGAAAGTGTTCCAGATTAGTAAAGGCAACCTGAAGGAACTATGTCTGAGGATGATCAGAAAAAGTTCGAGGAAGCCAATACTGTCTTTGTGGGATGCATTCTGAGCATTCTTGCTGACCGTCTGTGTGATGTGTTTATGCACATAAAAGACGGGAAGGAGCTCTGGGACACACTGGACGCCAAGTTTGGTGCTGCAGATGCTGGCAGTGAACTGTACATCATGGAGAGCTTTCATGATTTTAAGATGACTAAGGACCTTCCTGTGGTTCAACAAGCTTATGAGATACAGTGCATTGCCAAAGAGCTCGAACTCCTTAAGTGTGCCTTACCTGACAAGTTTTTGGCGGGTTGCATTATTGCTAAGTTGCCCCCTTCATGGAGGAACTTTGCCACAGCTCTAAAACACAAGAGACAGGAGATATCAGTTGAAAATCTGATAGCGTCCCTTGATGTTGAGGAGAAGGCTCGTGCTAAGGACACTACTGAGAAAGGAGAGGGTCATGCTACTGCTAACTTTGTGCAGCAGAAAGGCAAATCCTCAGGCAAGAATAAAGGGAACTTCAAGCCCTCTTTCAACAAGCCGGTAAAGACAACAACCTTCAAGAAGAAGAAGCCGAACAGGGACATGAGTGATATGACTTGTTTCACTTGTGGAGAGCCCGGCCACTTTTCCAAGGACTGCCCAGAACACATAGACCACAGAGGGAAAAGGGCCAAGAATGTCAACATTGTGACTGCTAGCAATACTGATGGGTATGGTAATCTATTTACTGTTCTTTCGGTATTTCAATCCCCCTCTTGGTGGATTGATACGGGTGCTAACATTCATGTGTGTGCTGACATATCTATGTTCACTTCTTACCAGGCCGCACGGGATTCCTCCGTCCTAATGGGCAATGGGTCACATGCCTCTGTTCGTGGTGTTGGCACGGTAGATCTGAAGTTCACTTCGGGGAAGATCGTGCAGCTGAGGAACGTGCAGCATGTCCCTTCTATGAACACGAATCTTGTTAGCGGTTCCCTTCTCTGCAGAGATGGGTTTAAGGTTGTTTTAGAGTCGAATAAGGTAGTCGTTTCCAAGCATGGACAATTTATTGGAAAAGGCTATGAGTGCGGAGGCTTGTTCCACTTTTCACTTTCAGATTTCTGTAATAAATCTGTGAACCATATTTGTGGCGATGTTAATGATGATACCAGTGTTTGGCATTCTCGTTTATGTCACATTAATTTTGGTTTGATGTCTCGGTTATCCAGCATGAGTTTAATTCTAAAATTCACTATTGCCAAAGGTTCTAAGTGCCATAGTTGTGTGCAATCGAAGCAACCTCGTAAGCCTCATATGGCGGCCGAGGAGAGAAACTTGGCACCTCTAGAACTCATACATTCTAATCTATGCGAGATGAATGGTGTGTTGACAAAAGGTGAAAAGAGATATTTCATGACATTGATTGATGATGCGACTAGATTTTGCTATGTTTACTTGTTGCAAACTAAAGATGAAGCTTTAGACTACTTTAAAATTTATAAGGCCGAAGTTGAAAATCAACTAGAGAGAAAGATCAAGCGTCTTAGGTCGGATCGTGGTGGAGAGTATTTTCCTAAAATCTTTGACGAATTCTGTGAGGAACACGGTATTATTCATGAGAGGACGCCTCCCTACTCGCCCCAATCTAATGGGTGGCCGAGAGGAAAAACCGTACGCTGTCTGACTTGGTGAATTCCATGCTCGACACTACTGGTTTATCGAAGGCATGGTGGGGGGAGGCTTTGTTGACTGCATGTCATGTCCTGAATAGAGTTCCTAACAAGAATAAAGAGAAAACCCCTTATGAGGAGTGGGTTGGGAGAAAGCCATCACTTTCGTATTTGCGCACTTGGGGATGCTTGGCGAAGGTCAACATTCCCATCCCAAAGAAACACAAACTTGGACCAAAGACTGTGGATTGTATCTTTCTAGGTTATGCTCAGCGGAGCATTGGTTATAGATTTTTAGTAGTCAAATCCGAGGTACCTGATATGCATGTTGACACTATAATGGAATCTCGTGATGCAACATTTTTTGAGAATATGTTTCCTATGAAAGATATGCATAGCACTGCTAGATTTTCTTCTGAGATAATTCCTGAATCTAGTGCATCTGATGATTATTTTGAGCAACCACATGAGAACGTTTTTGAGAACGTTCATGAGAAGGATGACAATGAAGCTCCTACAAGGAGCAAGAGATGAAGGACTGCAAAGTCCTTTGGTGATGATTTCATTGTGTACCTTGTGGATGATACTCCCACATCCATTGCTGAGGCATATGCATCACCAGATGCAGATGATTGGAAAGAAGCTGTCCAAAATGAGATGGACTCGATTCTTTCTAATGGAACATGGGAATTATCAGAGCGCCCCCATGGCTGTAAGCCTGTGGGCTGCAAGTGGGTGTTCAAGAAGAAGCTAAGGCCTGTTGGTACTATTGAGAAGTACAATGCGAGACTTGTAGCAAAAGGCTACACACAGAGAGAAGGCGAAGATTACTTTGACACCTATTCACCTGTCGCAAGACTAACCACCATTCGAGTACTACTTTCCATGGCTGCCTCTTATGGTCTTATCGTTCATCAAATGGACATAAAGACAGCTTTCCTCAATGGAGAGTTGGAAGAGGAAATCTATATGGATCAGCCTGATGGATTTGTGGTAAATGGTGAAGAGAGAAAAGTGTGCAAGTTGTTAAAATCTTTATATGGCCTGAAACAAGCGCCTAAGCAATGGCATGAGAAGTTTGACAGAACTTTAACTTCTGTTGGCTTTGTCGTTAATGAGGCTGACAAGTGCGTTTACTATCGCCATGGTGGGGGCGAAGGTGTTATATTGTGTTTGTACGTTGATGATATTCTCATCTTTGGTACAAACATGAAAGTAATACATGAGGTCAAGTCTTTCTTGTCAAAGTGCTTTGATATGAAAGATCTGGGAGAAGCTGATGTGATCCTGAACATCAAGCTGAATAAGAACGAGAGTGGGATTACTTTATTGCAATCCCACTATATTGAGAAGATCTTGAGCCGGTTTGGCTTTATTGATAGCAAGTCTTCTCCAACACCTTATGATCCCAGTGTGATATTACGTAAGAACAAGAACGAACCAACAGATCAACTGAGATATTCTCAGATCATTGGTTCACTCAAGAACTTAGCGAGCGCGACAAGACCTGACATCTCTTTTGCTGTGAGCAAGTTGAGTAGGTTCATGTCAAACCCGGGTATTGATCATTGGCATGCACTTGAAAGGGTCATGCGCTATCTATGTGGTACAATGAGTTACGGGATTCACTATTCAGGGCACCCTGCTATGCTTGAAGGATATAGTGATGCAAATTGGATCTCTGATGTAGATGATATCAAAGCCACTAGTGGGTATGTGTTTACCTTTGGAGGTGGCGCCGTATCATGGAGATCATGTAGGCAAACCATATTGACGAGGTCAACTATGGAAGCAGAACTTACTGCTTTAGACACAACCACTGTAGAGTCAGAATGGCTGCGTGAGCTCTTGACGGACTTGCCGGTGATTGAAAACCTGTGCCGGCCATCCTCTTGAATTGTGACAATCAAACAGTTATTGTCAAAGTGAACAATTCTAAGGATACCACGAAGTCATCAAGACACGTTAAAAGACATTTGAAGTCTATCAGGAAATTGCGAAACTCCGGAGTAATAACTATTACGTATATTCAAACAAATAAAAACCTGGCAGATCCCTTTACAAAGGGACTATCACGCAATGTGATAGACAATGCATCGAGGGAGATGGGTTTGAGACCCATTGATGTTATACCATAGTAGTAACCCAACCTTTGTGATCGGAGATCCCGTGAATTAGGAACTAGGAAAACAAGCTAGTGGTTTAACTAAGGAGAGTATTTTGTAACCCTCTCTATGTGAAGATGCAAAACTCTCAAAATCTGTAAGGTAGGTTGGCAACATGCCTTAATGTGTTTCTATTGGCTATGATTAGCAAAGATGCTGTCCTACAGAGCATTCTCGAAAGAACACACCTATATGAGCCCGATTGTTAAACGTCGCAGTCTATGAGATTTGGGTGATCTCTAGTAAACTCATGAAGAGACCATGGAGTACGATGCATATGCTCCAACCCGTGGGTAGGCTACTGGCAGCCATGTACTGGTTATGACTTTGAGTGAAATCTTGATGCACAAAACTTGTAATTCAAGGCGTAGTCCATTGTTCAAGTTGCTGATAGACGTAGCTTAAGGTTCTAGTCTGAAGTTCAACTTAACAGTCTCTGCTGAAACACTGGTATATAAACAAGTAGTGAGGTTTGGCAAATCTCTAAATGAGCATTTGAGATCTGGTGGGGGATTATTGAAATATTGGGCCTTTTCATATGAGCCTATAATAGATTTCAGAAATTTCTAGAAATCTCAAATCCCATGTGTGTGAGCCCATTTGGAATGCAGCCCAAGTTTTTGGCTGCACAAAGGCAAGGGGTGGGAGCTAAGTTCAGTCCCACATGGAAAGTTGGGAGAGATGTAGACCAACATATAAGGTGGGGTGTTGCACCACTTGGTAAGTGAGTGAGAAGAGAAGTGCCACACGCGCGCTCCTCCTCCTCCTCCCCGCTAGCTCGTCTCGACACGACATGTTACGACGTGCGCGCGCCGCGGTTTGCGGAATTGAGCCTCAGAGCCGAGCTTATCTTTTTGCTGCATAGGAAAACCGAATGTTTGACCGAGTCCTTGATGGACGCGCCACAGCTAGCCAGTTCGGGTCGCTCCCGGATCGTGGGCTGCTATAACCGACTCGGGCGTGCGACGTGGGCGTGGCCCACGTTGCCTAGGGTTTCTCCGCTGCGCCGCCTATATAAACCCTTGCCCGGCTACACGCCGTACACAACCTAAAACCAATCTAGGGTTTTGCCACCTCTCGCTGCTTGCACCGCCTTCGTAGATTATAGACCCATGAAGCAGATTATAGACTGAATTGGCCTCAGGACTCAAAATCGCTACGAGATTATCTGAGCAGACCTATTTGAGTCTATTATTAAAATGGTGGCGAGGCAACACCATGATTTAAGATGAATCTGGTAACAATTGTTAGGTCATTGCTACACTCTCTCAACTCATGGTGCATGTTCAATTTCGCCTAGTTTCTTCCTGCCTCTACCTACCACAGGGTACTCCATTAAATTCAATCTATAATAAGTAGTATTGATGAATCACCGACATATGAGGAAGTGCAGTTACTTATAGCTCTTTTTTAAATTCAGCCGTACTTATAGCTTAGCGATGACAATTACCAGACACAAACTGGATCAGCCAAGCTCGCTGGGAGCCCACGCTTGCGACCCATCTTCTTGTTCGGCCCACCTAGTCCACCTGACTCGGAATTGGCAGGAGTGTGGCACGCTTCATCAACAACATCGTGTTGTTAGAAAGTACTGTTGTCATTTTCCTTTTGGACTGCATCATTTTGATATATATTATTCTAAATTAGATTTTTAACTGCATTTTTTTCGAGCCAAGGTTATCCATCTCAGCTGCATCATTTCAATCGCGTTTTATTTACAAACTCTACCTTTCCAACTGCGTTTTTCTGACAACATTGCTTTCTTTAGGTTTGCGTCCTTGTGTTTTTTTCCTTCTCAATTGCATAATTTTAATTGTGCTTTTCCTTGGCACCATTTAAAATTGTGTTTCTCTTTCTCAGTTACACTCTTAACTCTTTGAACTTCAGAACAAGCTCAATCTGAAGCATATATTGTTGTGTAATTCTATCTTCCTAGTCGTTTGTCTGACTAAAATTCTGTGTTACGCTTGGTTAGTATCGCTGCAGCTATGCAGTTGAGACTTGAGACGTACGGTGCAGTTGATAGCCACTCAGTTGAAAATATGTTTCAATTGTAATTTGCATCGTGTTTGTTGAAATATTGGGCCTTTTCATATGAGCCCATAATAGATTTCAGAAATTACTAGAAATCTCAAAGCCCATGTGTGTGAGCCCATTTGGAATGCAGCCCAAGTTTTTGGCTACACAAAGGCAAGGGGTGGGAGCTAAGTTTAGTCCCACATGGAAAGTTGGGAGAGATGTAGACCAACATATAAGGTGGGGTGTTGCACCACTTGGTAAGTGAGTGAGAAGAGAAGTGCCACATGCGCGCTCCTCCTCCTCCTCGCTCGCTCGTCTCGTCTCAACTCGACACGTCACGACGCACGCGCGCCACGGTTTGCAGAATTGAGCCTCGGAGCCGAGCTTATCTTTTTGCTGCACAGTAAAACCGAACGTTTGACCGAGTCCTTGACGGATGCGTCACAACTAGCCGGTTCGGGTTGCTCCCGGATTGTGGGCTGCTGTAACCGACTCGGGCGTGCACATTGCCTAGGGTTTCTCCGCTGCGTCGCCTATATAAACCCTTGCCCGGCTACATGCCATACACAACCTGAAACCAATCTAGGGTTTTGCCACCTCTCGCTGCTTGCGCCGCCTCCGTAGTCTACCTCATCCTGAGCGCCGGCGTGCACCAGCGAATAGGAGAGCAGGTCTCCGGAACCACTCGCCTTTGCGATCCTGTACGGGAGAGGGCGAATTAGGTTTTTGGGAAGCTCTCTGCGCGACTGCTCAAGCTCTTCATCACGGGTCGTCTTCCTTCCAAGTCGGGCGGTGCAGCCTACCACCGTCTTTATCGCCGTCTGCTTCGACCGGTCTTCTCCAACGTTGTGATCAACAACGTTACTGCAACGACTACATCTGCAAATGAACGGTACGTGCGGTCTACTGTTGTTCGTTTGTTCATAATGTTCTGCGAGTACATGTTTAGCTGCTGCTTGTTTCCGTTCATCTTGCTGTTTAGTACATCTAGTATGTTTGAGTTACATGTGGTAGTAGCTGGTATCGTCATGTTTAATATTATGGAATTAATCATGGAAATTATGCTTAATTGTCCAACAATCCAAAAACCTAATTGTAGGCAATTTCCTGAATTTTTAATGGCTGGTTTTACCGATGCACTGAGGCCGGATAAATTTACCGGTGTGCACTTCAAGAGGTGGCAGTACAAAGCCGAGCTTTGGCTGACCACGATGAAAGTGTTCCAGATTAGTAAAGGCAAACCTGAAGGAACTATGTCTGAGGATGATCAGAAAAAGTTCGAGGAAGCCAATACTGTCTTTGTGGGATGCATTCTGAGCATTCTTGCTGACCGTCTGTGTGATGTGTTTATGCACATAAAAGACGGGAAGGAGCTCTGGGACGCACTGGACGCCAAGTTTGGTGCTGCAGATGCTGGCAGTGAACTGTACATCATGGAGAGCTTTCATGATTTTAAGATGACTAAGGACCTTCTTGTGGTTCAACAAGCTTATGAGATACAGTGCATTGCCAAAGAGCTCGAACTCCTTAAGTGTGCCTTACCTGACAAGTTTGTGGCGGGTTGCATTATTGCTAAGTTGGCCCCTTCATGGAGGAACTTTGCCACAGCTCTCAAACACAAGAGACAGGAGATATCAGTTGAAAATATGATAGCGTCCCTTGATGTTGAGGAGAAGGCTCGTGCTAAGGACACTACTGAGAAAGGAGAGGGTCATGCTACTGCTAACTTTGTGCAGCAGAAAGGCAAATCCTCAAGCAAGAATAAAGGGAACTTGAAGCCCTCTTTCAACAAGCCTGTAAAGACTACAACCTTCAAGAAGAAGAAGCCGAACAGGGACAGGAGTGATATGACTTGTTTCACTTGTGGAGAGCCCGGCCACTTTTCCGGCGGTGTCTGTTGTTGACCTTGGATTACTTGCTGCGTGCACAACGCTCATGCGGAGGGGCTCGACACCAGGCAGATCATAGGTTGCTCGCTCGATCTCCAAGGTCCAACCATGGTGGAACTATCGGGATGTGCCGCTACATGATGCACAAGCTCAAATAGACTATTGACGTCTGCTTATTAGGTAGCTATCATGCTCTTGGTGCGACGAACCGGATGAGGCCGACCTCTGCTGCAACGGTCGCAAGGAGGACTGGGGTCATGGCGTAGCGGGAGCTACACTCCCTCCTGGACCATGGCAAGGGAGAGCCGTGCAGCCACGCCGGGGGCGTCGGGAGCTCCACGACGTTGACCTATTTGACGGGTGTGTGGTTGAGCACTTTGGGGGGGGGGCACATGCGCCTACACGGTCACAATGTAATCTGGATGTACAACGTAGGCGGAGAAGTCGACCTTGGTGGCGTAGCATGAGACCATGAGTGGAGGAGGTGGGTGGGGCTAGCGCATCGGAGGACGAGTGGAGTAGCAAGTTTAAGCCATGGATGGATCTGTAGATGGACAGAGAGATACACGAGGAGGAAAAAGAGAAGGGAAAGAAAATTAGGGGATGATAGGTAGGCCCCATGTCTGTCTTAGCTCCTCCTCCAGATCTGTTGCCAACTTAGCCCTTACAAATGGGTCCAACATGTTAGGATTGATGTCGAAATGCATTTAGACGAGAATCAGTGCAATATGTGGCGCCATGGCTCACACTTGGTAGTTTTCTAAAACAATTACCAAAATAGGTGATGACTTGTTAACTTAGCCCAATAGCTTTATGTAATTTACACCCATGAAGCAGATTATAGACTGAATTGGCCTCAGGACTCAAAATCGCTACGAGATTATCTGAGCAGACCTATTTGAGTCTATTATTAAAATGGTGGCGAGGCAACACCAAGATTTAAGATGAATCTGGTAACAATTGTTAGGTCATTGCTACACTCTCTCAACTCATGGTGCATGTTCAATTTCGCCTAGTTTCTTCCTGCCTCTACCTACCACAGGGTACTCCATTCAATTCAATCTATAATAAGTAGTATTGATGAATCACCGACATATGAGGAAGTGCAGTTACTTATAGCTCTTTTTTAAATTCAGCCGTACTTATAGCTTAGCGATGACAATTACCAGACACAAACTGGATCAGCCAAGCTCGCTGGGAGCCCACGCTTGCGACCCATCTTCTTGTTCGGCCCACCTAGTCCACCTGACTCGGAATTGGCAGGAGTGTGGCACGCTTCATCAACAACATCGTGTTGTTAGAAAGTACTGTTGTCATTTTCCTTTTGAACTGCATCATTTCGATATATATTCTTCTAAATTAGATTTTTAACTGCATTTTTTTCGAGCCAAGGTTATCCATCTCAGCTGCATCATTTCAATCGCGTTTTATTTACAAACTCTACCTTTCCAACTGCGTTTTTCTGACAATGTTGCTTTCTTTAGGTTTGCATTCTTGTGTTTTTTTTCCTTCTCAATTGCATAATTTTAACTGTTCTTTTCCTTAGCACCATTTAAAATTGTGTTTCTCTTTCTCAGTTACACTCTTAACTCTTTGAACTTCAGAACAAGCTCAATCTGAAGCTTATATTGTTGTGTAATTCTATCTTCCTAGTCGTTTGTCTGACTAAAATTCTATGTTACGCTTGGTTAGTATCGCTGCAGCTATGCAGTTGAGACTTGAGACGTACGGTGCAGTTGATAGCCACTCAATTGAAAATATGTTTCAATTGCAATTTGCATCGTCTTTGTTGAAATATTGGGCCTTTTCATATGAGCCCATAATAGATTTCAGAAATTACTAGAAATCTCAAAGCCGATGTGTGTGAGCCCATTTGGAATGCAGCCTAAGTTTTTGGCTACACAAAGGCAAGGGGTGGGAGCTAAGTTTAGTCCCACATGGAAAGTTGGGAGAGATGTAAACCAAGATATAAGGTGGGGTGTTGCACCACTTGGTAAGTGAGTGAGAAGAGAAGTGCCACACGCGCGCTCCTCCTCCTCCTCCTCCTCGCTCGCTCGTCTCGTCTCGAGACGACACGACACATCACGATGCGCGCGCGCAGCGGTTTGCGGAATTGAGCCTCGGAGCTGAGCTTATCTTTTTGCTGCACAGGAAAACCGAACGTTTGATCGAGTCCTTGACGGACGCATCAGGGTTTCTCTGCTGCGTCGCCTATAAAAACCCTTGCCCGGCTACACGCCGTACACAACCTGAAACCAATCTAGGGTTTTGCCACCTCTCACTGCTTGCGCCGCCTCCGTAGTCTACCTCATCCCAAGCGCCGGCATGAAGGGAATATGCCCGAGAGGCAATAATAAAGTGGTTATTATCATATTCCATGTTGATGATAAATGTTTATTTCTCATGCTAGAATTGTATTAATCGGAAACATTAATACTTGTATGATTAATAAACTAAAAAGGTTCCTAGTAAAGCCTCTCTTTCATACTAGCTCATTGATTAACTGATGATCAAGGTTTCTAGATCATGAACATTGGATGTTGTTAATAATGGGGTCATACCATTAGAAGAATGATGTGATGAACACTCACACCCATAGTAAGAATAGAAATACGATCAAGTCATCAAGTTTTATTGCTATATCAAACTCATACGAAGTAGTTCTAATCCTTAGACCATGAGATCATGTTAATCACTGATACCAGAAGGGTACTTTGATGATATCAAACGTCACACCGTAACAGGGTGATTATAAAGGTTGATTTGGGTACTCTGAAAGTATTAGTTGAGGCTCATGGACCAAGAGTGGGATTTGTCCATCCGGATGACGGAAAGATATTCTCTGGGCCCTCTCGGTGATATTGCATTGACACCGCTTGTAAGCATGTGACTAGGTCACGGGAATGCATTATCACGGAACGAGTAAAGAGACTTGTCGGGAACGAGATCGAACTAGGTATGGTTGATACTGAATGATCGGATCTCGGACAAGTAATAATATCGTGAGACAAAAGGAATTGACTATGTTCGTTAATGGTTCACACGATCACTAGATCATCGTCGAGTAAGTGGAAGTCGTCATGGATTTCTAGATCCCGCTGATGATTATTGATCGGAGAGGAGTCTCGATCATGTCCACGTTATTCACGAACCGTAGGGTGACACACTTAAGGTTCGTCATCGTTTTTGAGTGGATACGATACTCCGATCGAATTATAGGACAGCATGAGGGTTGTTTCAGAAAAGTGTCGAAACTGTTTTGGCATATCAAAATAACTCAAGGTTTTTTTTGTTAATGTTTGTTAATTGATTGAATTAACAAATATTAAATAAATAAAAATGTTTTATTAATTCAATTAGTGTGAGTTTTAATTAGCATGAATGTCATGCAAAATTAAAATGGGGGTTACCACCATGAAGAGGGGGTTACCACCATGAAGAGGGGGCTGCCACCTCCTCTCCTATAAAAGGATCCTTCTTCTCCCTCTTCTCACACTACTTGATCCTCTCCCTTCCTCCCATAGTTGCTGCTCCACCGTCGACATTGCTTAGCGAAGCTCTGCCGAAATTATAGTTCGATTTCATACACTTAGTTGAAGTGGTGTTGGAGTGTTCGGCGGATCCCTTCTTCCGCTGCCCCGCTGGACCGAGGGCGTGGAGGAGACGACGACAAGCCGTACGTGTGACCGAGTACGGAGGCGCCGCCAGTTGTGGCGCCGTGTACACGATCTCGAGATCGTCAAGTGAACCACTACGTCGACTACGTCAAGTGAACGACTACGTCGACTACGTGCGTCTTTATCGAGTCTCCATTGGCAACGTTTGTGCGGGAACGTAATCCCCGCTACCGGTCTTCGAGGGTTAGTCTCCGTTGCTACCATCTCGTAGATGTTCTTGGCTAGTTTTGTGTTCATGCGTAGGAATTTTTTTTGTTTTCTATGCTATGAACCCATCAGTGGTATCAGAGCCATCTCTATACGTAGTTGGTATGCACGATTAGAACACATGGAGATGTGGGCGTTGATGATCATGTTATTGCTATTTTTTGTATTTTGGATCATAGTGGCATAGTGGGATTGAAGCTGCCCGAGACTAACATTACGTGACCGCGTTCACGAGACTTGTCCCACACTTAACATGCTTCGGCATATGTGGCTTTGCGGGTGCACGTTTCTCCCACTATAGTTATGATCTATTTTACAAAGAATTGTTAATAATATTTTATCACCGTTGTGGTTACATGTTCGTAGGTAATAATGGTTCTTCCTAGAAAGCCCCAAACCACATAAAATATGCAAGACAAATTAGAAGCGTCTAACTTGTTTTTGCAGGGCATGTGATGTGATATGGTTAAATTGTTTATGTTACAAATTGTATGCAATGATCCTTTTTGTAAGTTATAAACAACCGGCAGGAGCCATATGGTTGTCTTTTCATTTTATGGCCTGCGTTCCGAATATATATATCCAAGCAATATATTGTAATGAAGGAAGACAAACAAGATGGCGCACCATGGACATTGGTGCTACGATGGTGGAATGATGGAGATCATGCCATGACGCACAAGATGGAGATCGAATGCGTGAAGGACCATATCATATCACATTATATATGCATGTGATGTTTTCGCTTGGGGACAAGCGAGGTCTAAGCTTGGGGGGGTTGATACGTCCAATTTGCATCACTATTTTGTATCATAATTTACTGTTATTCATTGATATATTTCATATTTAGACATGATACTTATGTTATTTCCTTTGCTTTCACATGTTTGATGATCATCGGAGGAGCTGCTGCCGGAGTCAGGAATCTGCTGGAAAAAGGACCATCAGGAGACCATATTTTGAAGATCAGGAAAATTCCAGAAAAATACCCAGAAATTATAATTTCCCAGAAGACTCACGGAGCCAGAAGGAGGAGTCGAGAGGGGCTAGGGCTGGCCCACAACCTAGGGCGGCGCGGCCAGCCCCCTGGCCGCGCCAGCCCTGTGTGAGGAGGCCCTGGCCCACCTCTGGTCTCGCCCCTTCGCATACATCATCGTCCCCGAAAACCTAAGTCAAGGGTGGGGTTCAGAGTTAGACACAGCCGCCTCTGCGGGGCGGAGAATACCAGAGAGAGAAAGCTCTCCGGCAGAGAGAAATCTGCCGGGGAAATTCCTTCCCGGAGAGGGGAGATCGTCGCCATCGTCATCACCATCGCACCGGACTTCATCGGGATCATCATCATCATCATCCCCATCACCAGCACCTTCATCTCCACCATCACCTCGCCATCCCGCTGTAACATCTTGAGTTGGATCTTGTTATATTCATAGGGAAACTTTCCCGGTGTTGATTACTCTTGTAGTTGATGCTATTGAGTGGAACCGTTGAATTAAGGTTTATGTCCAGATTGTTATTTACCATTATTTCACCTCTGATCATGATCCATATGATGTCTTGTGAGTAGTTCGTTTAGTTCTTGAGGACATGGGAGAAGTCAAGATGTTAGTAGTGAATTATTGTTGAGAAATATTTAATGGTTTGATATTGTTGTGGTGCTATTTCACTAGTGGTGTCATGTGAACGTCGACTACATGATACTTCACCATTTATGGGCCTAGTGAGATGCATTGTGTATTTGGTCACCAATTGTGGGGTTGCTGGAGTGACAGAAACCTAAACCTCCGTTGGGAAACCATTGCACCAGGGAGCGTAGGATCCTAGAGTTTAAGGCTATGGTTAGATTTATCTTAATTACTTACTTGTATTTGCGGATGCTTGCAAGGGGTATAATCACAAGTGTGTATTTATCCTAGTAAGGGTAGTGCGCTAGCACAGGTTCACCCCCATAACACTTACCAAATCAATAAATACTATTGGCTCTATGAAGCGAAAGCTCTTGACAGAAACCTCCCATGTGTCCTCGAGAACGTTTGGTTATTATAAGAACACAACCGGCTTGTCCTTTGCTGAATAAAGGATTGGGCCACTTGCTGCAATTGTTACTACTGTCTTTTATTTACTCGCACTTTATTTACTCGTATTACCAAATACTCCTAAAAACCTGTTTGCTAGTATTTACAGTGACTCCTTGATCAAAACTGCTCATCAACACCTTCTGCTCCTCGTTGGGTTCGACACTCTTATTTATCGAAAGTACTACGATACACCCCCTATACTTGTGGGTCATCATTCGCCTTTGAAACTATACCGTTGCATGTGATGATCGGTTGCGGTATAGTGAATTTAGTTCGTGTAATCACTTAAGAAAACTAAGAGGGATGTTGTTTTTAAGTGGGAGTTCACTTAGTAATTTTGAATTATAGAACTCAATTTATCATGAACTAAATCAAAGTGAATTTGCATAGTTTGTTGTAGTCATTGGCATCCGTTTACTACCTTGCGATTAGCTATAATTGAGATAATAGAACTATAGAATTCTGGATGTTAACTTTACGAACTGGTATCGTATTGTTTGAATGTCAATCTAAAGTTTAAAGTCTTATTGCAAAATTTTAGCAAACCTTGGTTACTTGATAAAATTTAATAAGTAGTATTAAATCAAGAGTAACAATTCCAGTGTTAGTATCTAAGTATCACACTTGCCTCCATGATCCTTGATATTCAAAAGTTGTTTTTAGTATCAAGGTTATCTAGGAGTTGAAAGAATTGTTTCATAAACTATCATATGTGGAAGATATTTTGATATCTGAAATAATGTTTGGTTGCAATGTGATAGAGTATAATTTAGTAAGACACATGTTCTTATATTGTATGAGAATTTGTGAAGATTGGAGATGCTAGGCGTCCAGATCTCCTAAAAAGGTTTTGTGAACTAACATTATACTCACAATTCATCCTCATGAGCTATAGTAGCTTGATCATGAAAGTTGTCATGATAGGATGAATAGAAGATGTAGGTAAAATGTTTACTACACTAAAAGATTACTAAAGAATGGAATTTGGAAGAAAGCCAAATTTTTTATAATGGTGATCTACTTCAAAGTGCGAGTCCAAGGGTATTAGTGTTTGACTAATCATGCCTTGAACTATGTGTCATGTGTATGGCGCCACTATTGATGTTGATAGATTCTTCTAGACGAAAAAGAATTGCTAAAAGAGAATCCGAAATTTATTTTGGCGGAAAATAAAAGACTGGAAATGTCCAGCTGAGGTATATAGAAGATATACATGTTATGGGTGTATTCGTTGCTTGTTAAAACAATGTGGTTCTTGGGTATTTGATACTAAATTGGTTGGTATGAACTATCATACAGAACAATGCAATACAAGAACTACAATAGCCTAATTAACTAGCAAATGAATATGGGATGATTCTCATCGAAAACAAATAAAGTGTTATTGTGTTTCGTTGGAATTAAACCTAGCCTTCAAGATTTGTTCGAATAATTGTTATTTTGTTCTGGTATTATGAGAACAATGGTTTGTTCAAATTATTACCGCATTCATAAAAGATGAATGAACGCTTATCTTGTTGGAGAAATCACATCCATAACACTGATGCTAAAAAATGTCTCAAGACAAATGATTAGAAGATCACTTATGAGTGACACCACCATTTAAATCATATTGGAAAGTAAACATGAAGAAACTCCATGTTGATGGAATTTTGGAGTCCTTTTGATTTTGAATCAATTGACACTTGTGAAAATTTCCTAGAGATGATTAAAACTCCGTTTGTAGGCCAAAGAAGAACGGACGACTAACTTATTGGATATTATACATGTTGATGTATATAGTCCATTATGTGTAGCCGTGTGTGGTGGATCTTTGAACTTTATCTACTTTAACCAAGGATTTGAGTAGATATATGTGTATATTTACTTGATAAGGAAGAAGCATGAAATATTTGAATATTGTTCAAAGTATTTCTAGATGAAGTGGAAAATCATTGTAACAAGAGAATAAAGAATTTATGATTTGATCATAAAGGAATATATTTGAGTTACAAGTTTAGCAAACACCTCAAAGTTGAGGAATCGTTCCATAGACTTGTATTTCCCAAACACCATAGGAGTATGGAGTGTTCAAGAGATGAAATCAAACTTTGTTTGACATCGTTGGATCAAAGGTGTCGTCTATAAAACTGCCATTATATTTTAAGGATAAAGCTTTAGAGACTACCGCTTTTACACTGAAAAGAGCTCCATCATGATCCGTTGAAATGACACCATATGAGTTATGACATGGGATAAAACCCCAGTTGTCTTTTCTAAAAAAATTGGTATGCTAGGAATATGTAAAATGTTTACAACCAAAGTCGAATAAATACGTCTTTGTAGGTTATCCCAAAGTAATTGTTGGGTATTCCTCCAGAACACCAAAGACAAAAGTGTTTGTCGCTGAAAACATCAAGTTTCTTGAGAAGGAATTTTTCGCGAAAAGTTAAGTGGGAGGACAATAGAACTTTGATTGGTTATTGAACCTAAGCTATATATGCTAAGTAGTGCAGCACCGGGAAGTGTCCCGGAGGCGGCCACAATGCGCATGGCTCCTATGCCTCAAAGGTTGTGGTCACTGAGATCTAAGTTCCTATTGAACCGCGTGAGTCAGGTAACAATCAAATAGTTAGATTTGAGAACAAATCATTATTGTTTGACAATGATGAACCGACTACATGCAAAGAAGCGATGATGGGCCCTGACTCCGTCAAATGGCTAGAAGCCATAAAATCCGTGATAGTTCCATATACGAGAAACCAAGTTTCTGAACTTGGAAGACCCTCAAAAAGGCATGAAGCCTAATGAACGTATTTGGATCTATAAACAGACATGGATATTTTCACATCTATGAAATAGTCGACATATCGTTAAACTGTTTACGATTATGTTCAATGAGTTGACTATGACAAGATTTGATCTTTCATAGCGATATTTTGTCTGGACGGATTACTGTAGCAACCACTACATATGCCAATTTTGGTATATGTTAGTTGAACAAACAAGACAACATTCTTCTAATAGAATGGTTACCTAGGACATGTACATAACATGGTCCAATGGGTTTTGTAAATTCGAAGGATGCTAAAAAGGCATGCAAACTTCAATGGTTGAAGTAAGCATCGCGGAGTTGGAATATTCACCGTGATGAAATAATTAAAAGGTTTAGTTTCATCAGATACGATGAATATGCTTGCATTTGCAAGAAATTAAGTGGGAGCGCTGAGACATATTTTCAGTACATTATGTAGAAGACATATTGTTAATTGGAAATGATGTATCTTTTATTGACATAGGTTAAGAATTTCATTAAAATTAGATTTCAATGAAAGACTTAGGCAAAACCAAAATATTGGGTCTCAATGTCTATGTAGATAGATCGAGGTGCCAATATGGTTGTGCCAAAGTACATAGATGAAATATTGAATGAAGTTCAATATGGAAACGACGAGAAAAGTTCTTGCCGCATGGAAGAGGTTGAAATAAGATTCAGGTGTTTTTGACACTTGATGAGTGAAGCCACATGAATGATTTGATCGATCATGTATACCGTGATATGTACATATCCAGATATGTCCTATGCTCTAAATGTTATGAGCATATACCAGAGTGATAAATATCATAAGATGATCACTGGACAATAGTAAAGATATCTTTATGTGCTTTGGAAGGACTAAGGATATATATTATGTATGCCAAAGTGACACATAGTTCATTGTAAAGTGTTACATTGATACTAAGTTTGTCACAAGATACAAATTAAGTTTATCTCAATTTTAGCTATATGTTTAGGTGGCACAATGTAATGGAAGGACGTTCCATGATGGATTTGGATGAGTTCCAAAGTTAAGACATTGTGATGGATTCTACAACAAAGGTTGAGTATATGGCTGCTTTAGAAGTAGCAAAGGAGGGCATTTGTGTCAAGAAGTTTGTTATCAAACTAGGTGTAGTTCCAAGCTGGCTATTACTGTGAAGATCTATTGTGCGACAATAGTGACAACATGATTTTAGCTAAAAGGAACTAAGGTCTCACCTAATGACCAAATTTATACCCAACTATCTCATTTGAGAATGAGTGATGCGTAGAGACGCAAAAACATGCAAATACACACAGAACTGAAAGTGTCAGATCTGGAGATCAGATTAACCACATGCAATGCGTATGGATAACACGTAAAAGCCATAAGTGTTATATACGCAAGTATCAACTAGATTATTGACTCTAGTGCAAGTGGGAGACTGAAGGGAATATGTCATCGTGGTGAAACAACATATGCCATAGGATGGCTTAAATGGGGGCCGAATTAGATGCTGGAGGATTCGGGAGAGGGGAACGAGCTAAAAAGCACGACAGAAAGGAACACAGATCTACCCAGGTTCGGGGCTCTCGTAAGGAGATAACACCCCTACTCCTGCTCTACTGGTTTTATATTTGGATCGATGGAGTATATAACAATGGTGCTTCCAAGCTCTCTGCTAGAGGAGGAAGATGAACTGCTAAGTGCTGGAACACAGAGTCACCAACCCTTTGCTAGGGCTCCCTGTGCCACCTTATATAGTGGTGGCCAGGGTTACAACGGTCACAAGAGACCAGAAGACACGAACTACACTCCAAATAGGACTTGCTGACGAAGGCAGCGACCCTTGACTTTCTCCCTGATTGCTCTCGATGGGACTTCATATCCCTGTATCTTGTACTTCCTGCACTATGACACTACCTCTGTGATGTAAGGGTTGTACTTGTGCACAGTGAGAGTAGATAGACCACCACTGTGCACCCTGTCCACATGATCCCTCTCCATACTTGGCAGAGTTTCACCTTGATTGTAGGGACATGACATCTTAGCTGACTTCTGTATCCCGGATATGACCGTTGGCCATATCCTGGACCTATATGCCGGACCAACGACCTATGAAGGTCGGGTAATCCGGCTTACCCTGCTCCTGGACGATATGACATATAAGTTAGGCCGGCATATCTATATATATGCCGGCATTCCTCAATAAGTATCCCGGTTATACCGGCATATCCAGACATTAGCCGGGATACACATATATGCCGGCCTGGCCGATGCTCCTATATTCCGGCCAGGCCCTCCCTTGGTCAACCGGCATGAAGTCAACCATAGACCTTGTATCTTTCTAGTCTCTTGACCCTACCGGGGGTCATCCCCCCGACACTAGTCCCCGAAGCTACCGAGGTTCCCCAGTCATAACTGTGGAGCCTTGACAGGTTCAAAATATCCTTTCTTTGTTATACCCCGGTTCTCCATTATATCCCGACGATCGGATTATATGCCGGGACATCCGCACATATACCGGCCACTGTTCCTTCTCCAAAAATTAATCCGGCTGGCCCTGAGGGTATTCCGGACGAAACTTATTCTTCGGGCAGTTATGCCGACATATAGACGAGACTTCTCTGAGAAGCCAGGCCTGACAGTTTGCATCGAAACTTGCAACTGCCCTGCCACCTTGAACGGTCACACGATGTGACGGTTCACAGCGCAGTTACTCCCCACCATCATTGCCTAGTGGCACGGTTACAGTAGCCGCCGCCCCACTCCGTGCCGCCACGTGGCGACTCACTGCGGGAACGGTCGGGGTAGTGGAACACTCCCCACGATCCCCATGACCCTGGCCTCTTCGGTATAAATACGGGGGTGGGGGTAACTTGCTCTTTTTACCCCCACAGTTCCTTCTTCTTCCTCTGTTCCTCTGCCCCTTGCGCTTCACCGCCGGACCGAGGAACAGAGAAGGAAAGCCGCCGCCGTCGCCCACTTGCACGCCGGCGCCCCCGCTTGCCGACGTCCGGCACCATCGTCGACGACGCCGCCGCTCCTCTCTGCGACATTGCTGAGAGATCGGACCTTCCTCTGCACGCTCGCCGCCGCTCCATTGCCGCCGGCCAAGCTTCGGTGAGTTCCTCTTTCTCTGTTCTTGTCCTTCATCCCTCCTGCTTCTCTGTAGCTACACCACGATAGCACTGCTAGCTTGAATCTGCGGCAGTTTCTCTGCTTGATGTCTCCCTGACTCGATTAGCATTGCCAGTGATATTCTTCGGTAGTTCACAGCTGTTCTTCCGTAGGAATTATATCCATGTTTATCTCCAGTTTTAACTGCCTCGGTAGATCTTCTATTTCTGCTAACATCGGCGAGAGTGGTATGCCGGAGAGACTAACCTCCCCCTTTTCTCTGGCCTTGATAGGATTAACATCACGGGACTCCGGCTCTCACGCCTTGTTCCGGCCATCCAGATGGCTTCCTCGAGTATGACGGGTACCTCGGCCTCCGAGGAGGATAACTCGGCCCGGGTCCAAGGACGCTCTGGCTAGGAGGGGTCGGAGGTTACCCCGGCCGACATATCCTGGATCACCTCCACTAGGAGAGTGCCGGAGGGTGTTGCATGCCGGCTACCTGCGGGAGAGGCTGCGCCGGCACCTGAACCCGGCGAACGAGTCGTCTTCATCGCCCACTTCGAGCGGGGCTTTGGTCTGCCGGCATCGGACTTCTACCGGGACTTCCTCGACACATACGACCTGCAACCTCACCACATCCCGGCGAACGCGGTGATGATCCTCTCTGCCTTCGCCGCATTCTGCGAAGGCTTCGCCGGCATAGAGCCCTTTACCCAGGCTTGGGCGAGGTACTTCCAACTGCGGAAGCAAGTTGTCCAAGAACCGCCCCGGAGCAAGGATGACCCGCCGGAGACGGCCCAAGAGAAGAAGGACCGCCCCATGACTCTATGCGGCGCGGCCACCATCATGTCCCGGAAGGGCTCGGATTTCCCCAAGGTGGAGCTCCTCGAGTCTTGCAAGAAGTGGCAGAAAAGCTTCTTCTACGTCAAGAACACCACCGACGAGGATCTGCTCAACCTGCCGCCATTTGTGGACGAGCCACCCTTGGCTATGAAGAATTGGACCTACAACCCGAAGAACTCGGTGATGCCGGTGAACGCGCTCCACCGGGTTAAGGGCGAGCTCCGGGATGCCGGCCTTACCCCTCAAGATCTAGTGGCATGCTTCATCAGCCGGCGCATCTCTCCTCTGCAGCGCCGGTCCCACAAAATCTGCCAGATGAGCGGGCCCATGGACCCCACCCGGCATTCTACACATGAGCTGACTCCGGCCGACATTCTGCGGCGGATCAAGGACGTCTGCAAGTCCTCTCAGGCCACCTTTGCCTGGGGACTTGAACCATATAGCCGGGATCGGCCCGCCCCAACGGTAAATATCTCGGCCAACACATAATCTCTGTCCGGCACATAGACAATTAAGCCGACACATATTTATTTACCGACATATGTCATGTTTGGCCGAGACATTGTTATTTGCCACCATATTCCTTTGTTTGATCAATTGACCTTGCTCCTATACAGAAATTCAGCTTCCAGGCCATGGAGAACTCCCGGATCCAGATCGCGGCAGACCGCACTGCTGCGGATGTTGAAGATCCGGATCACTGGGACAAGCTGCCCCGGAACACCCGTGCTGCCTCTGCCGCGGGTAAGGCCTCTTCATCCCGGCATTTCACTCAAGACCGGAGTAATGATGACTCCTATGAAGACTGCCAGACGTTTATCTGCCCGACACCTCTTGCCTATGCTTTTCCAGAAACACCTGTTGCTTACGCCTTTCCAATGCCGTCCTCAGCTATCCCGGACGACATGGTTGTCGACGCCGCCCCTCTGAACCAGGGACCTCCTTCCACCGGCGGACGTACCGGCCGGAAGCGAGGCGTGAAGCCCCAGCCCGACACACCTCAGCAACAGAAGAGGCAGAAGGTTGGCGTGCCTATTCCGAAGAAACAGAGGCCTGTTGCCTCGGGGTAAGTTTCTTTTATTTGTATTTCCTCCGACATATCTCTTGCTTTGATTATTAACTTGGTGTTTTCTCTCTTTCAGGGCTCCTCTTGCGCCGGAACAAGCTTCTGGCTCGAGTGGCGGCCCGAAGGTTACCAAGCCGGCGGAAACTGCCACCTCCCACATACCATCGGCAAGTCACATGACCTCCCCGGCGCCGGCATCTTCGCCTGCGCCTGACAAGACCACCTCCCCGGCGAAGGACGATCCTCCGCCGGAACAAGATATCTCTGCCCCCGACGTCCACATGGACTCGGGGGCTCACCAGGAACCTTCGGCTTCTGATGCCCACATGGGCACAGGAGCCCAACAAGATGCCCCAGATTCCGGCGCGCCCATCAGCGGCGCCGGGACTACTGATGATGCCGGCGCAAGCAACAAGAGCACCGGCATGGATAACAAAGGAAAGGGCCCTGCAGTGCCGGAAGTCCGGACTACTCTGGAACCTGCCTCTGCTGGCCAAGCTGCACCGGCCGCGCCGGAACAACCCACGCCCAAGACTCCCTCTGCTAAGGAGATTCCAGCACCATCCAAGACCGCTGCCCCGGCCAAGAACCTCATCCCGGACAAGACCTCTGCCCCGGTCAAGTCCGGCACCCTCAAGTTCTAGCCGACCAAGTCCGGCACACCGTCCGCCGCCACTGCTCCTTCTAAAGCAGCGTCCCGGCCAAGCTCTACCTTGGTCCTGCATCTTGGCAGGGCAGCAACCCGGCCTGGCTACCGGCCCAGCTTCTTCGACACGCCAGAACTTGAGGGCCGCGTCCCCCTGGAGACGAAAAGTGACCAGAGCCTTGGGTCTCTTAAGGAGCACTGTGTCAGGTGGAATGACGCCGGCAACATGGACACTGCGGACTCCAGGAGCAAGAAGATGGCCGAAGCCTCGGCCACTGGCAATCCATCAGACATCCTGGCCGCGAAGCCCATTCCGATTGCCTGCGAGCTCCTCAGCCTCCAGCAAAGACTTCACCAATTGGCCGATGCCACCAACGTAAGTCTTCTCTACCTATACACATATCCCCAGTCCCCGAAAATGTCGGCTGTCCGGGATACGGACATCCGGGATTTTCCAATACTCTTGTAGTTAGCTGTTCTCGAATTAACTGCCGACATATGAGCTCGACCCGAGCTTCAAATCCTAGTCACCGAGAGCCGGGATAGGTGCGCAGCACCTGTGCCGGGTCTCTAACTATTTCACATCTTAATTATTTTTCAAATCCTCTTGGCCGAGATATAAGCTCATCTCGAGCTTCAAATTGTAGTCACCGAGAGCCGGGATAGGTGCGCAGCACCTATGCCGGGTCTTCAACAGAATGAATATTTTGTATAATCTTCAATTGTACTGGCATGCTAGACTTTTCTCATAACCTTTCAAATCCTAACACTTTTGCAGCGCATGAACAACACACGCGCCGACATGTTCCATGACTTGGTGTGCGAGCACCGGAAGCTATCTGACGCACATAGCAAGGTCTTGCTGGAGCTGCGTCAGAAAGGTAAACTCATCCGACATATACGCCGGATGCCTTGCCTTTTTTTTCTTCATAGACCTTTTGCCGGCACACCTTATATATGCCGACGCATAACCTTTTTCCGTCATTCCGCAGCTGGTGCCGAAGCTCAAGTCACCGAGCTTGTCAAGAGGGTGAAGGAGCTGACAGGTATGCCGGATCCTGCTGTCACCCGAACCCTTTATACTTCAAATCCTTTATCTCTTGTCATTGTTTTCCATCTTCACCTTGTTTTGACTTCGAATCTTTTCAGATGATAAAGCTGCACTGGAGGCACGCCACCAGGACTGTTTGTCCTCAGTGGATGTGGCCAAGCAACTGGACGACCGGGATGCCGCCCACAAGGTCGAGGTAGAGCAGTTGAAGGGCCGCATTGCCGAGCTTCTGGATGAGAAGGAGCAGAGGGAGGGCCAACTCAAAAAGGCCCAGGAGCTGCTTGTCACCTCCGAGACTGATGCCTCCAACGCCCATGCCGAACTATCCAGCTTGAAGGAGCAGGCCACTAAATGGGAAGTTACAGTCGCACAGCTCAATGCTGACCTCGCCAGTAAGCTTCAAATCCTTTTTTTCCTTATCCTGCCCGACATACCATGATCCTTTCCGGCATACCATCTATGCCGACATATTCTCCTCTTGCTAACATTATTTCTATTTCTCAGACATGTTTCCCGCTTCCGTCGAAGACGTTGAGAGGGCTCTGCAGTTGGATCGAGAGAACCGGGGTGTTCCGGTTGACTCGGCCAACTGGGACATGTCGGAGCAGCTGTTGGCCCTGCAATCCCGGAAGAACGCCATGACCCTCTAAATAGAAGAACTCTTTTATGGCGCCCAGGAGGCATTCTCTGCCCTCTGGCCAGGACAAAGGACGCCCACTGATCCTGTTGATCTCGGCAATGATCTGCAGCTTGCCAAGGTTCGCCTCCGGGAATGGCGGGATTCCGGTGCGAGAGTAGGAGCTGATGAAGCTCTCAGCTACTTCCTCTCCTAGTATGAAAAAGCTGATCTGGAGACTTTGCGCACTGTGCGCGAAGGATCCATCTGGACCACGGATCTGGAACACATCCGGCGTCGGCGGGAACTGGCCCACAGTTATGTGGATTATGCCGACACCGATGCCTTTGTCCGGGACATCCGCGAGCCGGAAAAGACAGCAGACGATGCCAAGGATGCTGCTGATGCTGAAGGCTCCGACTCAAGCCAAGACGAAGAGGAAGCTGATGAAGCCGATACTAATGCCCCGGAACAGGGATCTGTCCCGGGCGGAGGTGATGGCTCCATTCCATCTGCTGGGTCCGGCACTCCTGAAGCCGACATCTCCACCGCTACAGCTCCTCCAGCCGGCGGCTCTGCTTCTGCCGCTGCTCCTTGACTTTGCAGCACCAAAAACTTTAAGTTTCATCAGATCCCCGGAATGCCGGGTGCAATTGTAAGATACACGTTTAATTTCTTTTGGTTTGCTACCTGAACAAGTTTTATCTCGGTTTGCTTGTTATTAATGCCGGATCATCCTTTGGCTAAGTCACCGAGTTTGTTTTCCTGTTTCCTCAACTTCACAACCTTGGCTACTTGTCTACCTTTTTTGGCTTTCGACGTATGAGTCTCAAGGTTGCTTCATTGAAAATACAGTACTTTAACTTTGAAACTTAGACTTCAAATCATCCGACATTTCAAGTTTTATGTTTAGCTTTAACATAAATGTCGGTTCGCTTGCTATACATTTCCTTAGCCGTTTTCCATGTGTAGACAATCTCCGGCATCTACTCTTGCTAGCCATGAAGCCGGGTTTCGGACAGCAGCTGAGTCGAAGAGCGGCCTTTGTTGCCGACACATTACTAGGCCGACATAGGAAACATTCAAATCAAGCCAGCCGGCATATAACAAAAACTGAAAATAAACACCGATATGTGTCGGAGGCAGAGCCCGCTCTCTTCGGGATGCCGACATTTCATTCATTAGTCTTGTGCCGGCACAAAGCAAAATATGGAAATACATACATTGCGCTGCTTAGGAGTAAAAGGGGCGGAGTAGAGCTATGTTCCATGGTCTCTTGGTTTCTTCTCCGGACCTGTCCGCCTTATCCTTCTTGGGGGCCTGCGCATCTATAAGATAATAGGCATCATTGTGCAGAGCTCGGCTCACAATGAATGGCCCCTCCCATGGAGGAGTTAACTTATGCCGGCCCTCTGTTCCTTGCCTTAGCCGGAGTACTAAGTCTCCCTCTTGGAATCTTCTTGGATTTACCTTCTGCGCATGATAGCGTCTGAGGTTCTGCTGATATACTGTTGTTCTTGACAGTGTTACTTCTCTTGCTTCTTCCAGCAGATCCACATCATTTTCCCTGGCTTCTTTAGCCTCTTCCTCAGTATATAGCACTACTCTTGGTGCATCATGTATTACATCTGTTGGAAGCACAGCTTCTGCTCCATACACTAGGAAAAATGGTGTGTAGCCTGTTGACCTATTCAGAGTTGTCCTTAAACTCCAAAGCACTGCTGGCAATTCATCTAGCCAACATCCCGGAGTTTTCTCTAGTGGTTCTATCAGCCAGGGTTTTATGCCGGATAATACTAGCCCATTTGACCTCTCTACTTGGCCATTGGTACAAGGGTGAGCGACCGACGCAATGTCCAGCCGGATTCCCACTTCCTCACAAAATCTGGCAAATGGCCCTTGGGCAAAGTTCGACCCATTGTCAGTGATGATGCCATGAGGAACACCATATCTCAAGATTATATCTTTTAAGAATTTCACTGTTGTGTGACCATCACACTTGCTTATGGGCTTCACTTCAATCCATTTGGTGAACTTGTCCACCATGACCAGGATATGGGTCATCTTTCCTCTGGCCGGCTTAAAAGCCCCGACCATATCCAGGCCCCAAACAGCAAAGGGCCAGGTTATCGGGATAGTCTTCAAGGCAGATGCCGGCTGATGAATCTGGTGGGCATATCTCTGACACCCATTGCATTTCCGGACCAAGTCTTCTGCATCTTGCAGTGCCGTCGGCCAATAAAACCCATGCCGAAATACCTTTGCCACCAATGCTCTGGATGAAGCGTGGTGACCACACTCCCCCTGATGAATTTCCCGGAGCATCTCCAGGCCTTCCGCAGATTCAACGCACCTCTGCAATACTCCGGTGACACTTCTTTTGTATATTTCCTGGTTTATGATGGTATATCCTTTGGATCTCCTTGCAATCCGGCGTGCCTCGGTTTCATCCGCCGGCACTTGACCATCCACCAAGAAATCCATGATAGGACGTGCCCATGAGGGCACTTCCCTGACAATGAACACTGCCTGATCTATCTCCATCATTTCGACCGACACACAATCGATCTCCATGGGCTGCGAAGTCCCCGGGACTGAGGGATCAGTCCCCGGGTATGCCGGAGCAGTCCCCGGGTATACCGGCACAACCTCTTGGTACATTTTACCCTTGCCCCTATTTCTGCTCCGGAATACTGCACTCACCGCATATGCCGGCCCAGTCCCCGGGACTGAGGAAACAGTCCCCGGGTTATCAGATCTGACTCTGGCATCTCTCTCCATCGGAATTGCCTCCTCTGGACTTGGCGGGACATAAATGGACGATGATTCCGGCGAGGGCTTGATTGACGGCTTCCTCAGATGCTCCAATGAAATGCCGGGCGGGATTGAATCTCTGGAAGATCCCAGCTTGGACAATGCATCGGCTGCGTCATTCTGAGCCCGGAGAACATGCCGGAACTCACAACCTTCAAAGTAACCACTTAACTGCTGCACCAGGAAATGGTAGGATCCCATGTTAGCATCATGCGCATCCCATATTCCGGAACACTGCTGAATCACTAAGTCAGAATCACCGAAACACATAATCCGGCGAATTCCTATGTCCTTAGACACCTTCAGGCCATGCACAAGTGCCTCATATTCCGCCACATTATTTGATGCTGCAAAATGAATCTGCAGGACATATCTCAATTGGTCATTCTTTGGTGAACTGAGAACTATGCCGGCACCCAGGCCATGTATTGTCTTGGACCCATCGAAATGCATCCTCCAATAATTTGCATCTGGCAATGGTGGCTCATATTGTATCTCAGCCCAGTCAATAAAGAAGTCAGCCAACACCTGGGACTTGATTGTATCCCTCTTATCATATTGAGGTGTATATGGTGACAACTCTATTGCCCGCTTGGCTATTCTGCCACTGGCATCTTTGTTGCCTATGATCTCCGAGATAGGGGCCTCGGCCACTACCCGGATTGGATGCTCTTGGAAGTAGTGCTTGAGCTTCTTGGCCGCCATATAGACACCATAAGTCATCTTCTGATAGTGGGGGTAGTTTTGCTTTGAGGTAGAGAGGACTTCACTCAGATAATATACCGGCCGCTGCACGGTTTTGCCTCCTTCCTCTCGCTCTACTACCACCACAGCACTGACGACTCTATTGGTTGCTGCTATATAGAGCAACATCGGCTCACGGGGCATCGGAGACGCTAATACCGGCGCTGTTGACAACATCTGTTTCAATTCCTTGAAAGCTGCATCTGCTTGTGTTGTCCAGACAAATGTGTCGGACTTCTTCATCAACTGATATAACGGCAAAGCTTTCTCTCCTAGCCGGCTTATGAAACGGCTCAGGGATGCGAGACACCCAGTGAATTTCTGTACTTCCCTCAAATCTGTCGGCGGCTTCATCCTTTCTATAGCACGAATCTTGCCGGGATTCACCTCAATACCCCGGCTGGAAACAAGGAAGCCGAGCAACTTGCCCGCCGGCACACCGAAGGTACACTTAGCCGGATTCAACTTCATCCGGAATCTCCTCAGGTTTCCAAAGGTTTCCCGGAGATCATCTATGAGAGTCTTGCTCTCCTTGGTCTTTATGACGATATCGTAGACATATACCTGCACATTTTTATCTATTTGATCATGCAAACATTTTTGCATACACCTTTGATAAGTTGCGCCGGCATTTCTTAAACCGAACGGCATAGTGAGATAGCAATAAGCCCCGTACGGGGTAATAAAGGATGTCTTTATTTGATCCGGCTCATACAAGGGGATCTGGTGGAAACCAGAATAGGCATCTACAAATGATAACAGTTCACATCCAGCTGTGGAATCAATCACTTGATCGATCCGAGGGAGCGGGAATGGATCTTTAGGGCATGCCTTGTTCAAGTTGGTGTAATCGACACACATCCGCCATATTTTCACTATGGCGGGCTCATCCTTCTTCTTTTCCACTAAAACCGGATTAGACACCCAATCCGGATGAAGCACTTCTTTGATAAAGCCGGAGGCTAAGAGCCTGGCCACTTCGTCCCAAATGGCTTTTCTTCTATCGCCTGCATTCCGCCGGAGCGGCTGTTTCATCGGCTTAGCATCCGGTCTCACATGCAATGCGTGCTCAGCCAGCTCCCTCGGCACACCTTGCAAGTCTGAAGTAGACCATGCAAAGATATCCCGATTCTCACGGAGGAAGCTGATGAGCTCGCTTTCCTATTTGGGATCCAAACTTGCCCCAACGAGAGCATGGCGCTCCGGGAAAACTTCATCCAGAGGCACCTTTTTGACTTCCTTGCCCACTTGAAAAGAAGCACTGCCACCGGGATTTGCCATGCCCGGCATAGATTTGCCGGCCACGACCGTCTCAGCAATTTCCACTGCTCGCTTGAGCCTCTTCCTTTCCTCTGCAATGATTAGAGTCTCGGCCAGGTTAGACCCGACTATTGCACATGCCATCAAACGCTTGTAATCACCAGTGATGGTAATCGCCCCTCTGGGCCCCGGCATCTTCATCTTTAGGTACGCAACATGCGTAGAGGCCATGAACTTTGCCAATGCCGGCCTCCCCAGCAAAGCATGGTAGGGGCTTTCCAGATCAACCACCTCGAACATGAGGTTTTCCACCCTGCAGTTATCCCGGCTGCCAAACATGACATCCATCCGGATCTTGCCCATCGGCGCACACGAAAGTCCCGGCACAATGCCATGGAATGTGGTCTTGCTTGGCTCCAGCATATTCTCCTTGATTCCCAGCTTCTGCATCGTATCCCGATACATGATGTTGATGCTGCTTCCATTGTCAATGAGGACCTTGCTGAACCTCACGTTATTAGCCGGCCCGACAAATGTTGGATCCATTACCAGCGCATATCCGCCGGGGTTTGGCATGATCCTGGGATGATCTGCCCTGTCCTAGCCAATGGCTTGGTCAGACCAATGCATCAGCTTCGGAACTGCCGACATAACGGCGTTTACCTCCAAACACCGCCGGTACAAGCTCTGCTTGTCTGTTCTTTCGGTCTCAAAGACCATGTAGCTCTGATCGTGCTCCTTGTACTCATTCCGGCCCGCTCCTGGGCCTCCGGCACTATATTCCGGATTATAGCTCTGGTCTATTTGATTTACGCCGGCATTTCCGGCATTGCTCTGATTCCCGGGATTAACCGGCCTGGGCGGGACTGCAACTGTATTTGCACCTGTCAACGGCGATGGAGCTGCCGGGATAGATGGCCTAGCCGGTCCCCATGGACCTGCACGTCCTGCTAATATGTCGTCCAGCCATGAACAGTTTCTCGTCAAATGATTTGCCGGCTTACCCGGCTGGAACGTGTGAAACACACAAGGCTTGTCCATGGCCAGACCCACTGTATACTTCGGCCACTGCTTCTTCTGTCCGGCGGCTCCGCCGGCATTCTTGTTGATCCAGACATTCTTCTTCTGGAAGGGCTGCGCTTGCTGCTGCGGCTGTTGCTGCTGAGGCTGCTGATAGCCCTCATATCTCGGGCGTTGGCTACTGCCGGCACCCTCTTGCTCTTCCTCCACAGCTGCTACTTGTGCCGCTCCATACCGAAAATCCGGCCGCTCATCTCTCCTCTTGTTCCGGTTATCCGGGCGATAGAACTGCCCCGGTCTCCCGGTGTTGCTATTGTTCCGCTGGGTCTGCCCCTGTCCTTGTGAATCAAGGGTGGGCTGCATAGGGTCTCCCAGAGCATAACTATCGGCAATCTTGATTGTCTCGGCCAACGTGGCCGGCATGTCCCTCTACAGCTTTTGCCACAACATGGTGCCGTGCTGGCACCCATGAGCGAACCACATGATGGCCTGCTGCTCCACGACTCCTTCGCAGGAATTGCGCAAGGTGCACCACCTGGTCAGATAGTCTCGGTCGGTCTCATTCACTCCCTGCCGGCAGTTAGCCAGCTGCTGAGGACGATTCGGCCTCTTATATGTACTGGTGAAGTTTGATACAAACTGTTCTTCGAAATCAACCCAGCCGTTGATACTTCCGGCCGGCAGATTATTCAGCCATATCCTGGCTAGTCCTTCTAGCATTTGCGGTACATATCGTACCGCCCATCTGAGGTTTCCTCTGGCAATGTTCACTGCGGTGGAGTAATCCTCCAACCAATCTTCCGGCTTTGTACTGCCGTTGTATGTCCTCGCGCCACGCGCGAGCTGGAAATAGTAAGGTACCGGCTCACCCATAATCCGGGGTCCAAAGCACATAGGACCCGGAGCTCCTTGCCTTTCCACCAACTCCGATTGGTGAATCCTGTCCAGCTTGAAGCGCGCATCACTTGCTGCTAAGGACCGAGGTCCTAGCCGGGATGCAATTGGGCCCGCGATCACTTTTTCCTGCTGCTGCTCCGGCTGATACTGCTCACTTTGCCGGCCTTGCTGATGCTGCTGCTGATATCCCGCCCTGACAAGGGCGGAATTCCCATCATCCTCTCGATGTCCCGGTTGACCTGCACCTCCGGCGCCCTGCTGCTGACGCCGGGCTGCACTGTTACTCCGGCCACCTCCGGCCGAAGCTGCCCCTTGCCCGACCGGCACATTCTGACCGGCGTTCTTGCTGCCGACATACTTGTCAGCTTGGCCGGCACTCTTCTGAACTATTGCCTGCTTTCCCGCGATTGCCGGATCATACACTTGGATCTGCTTGTCCCGGCAGCCAGAGGTCACACTTCCGGCACGCCGGACACTTGGATGCGGGGACGAAGCTTCGCCCCTCGACCTTGCGCCGGCACCTCCTACCGACGCAATGTACTGGGATGCCCCGGCACCTGGGTTTGCCTTCTTAAAGGCCTCCTGCTGCTTAGTAGCTTCAGACAAAAGATGGTTAAGCCAGGCTTGCTGCTCATGCAGTGCTTCACCGGACAAATTAGATAAGTCCTTAGCTACCTCTGCTGCTGCTCTAAGGTTCTTCACTGGTGAGCTATAAATTACCTTAGGCACAGTACTAGTTGCAGTATGACTCTTACCACTAGCACCTTTACCTAGCTCAGCATTAAGATCTCTACCTCTAGTTCTAACCTCATCTATCCGGCTAGGCCGGGCTACCACAGGAGTAAAACCATGAGCTGCCTCATACTCACGGAGTTGCCGGTTAAACCGCTCGTGTTCCTGGTGCATGGCCAGCGCCTCGTCAACGAGGGCCTGGCGAGATCCCTCCAGGACCTCCCTTGTCTGCTCCGGATCATCGCCGGATCGCACCGGCTCGAGAAGCCGATCGATGATGGGAAGAAGCACCTGACCCTTTGCCGGCACAGCGGAAGTGCCGGCCAGTTTCTCGACACGCTCCAACGGAGGACGTGCCGACCTCTTGGCCTTCGGCGGCTCCGGGGGAGTATCTCCTGCTGCTGCTGCTTTGCTGGCACCATCTGCCGGCAGCACTGATGTGCCAGCCATCATTACCTCGGCCGACTCTACTGAGCGAGCGCTACGCCCAGCGTGAGCCAGCCGATGTGACGGAGGATCCGCCGCCACCAGCACCTTTTCCCTGCAAACTCTCTCAGTCCCCACGTACACCTCGTGGGAACCGAAAGACATGATCCGGCCATCCCTGGGGAACGGCCGGCCGCCGAGACATCCTGCGTTGTCACTGACGAAGCTGAGCGAGCCTAGCCTCTGGACGAGGCCAGAGACCACGCGCACTCCCGAAGCTGCTATCACAGACCCCGTCCGAATAAACACTCCGCCCAGCATATCGATCTGCCCCACGGTGGGCGCCAAATGTCGTCGTGGTGAAACAACATATGCCATAGGATGGCTTAAATGGGGGCCGAACTAGATGCTGGAGGATTCGGGAGAGGGGAACGAGCTAAAAAGCACGACAGAAAGGAACACAGATCTACCCAGGTTCGGGGCTCTCGTAAGGAGATAACACCCCTACTCCTGCTCTACTGGTTTTATATTTGGATCGATGGAGTATATAACAATGGTGCTTCCAAGCTCTCTGCTAGAGGAGGAAGATGAACTGCTAAGTGCTGGAACACAGAGTCACCAACCCTTTGCTAGGGCTCCCTGTGCCACCTTATATAGTGGTGGCCAGGGTTACAATGGTCACAAGAGACCAGAAGACACGAACTACACTCCAAATAGGACTTGCTGACGAAGGCAGCGACCCTTGACTTTCTCCCTGATTGCTCTCGATGGGACTTATTCATATCCCTGTATCTTGTACTTCCTGCACTGTGACCCTCCCTCTGTGATGTAAGGGCTGTACTTGTGCACAGTGAGAGTAGATAGACCACCACTGTGCACCCTGTCCACATGATCCCTCTCCATACTTGGCAGAGTTTCTCCTTGATTGTAGGGACATGACATCTTAGCTGACTTCTGTATCCCGAATATGACCGTTGGCCATATCCTGGACCTATATGCCGGACCAACGACCTATGAAGGTCGGGTAATCCGGCTTACCCTGCTCCTGCACGATATGACATATAAGTTAGGCCGGCATATCTATATATATGCCGGCATTCCTCAATAAGTATCCCGGTTATACCGGCATATCCAGACATTAGCCGGGATACACATATATGCCGGCCTGGCCGATGCTCCTATATTCCGGCCAGGCCCTCCCTTGGTCAACCGGCATGAAGTCAACCATAGACCTTGTATCTTTCTAGTCTCTTGACCCTACCGGGGGTCATCCCCCCGACAGAATATGCCCGAGAGGCAATAATAAAGTGGTTATTATCATATTCCATGTTTATGATAAATGTTTATTTCTCATGCTAGAATTGTATTAATCGGAAACATTAATACTTGTGTGATTAATAAACTAAAAAGGTTCCTAGTAAAGCCTCTCTTTCATACTAGCTCGTTGATTAACTGATGATCAAGGTTTCCAGATCATGAACATTGGATGTTGTTAATAACGGGGCCATATCATTAGAAGAATAATGTGATGAATACTCACACCCATAGTAAGAATAGCAAAACGATCAAGTCATCAAGTTTTATTGCTATATCAAACTCCTACGAAGTAGTTCTAATCCTTAGACCATGAGATCATGTTAATCACTGATACCAGAAGGGTACTTTGATGATATCAAATGTCACACCGTAACAGGGTGATTATAGAGGTTGATTTGAGTACTCTGGAAGTATTAGTTGAGGCTCATGGACCAAGAGTGGGATTTGTCCATCCGGATGACGGAAAGATATTCTCTGGGCCCTCTCGGTGATATTGCATTGACACCGCTTGCAAGCATGTGACTAGGTCACGAGAATGCATTATCACGGAACGAGTAAAGAGACTTGTCGGGAACGAGATCGAACTAGGTATGGTTGATATCGAATGATCGAATCTCGGACAAGTAATAATATCACGAGACAAAAGGAATTGACTATATTCGTTAATGGTTCACACAATCACTAGATCATCGTCGAGTAAGTGGGAGTCGTCATGGATTTCCAGATCCCGCTGATGATTATTGATCGGAGAGGAGTCTCGATCATATCCACGTTATTCACGAACCGTAGGGTGACACACTTAAGGTTCGTCGTCGTTTTTGAGTGGATACGACACTCCGATCGAATTACAGGACAGCATGAGGGTTATTTCAGAAAAGTGTCGAAACTGTTTTGGCATATCAAAATAACTCAAGGTTTTTTTTGTTAATGTTTGTTAATTGATTGAATTAACAAATATTAAAGAAATATTTTTTTATTAATTCAATTAGTGTGAGTTTTAATTAGTATGAATGTCATGCAAAATTAAAATGGGGGTTACCACCATGAAGAGGGGGTTACCACCATGAAGAGGGGGCTGCCACCTCCTCTCCTATAAAAGGATCCTTCTTCTCCCTCTTCTCACACTACTTGATCCCCTCCCTTCCTCCCATAGTTGCTGCTCCACCGTCGACATTGCTTAGCGAAGCTCTGTCGAAATTATAGTTCGATTTCATACACTTAGTTGAAGTGGTGTTGGAGTGTCCAGCGGATCCCTTCTTCTGCTGCCCCGCTGGACCGAGGGCGTGGAGGAGACGACGACAAGCCGTACGTGTGACCGAGTATGGAGGCGCCGCCGGTTGTGGCGCCGTGTACACGATCTCGAGATCGTCAAGTGAACCACTACGTCGACTACGTCAAGTGAACGACTACGTCGACTACGTGCGTCTTCATCGAGTCTCCATCGGCAACGTTTATGCGGGAACGTAATCCCCGCTACCGGTCTTCGAGGGGTAGTCTCCGTTGCTACCATCTCGTAGATATTCTTGGTTAGTTTTGTGTTCATGCGTAGGAATTTTTTTTGTTTTCTATGCTACGAACCCATCACGGCGTGCACCAGCGAACGGGAGAGCAGGTCTCCGGAACCACTCGCCTTTGCGATCCTGTACGGGAGAGGGCGAATTAGGTTTTTGGGAAGCGCTCTGCGCGACTGCTCAAGCTCTTCATCACGGGTCGTCTTCCTTCCAAGTCGGGCGGTGCAGCCTACCGCCGTCTTCATCGCCGTCTGCTTCTTCCGGTCTTCTCCAATGTTGTGATCAACAACGTTACTGCAACGACTACATCTGCAAACGAACGGTACGTGCGGTCTACTATTGTTTGTCTATTCATCATGTTGTGTGAGTACATGTTTAGCTGCTGCTTGTTTCCGTTCATCTTGCTGTTTAGTACATCTAGTATGTTTGAGTTACATGCTGTGGTAGTAGCTGGTATCGTCATGTTTAATATTATGGAATTAATCATGGAAATTGTGCCTAATTGTCCAACAGTCTTAACTGCACGTTTTTCAATTTTACAAGTGTTAACTCTAAAGTCGCTCCGGAAAGAAAAATATCTAATTAAGTTATAACGCTCCAGATTCGTTTCCAGGCTAATGCTTGGTGGAAGAAACAAATGTCTACATTTGGGTGTGTCTCGCGCATACATTTCCACTGTTAATGGCGTCTCACATCATATAAGTTCGTTACAAATGCATGCGCCATTCCATGAGCATTTTCCACAGAAGAATGCGCCGTATCACGACTTCCTACCAAAAAGTGACGTGAACATATAACAACATTCAGTAGTGCGTACGTTTTTTTTTTGCAGTAGCCCTCAGTACACGATGTCCAGCGAGGGCGGGCGGTCTAACATCTTTGCACGACAACACTGGATTAGTCCAAGTAGGTATGCTCTTAAGTTGAGGCAGAGGTACGTTACATTTTTTTGGAAAGGGAAATGGAGCCCAGACCTCTACAAATGGGTACATCATAACTAACCGCGTGCACATGGGTTTTGATGACGTTTTCCAGACCTAGCCGTCATCCACACATAGACGATTAGGGCGATGATAACTTTTCCCCCAATCACCGCCCTTTCTGCCGGCAAGACCTCATGTCCATGCCTCCTCGGTTCCCCGTACCGGCAATGATAGGGCGCGAGGACCTCGGGCATCAACGCTCCAAACTTGGTGAGTAGATAGGATTGTCCTACCTTTTTATAGGGGCGTCATGTTCTGTATTTTTTTGTCTTTTAGGTCTATATTTGCAAAGTCTTCGGGAAACTATTTTCTTCTGGTGTCTTTTAGTTTTCACATGTATTTATTCATGTAACTTAATTTTCTATTAATGAAACATGTGCTTGCTCTAGAAAAGGGTTAAATTATCTTTTTAGAGTTGACTAGCTACGATTTGCTTATAGTAAAATCAAAATGCCTCCCTCTATGACACTATGTGTTCCTTTTGCTTGATATGGCTGTTTAGATCTTTGTTTTTTTTAGCTTGTATGACACCCTGTTTTCTCCATTTAATATGCAATATAACATCTATGGTTGCCTTCTCGCAATAAATAACTAATCAGAATTGCCTCGGTCTCTGCATGTCATAGATAGCATGTGTGATTCTTTGCCGCTCTGAGAAATTTCTGGCACACATTGCCATGGTGCTGGATCGAAGGTGGTGCGGAAGTGAGGGGAGGCGAGGGGTTGGGAGCTGGACAAGAGATGATGGTAGAGGCTGCTTCATCGATGAGTATGCACATTCTGATGGAAACATAAGATGCTCTATCGATGCACGTTTGTGTTGTGTCCTTGCTGAAGATGGTGGATCGAAGCTTGGCTTTGAGGACGAAAATCCCGAGATCAACTTATGGTTGAAAACTCGTCACCATCGGCGCACGCCCGTTGTTTCCTTATTGAACGCTTAGCTTGGGAGTTGTATAATTTTTTTTTGTTTCTGTTCTTTATCATAGTGTGGAGTTACTGTCTCGACGCATCTATCCTCCGATATTTGTCATGATCAAACATGCTCTGCTGCTGAATTTTGCATTATTAATATAAAAGCTTGTGTATATCTATTGAACATAGAGGCGGGGCTCTATTCTCCTTTTCGAAAGAAAATCTGCCCAAAGATAATTTCTACTTGCCGGCATGTTGCAGGCAAACTACCTTCCAGCTACCAAATCCATGAACGACATGCCCCCCAGACGGCCTTTGCGCTCTGTGTGGCCAACAGTGACGGACCGAGGATTTGGGAAAGACTGGGGCTAATTTCTTAACACCCTACAACTACGGAAAATTCTACCTTCAAATACCCTCAATAAATATATATTGGCTAAATCATACTAAAAATGCATAACTTGAGTTTTGATGCCAAACATAAGTTTAATGTTTAACCAAATGACAATAAGAAATACATAAACAATCAAGTCACATTATTAGTACCTACGTAATGAAGCTTTGCTCTGATGCTAGCCTACCATTTCCTTATTAACCGTAGGAGAAGAACCGAGGCCTAAAGAGACAAGAAAAAAAAATCAGAAAATAGCATGGATGAGTACATGATACATAAGTTGTATTGATAGGAAAATAACTTACCACTAGCTACACGTGGTAATTATTTCTTGTGTTACCTCATAATTTGGAAACAATCCAAAATCATATCATTTTCAATCCTTGCAAATATGTCTCTCTCTATATAGCATAGCATACTATGATTCACCCAATCATCATTCATCTTGGTCCTCAAGTCTGTCTTGTAATGCAGTACCAATCAGCCCTAAAGCACGACAGAAGATTGGTTCCAACTCGAAGTTGTGAAAACATTGGAAAAAAGGATGACACTGATCTAACTGGTCTTGATGAACATGACTTTGATCTACTTGTCCCCTTCATCTTCTATGTAATCATACTAAATAAAAAATGAGTTCAAAATTCACAATTCAGACTTCATATTGAAAATTTGAAACAATCATACACATAAATTACCAATTAGAGAAGGCAAGAAGCTAGGTGGTTGGAACTTGTTTTTTAGAATAAAAGGCCTCGCGCCCGGTTCCATTAAAGAAACCACCAGAGTACAGCAAACACACCAAAACGCCAGCCACAGTCGCGGGAAACATGCCACTCGCATACCCAGCAAAACTCACACACCCCTAAAACCCGAGTCCACTTTATTACAAATGTTCTCAAACCCGCGCAGGGGAAACACACACACCCGCTAGCTTATCAGAGGATCTTCAACAGACCACCTTCCTCAACTAGATGAATCGATCTCGCGCCAAGGTTCCTCCGCAAACTCTTCAGGGTGGTGTCCCAATCAGCATCAGCTCCAGCTTGGCTCCACACAGCTGGCTCATCCATTATCTTCTTCACCACCAACTGCTGAAGACCACCACCAGATTCCCTCACCCAGGGTGGTTGGAACTTGTAGGCGATGAGTCGATGAAAGATCGGCAACCGCGAAGTTCCGATATGCCGATTCGCTTGTAGCGGAAGAAAGAACTTTGGCGCAAGGGACTGGTTTGGCATCTCCTCTGAAAGACTGAAACGACGCAGCGCGGAGGGGTCTTCCCTCGAGTCTCCAGACCACCATGCCGTCGGCCGTTCAGGCGGCGGTGTCGCCAGTCCTGGGCGGGTCTTCCATAGGGCTCGATCGTGGTCAGCTGTCAGGCGGCGTCGCGGAGATGTAATCACGGGAACAGTTTGGTTTTTTTTTACCCAAACAAAACCGGACAGATCGTGATCGTGATTACATCTCCGGCTTCGTTTGGGTAAAAAAAAAAAACGTTATATCTAGCTTCGGTTCTTGTTTGCATCGCTGGGCTTTTCTAAGTCCAGCCCGGGACATCCAGACCAAAGCCACGGGCTATCGATATATTTTCTGAAATTTACAGAGAGGGGATTTGGTGCACATGAGCATCAGTGCTCCCTTCACTTTCAGAATTTTGTATTTTTTAAAATCTCACACTTTTATATCTTTAAAAATTATGGTGTTAAATATATAGATAGATACGTACAAGAGGATTGTGTACGAAAAAGTCCCGTTAAAAAATACGTTCTGATATAAAAAAGACAAATTTCTGATAGTAAATAGTATTACTCTGTCCTAAAATGTAAGCCTTTTTAGAGAGCTAAGTTAGCTCTCTAAAAAGGCTTACATTTTGGGACGGAGGGAGTAGTAAAATAATATATTTTTTGTTAGAAATTTGTCTTTTTTGTATATCCTAAAATATAAAGTATTTTTTAACGGAACTTTTTCACGTATGCTCCTACTGTAAATATCTTTCTATATATTTAACGCCATAATTTTTAAAGACATAAAAGTGTAAAGTTTTGAAATTTTCAAAAATCTGAAACTACAGAGATCACTGGTGCCCATGTTTCAAATAAACTTTCCGAAATTTACAAGGGTATTACAGGTACTAGCTAGGCCAAGACCCGGGCTGTAGCCCGGGCTGCCCGGGGCCCAGGTCCACCCCTGGTTGCCAATTAGGAGACACTCCAGTGATCATACTTTCATCTCATGTCTGCTCTTGGAGTGAAAAACCGAGAGATAATCAGGCCAAATAGATGTCTCACATCATATATATTCGTTTCAAATGCATGCGCCATTGAATGAGAATTTTCCACAAGGCAATGCTCGTTTTCATGACTTTTCACCAGAAAGTGACGCGAACATAACAGCATGGAGTAGTGCGTACATTTTCAAGCTAGCCGCGGTAAACGATCTCTAGCTCCCGCGGCGCGGTCTAACAATTTTCCGGCAGAACAATGGAATAGTCAAGTATGCATGCTCTAGAGCCATGCGTGCGTACGTTTCATTAACATGAGGAAATTTGAAAATCTCGGGCGAAATTCAAATCCCCGCGCGCGTACGTTCCATTAACGTGAGCCACTCAGACGAGTACGTTATCTTTCTGGAGTTGACTGGACTAGCTACCACTCCATTGTTTGTAATATACTCTCTCCGATCACTCATACTTGTCTTTATATGGACGTATATAGACATATTTTAGTGCCTAGATACATCTACGTAAAGACAGATATTAGTGGTCGAAGAGAGTAACTGAAATGACGGTATATACGGATCGAGTTGCCTCCGAAAACGAAATACATATCATGTCCGTGGAATTCTATGTCCCTGCGAGAAAATTTTGGCACGGCTAGCTTTGGCATGGTGCTAGATTTTCCAAGCAAATTGAAGGCATTATCTGGTACAAAATCCACTATGAAAAACAGAAATCTCGCGAAATTTTGCGAGCAGACAGCTAGTACTGGTGCAATTTTGCTAGCTATACGCACAATTGCAAAGCTAGCTACTGCTCACTACATACGCAGTTAGCTAGTACTGGCAGTCTGGCACACAGAAATCTCCAGCGAAATTTTGCAAGCAGACAGTGGAATAATCCAAGTATGCATGCTCGCTATGCGTACGTACTGTCATATTAACGTGAGAAAATTCTAAAAGTTCCTGCGAAATTCAAATCCGCACACTAACGAGAGCCACTCACACACCGGTACATTATGTTTGTGAAGTTGAAATGACGATATCGGTCGAGTTGCCTCGTTGCGAGATGTCTATCTTGTCCATGGAATTCTACGGCCTTCCGAGAAAATACCGGCACGGCTTTGGCATGGTGTGCTAGATTCTCCAAGCAAATTACAGGAATATCTGGTCCAAAATCCACTATAAAAAGACCTCTGCACTCACAAGCTATACGTACAATCACAAAGCTAGCTGCAGCCCACACATACGCAGCGCTAGCTAGCTAGATACGTATACACCCAATGGAGGCGCCCAAGCTAGCCGTCTTGCTCGCCCTAGCCATGGCAGCCGCCATGGTTAATCCTTCCCAGGCGCAGAACTCGGCTCAAGACTACGTCTCACCGCACAACGCCGCCCGCGCCGCGGTCGGCGTGGCCGGTGTGAGCTGGAGCACGACGCTGCAGTCGTACGCGCAGACCTACGCCAACCAGAGGATCGGCGACTGCAAGCTCCAGCACTCGGGCGGGCCCTACGGGGAGAACATCTTCTGGGGAAGCGCCGGCGCCGACTGGAAGGCGGCGGACGCGGTGAACGCGTGGGTGGGCGAGAAGAGCGACTACAACTACGCGTCCAACAGCTGCGCGGCGGGGAAGCAGTGCGGGCACTACACGCAGGTGGTGTGGCGCGCGACGACGAGCATCGGCTGCGCTCGCGTCGTCTGCAACAACAATGGCGGCGTGTTCATCATCTGCAGCTACAACCCCCCGGGCAACTTTGTTGGACAGAAACCATACTAAGCTGCGATTGCTTCGCTCGCAGCTTATGTAGTCCCTCGTTCCTCAGGTGCATGCATTCGTACACGGGGGCACCCACGCATGAATTCATGGACTTTCCTATTTCTAAAATAGCTAGAGGGACCGAGGGCGTAAATAAAGGGAATGCCAGAATAAACTGTGTACTTTCGATCGGCTTCAAATGTAATACAGAGTAAATAATTTTCTTACATATTGATATATTCTACTGTATCCAGTACGTTCAGAACCTATAAATAGCTAGTGAGACATCAAAGGTGTGCAGAAAACAAATTTAGTAAAAAAAGAAAAAAAAAAGATTGAAGACCGCAAAGTTAGAGCTGGTCATGAAGTTTTGCGGGCCTGGCCAAAACAAGAACGCGTGCCTATTATAAATTAGTAAACTAGTTGAATACCCACGTATTACCACGATGTAATGCCAAGAGATTTTGAAGAGTAGTTGGACGTAACATAGAGGACGTTGTCCAAAAGTGGACAGTTTGAACCATTCGTCATCTACAAAATAAAAAAGGTTGATTCCGTCTTATCGAGTTGGTCGAAAGCAATTGCCTTTTTTTAACAGGTTAGAGCATCTCCAACAGACGCGCTATATAGGCCGCGCGCTATATAAACCGCCGATATACGGTGCCGGATCGCGAAAACGTTACTCCAGCACGTGCTGCAATTTTTTTTGGGCGCGGGCCGGTTTGCCCTATCCTAGGCACTAAATTTGGGCTCCGGCTCCAGCGCGCGGCATCGGTCGAGGCAGGCGCGAAAAAGGCCCACGCTGAAACTTCCTCCCCCGCGCCTCGCCGCCCCACCGCCTAATCCTCGCCTCCGCGCGGCCGCCGGCGCAATTCCGGCGATGGACGCGCCCTCCGGCACCCCATCGACCCCTCCCTACTCCATTCCGCCTTTCGCCGCCGCCGCCGCCTCCTCCTCCATCGCGCCGCCGCCCAATGCGGCAAACCCTAGCAACGCCGGCAACTCGACCGCCGCGGCGCGAGCTCTCTTTGTGCCGCCGCGTCCGACGCTGCACACAAGCGCCGCCACCGCGCAGGTGCCCGCCGCGTAGGCCCCCGGCAAGGCGCGGGCGCCGCCGAGGAGGAAGGTGCCGGCGTCCAAACGCCCGCCCACAGCCGCGGGCGCCGGTAACCCGGCGCCGAAAAAAGTGAAGGCAAGTGTGACCCGCCGCGCGCAGCCTCCGCCGCCGCCTCCACCAATTAACCATCCGCCGCCGGCGCCTCCGTCCGCCGACCCATCCGACGCACATATGGTGTTTGATGAAGTGCCGGAGAGGTAAAAAATACTTCTTTTTATCTAAATTTTAGTTTTATTGCATACATAGCCGGAGATCACGAATTTTATTGCAAATGTAGAGTCGATGATGAGACTTTCATGGAGACAATGAATGTTGGATCTTCGTTTATGCATGATGATATCACCATTGAGGCATATGAGGAATATGAGGATATCGATATGGAAGGAGAAGGGTTGATTGAATCGTGCCCTACCGGTCGGACGGCGAACTACACCATAGCGGAGGACAAGTTGCTTTGCAAGACATGGTTGACAATTGGAATGGATCCAACAACCGGTACCGATCAAAAAGGAGAAACCTATTGGATGAGGATGAAGGAGTACTTCGACACCAACAACACAGGTGGGAGCGAGCGAACCATGCGTTCTCTTCAGTCTCGTTGGTCGGGCATCAACACCGATTGCCAAAAGTGGTCGGCCGTGCTAGCCAATGTTGATGTCATTAACCCAAGTGGCACAAATGAGATGGATAGGGTAAGCAATTCTACTAATCTATTGTCTTTTTCTTGAGATGGATATGTTGACCATATGGCGCGCTTGAGATGCATACGGTTATTGTTCATATACCTAATCTATTCTCTTTTGCTTGCTTTGTAGAACTCTATGGCTCAAGGCTTATTTAGAGATGTGGGAAAGAAGAACAAGAAAGGCAACAAGATTCTTGGCAAGCTATTCACCATGCATCATTGCTATGAAGTGCTAGGGAATGAAGAAAAATGGAAGACCCGCGGGAAATTGGATGCGGCAACCATGGCCTCCAATGCAACCGGTTGTGAAGCAACGATCATCGATGATGGGGATTCAAGTGAGGAAGGCAAGAAGAGAAGCTCCACTCCTCACTCGGTGAACAATGCAAGGAAAAGTGTGCTTGGTAGGAAGGCCGCCAAGGATATGAAGGGAAAGAAGGCCGAAGATGACGACATTGCCATTGCTATGGAAAGGCTTGCAAATGCAAGGTTGCAAGCAAATGAAGATAGAAAGATTGCAAGAAACTTGGAGAAAGAGGCTATGGATGTCATGGAGGCTCGGAGAGCCGCTATGGAGGAGAGGCTAGCCTCCAACAAAGAGAGGAAGTTGGCTTTGGAGGAGAAGAAGCAAGCCAATGAGGAGCACCTACGCCTAGTGGAGGAGGAGAGGAAGCTTTTCTTGATGGATACTTCCCACATGGATGAGAGGCAAAAGGAGTACATCAACCTTGCTCGCGACGAAGTGTTGGCCAAGAAGAGATTGTTGATAGCTAACATGAACACACCCACGGTCGGCATGTTTGGAGGAGGCATGGCCGGCATGCCCATGTTTGGAGGAGGCATGGCCGACATGGCCGGTATGGGAGGCATGGCCGGTATAGGAGGCACGGCCGCCATAGGAGGCATGCCCGACATGGGAGGCTATGGAGGCATGGCCGGCTATGGAGGAGTCTCCGGAGGGACTATGGGAGCATCGGTGAGTGGTGTGTATGGAGCCATGGGAGCACCACCGGGAGGATTCGTGGCCTCTTTGGATCCTACTATTCCTTCTTCAACCCAAGATGTCGATGAAGAAGAAGCAAAAGAAGGCGATGACTTGGAAAATGCGGAAGTGTGAGATTCTATCTTGCATTTGATATGCAAATTGTGTGCTGCACTTTGTGTCTATTTGAACCATATGTTGTGTGTCGTTGTTGAACTACGTCGTGTAGTGAGTTGTTCTTGAACTATGTGATATGTGTGTTGCACTTTGTGTCCATTTAACTATGGTAGATCATTTGTTTCATGATTTATGTGAGTATTTGATCTTGTTGAATGCATAGGAGTGTAGAATGTTGTTTTCCGCCGGCGCACACCCTGTATTTTGGAGCACCCGGCGGAGGAGCATTTTTACCGCTCGCGAACACGCTCTAGTTTAGCGCCTTCGGTGGGGGAAAATCCAGGCCAGTGCGCGGCAAACGTTTACAGCGCGGGCGGAACGAAATATAGCGCGCCAAAACATAGTGCACCTATTGGAGATGCTCTTAGACCCGAAGGCCCTGCAGGCTTTCATTATCCAAGAGGTGGGTACAAAGTTACACTCAAGCCCCTAAGAGATATGGGAATAAAATAAAAGGCTAGAATTTTTACAAGAAAAGTCTTGGGAAAATTAAGAAACGTGACCCGATCCCTAGTTTTCTCCACCGCAACTGCGAGACCCGCTGGCAATAGTGGCGGAGCGTGGCAAGTAACAAAGACAGGGCCAATCACTTAGGTAGGGTCGATTGACTACTTCTTCCAATAAACCATGGGCATAACACTAGTCTAGGACATCAAATAGGCTTGCATTTTCAAGCGGAGACTAGGCATGATCCATTTTGGCCTCCATAACGCGCCGCCCCTGGCAGGGAAGGGTGCCAACGCCGTCGTTGGGGAACATGCTACTTGGGGCGACGCCGACTATGGATCCCTTGCTAGATCATGGAAGATCGCCTCCGCAATGGCACGCCGGCCTAGAGGAAGAAGAAGCCCGAGCTTCCATCGCAACCGACCGTTATTTAAGAGATTTTACGGTACATCAGACCACCAATCTTAGGAGTAGTATTAAGAGGTTCCAATATTAAATATGATTTGGGCCAGAGCTAGGACCAAAGACAACTTTGTAATTTTTCTCCGATCGGAAATAAGTGTCGATGATTTTGTACTAACATAGTACAAAGTTTGTACTAAGTCACTGACACTTATTTACAATCGGATGGAGTAGGATATAATTCTATTCATCACCATAATTACAGAATATTGAAAAATATTTGCGATTTTAAACTAGTATTAGTGATGAGGACTATCATGTTTGTGTCAAAAATTATATACACATTGAGTTACGTTTGGACTTTGAGTTGTAACAGATGTGGATAGTTTATGAGTAGGGTTCCAGAGTTAGACTCTAGTAGTCAGGGCCTTTAATATAATGTGGGGTACCGCACTATTGTAACATATAATCACTTGATAGCAGCCAGAGCGCAAGGGGAGTCAGCAGCTTGATGCGGTGCCCAAGGTAGTCGACCATGCGGTATCAGAGGGGAGGAGCGCCCATAATAATTGTTCCACAGAGTAGGCATGTTCGTCGGACTGTATTAACAAATCTCGGTGTTGTCATCATGTTGTGCGCTACAAATCTCGGTATGTTAACAAATTGATTGTTTGTTCATCCGTAGATCGACTATGCGCTACAACGATAACAAGGACGATGGAAGAGTGTAGAGCTACTTGAGTTCTTCTTAGTGTTACTGATTCCAACCAATCGGTCATGGATGTGGGAATTTAAATGCCAACAAGAAGTCGTCTGCCAGGATACCTCACCTATGCCTACGAACGCGACAACGACGATGATGGCGATATTACCTCGACGTTCGGCTGGAGTTTGGCCTTCCGGCGTCAAGCCTCTACTCATGCCAGAGGCTCTGCTCCAGCTACTCTTGCTTGTACTTTTCGATGTCGCAACTACGCTTCGCCTCAGCGGGCGTGGTGCGAGGGACCGCTTCATCTACACCATCACCCTCTCCTCGCCAGATTCATGAGTGACGAAGTTCTCGTCGGTGTCCCCTCGACGCCGCAAGATATCTCATATGGGAGAAGCTTTGCAGTCGATGGGAGTAAAAAATCCCTTCACAAAGCGCAGCCGGAGCAATGCCCACACCATCCAACCATGTATACCCGCAATTTAGTAGGTCATGTTGCAAAGTCAGCTTCAGGCCTTTAGCCAACCTTTCATACGGCGATTCCATTGGCATCACGGAATCCGTGGGGAACTTTTGGGGCCGAAACTACGACCTGCTACCCAACGGCGATTTGTTACCATTCCAATGTCTCCCATTCTCAGGGTTTTTCCCCTGTTTATGTAGTTTCAACCTGTCATATATGCTTCTAATTTGTTGAAATTTGAGCACAATATATAACGGGAAGTATTCTTGACACATAAGGGTGACGGTTGTTAGACACGGTGTTCATTATGTATGTCAGTATGTGATCCCAGGATGAATGCCCATAGGCAACGCGTACTTTACCCAGTGTAATCAACAACAAAAAATTGACATGATGTACTGCTAGTACAGTCCAAGTACTCATATGGTAGGTTACTTTTTCGTAAGTAGTGGGGCTAACATCTGAAAAACATAATAGCCAAGCAGCTACCCACCGCGTAAAGACATATTAATTCAATCGTTGGATCAGCCTATAGAGTGTACACCGAAGTTAGCGGCATTATCAGAGGTCGATTTACAGCGAACCTTAAAAATAAATAAGGATTAAGACGTTATAAGATATTTGAGTGGTGCAAAAAAAATGGCCCACCCCTTATTATCTGTTAGAGAAGCTCAAACCGGTTTATTTATCTAAGACCAGTGCTCATCGTCCTCCACCCCAGAGGTCAAGTGTGTCGATAGAACACTAGTGCTAGTATATCATGTTGGGGTAGGAGCAGTAGTTGCGCAGCAACGCAAGGGATCCCACACCGGGAACTAGCAGCAATCGAGACCGTTTACGCTGTATGAAGCGCTGAGCTGCCAATCTGGGAGAATCTTCTTAGTGGATGGAGTCAAAATTTCCTTCACGAAGACCCCTATCTCTGTCAGAAGCAACGAGTCGCAGCCGGAGCAATGCCCACACCATCCCACCAAGTATACCCTCAATGTTAGTTGATCGTGCTGCCAACCTTTAGGTTCAGCCAACCTTTCATATGGCGATTCCATTGGCATCACGGAATCCCTGAAAAACTTTCGGGGCAGAAACTACGAACAGGTTCGGAACGGTGATTTGTTACCATCCCAATGCCTCCCATTCTCATGTGTGCTTACATATCTCCCAGGGTTCCCCCAACCCCCCCCCCCCCCCCCCCCCCCCCCCCCCGCGTTCATGCAGTTTCAACATGTCAGATATGTTTCTAGTTTGTTGAAATTGGAGCACAATATATAACGGGAAGTATTCTTGATGCATAAGGGTGACGGTTGTTGGACATGGAGTGTTCATTGTGTACTATGTCAGTATGTGATCCCAGGATGAATGCCCATAGGCGACGCATACTTTACCCAGTGTAATCAACAACAACAAAAATTCACATGACGCACTACTGGTAATGTCCAAGTACTCATAAGTCATATGGTAGGTTCTTCATCTTAAGTAGTGGGGCTAACATCTGTAAAACATAATAGCCAAGCTACGCACGCGCAGACATATTAATTCAGTTATTTTTTGAACAGTTAATTCAGTTATTGGATCAGCCTATAGATCGTACACAGAAGTTAACAACATTATCAGAGACAGAGGGCAATGCGCCATGGTAGATAGAAAAAAATAGGTAAAAATATAAAAAATGATAAAAAATTGAAAAAATGTTACTCGTGCCGTGGAAAAAAATTAGTCATGCCTTGAAGAAAACTTTTGACAAAAATTTCTTGTGTCATGGAAAAAGATTCAACTATCTAAGAGTATCTCCACCGGCGCTCTCAATACGTCTACGGCTATTTTCTGGGCTCACACCGACATTAATGGAAGCACTGGTTCCCCTGACGGGTGTAGATCGAGGCGGGCACATGTCTTCCCACGCGGTGGCACCATGACTTCTACGCCACCGTTAATGCACCCACCGACCTCCCCTTCATTTAGAAGGTGGCCTCCACGGCATTCCAAGCACCACATCCCTTGCCATCACGATCTCCCAAACAGCCGCTAGGTCTCCCCTCTCATCCACAACGTCGCAGAACCACGTGAGGCGGATGGTAGTGCTTCAGGTGTCGGCGACGACGATGCCCCATCCCGCCCCCGCAACCTCACCCTAGAGAGGCAACGGTCATGGCCGAGAACAATCTTCTCGTGCTGCCAGACTGGCGCCTCCCCCACGGGTGGAACATCTTGGCAGGTGGGTACGCCATCCCTCCGATCTCGATGGAAGGGCCGCCGCTCGATGCCTACATCGTGCACCGCCAGGCGGAGCTGTCGGCGAGGGAGCGCGACGACCGAAACTAGGCGGCGGATAGCCTATTGTGGCTATCGCTGTTCCAGCAGGACCATGAGCAGGCGCTGGCATGCATGTTTGACCCGTACTACGGTCGTTTCAATACTATTGCCCGGAGGGCGTGGTGGCATGGGCGACACCGCGTCACGCAACCGACATCATTATCCGCAAGCCGGGCATGGGTTCTTCCTCAGTGTCGGCGTGTCGCGTCAAGGAGGAGGCGCCGTCTCTGCGAGGCCCAAAGAAGGAGGAGCCCGAGCTGCCTCACGGCTTCCTCGAGTTCCAACGATCGAAGAAGGAGGAAGGGCGTCGTGCCCTAAAGAAGGAGGAAGGCCACCACACCCCGAAGAAGGACACCGCACCGCCACCGCCGCAGCCCAAGAAGAAATGGTGGAAGCTCGAGCTAGAGCTCCAGGCCATGGCACGCGGCCCCGATGACCCCGAGGACGCGCCGGGCCAGCACCTCCTCGAGGCGGTCCTTCGATGAGGTCCAACCGCTTGCTAACGATCGAGCGGTGTGGTGGTCCCTAAAGGACAACAATGTCCTAGTTGACCTCACCGGCGCGGAGGAGTAAAACGATGGTGACAACGACGGCTTCAAAGAGAAGCATGAGGAACCGCCAGAGGACTGACGGCTCCGACAATGACGCGCCAATGGACTACTCTATCTTCTACTGCTAGTTTAAGTTCTTCATTTTAGTTCAAACTATGTCAAATTTCATTAAACTTGTATGAAAGGTGTCGTAATCTATTTAATTTTAAGTTCCAAATCTATTGAGGCCAGTGATATTGGAAGCGCCGGTGTGAAACGATGATACGTCTCAAACGTATCTATAATTTTTGATGCTCCATGCTTGTTTTTACACCATTTGTATATTGTTTCGTTACACTTAGTGGCATTTTTATACATTTTCCGGAACTAACCTATTAACGAAGTACCACAGTGCCAGTTTCCTGTTTTCTGCTGTTTTTGTGTTTCAGAGTGATACACAGGAAATATTCTCGGAATTGGACGAAACAAGTTCCTGAAGTCATATTTCACGGGGAAGCTTCCACACATCCGAAGACCTGACGGAGTGGGGCCACGTGGGCCCCAGACATAGGGGCGGCGCGGCCACCCCCCTGGCCGCGCCAGCCCCGTGTGAGGGGGCGTGGTCCCTCCTCTGACATCGTCCCTTCGCCTATATATACCCCCTGACGAGAAAAACCTAAGCGCCCGATCAGTTTTCCAGAATACATCGCGATCCGCCGCCGCCGTCGACCCGAAGATCGGGAGGGTCCAGAAGCTCTTCCCGGCACCCTGCCGGAGAGGGGAATCGCCACCGGAGGTCTTCTGCATCACCATGCTTGCCTCCGGAGCGATGAGTGAGTAGTCTACCTTGGACTATGGGTACATAGCAGTAGCTAGATGGTTGTCTTCTCCACCATGTGCTTCATGTTTAGATCTCATGAGCTGCCCTACATGATTGAGATCACCGTTATGTAATTCTATGATGTTGGTTTGTTGGGATCCGATGAATATTGGTGTTTATGATTAAGTTGTTGTACTGAATTATATCTTTTGTTATCTCTATGTTGTTTATGATCTTGCATGCTCTCCGTTGTTAGTAGCTATCTTGGTCGAGTAGTTGCTAGTGACTCCAAGAGGGGGTATTTATGCTCGATAGTGGGTTCATGTCTCTATTTCACCTGGGGGAGTGACAGAAACCTCTAAGGTGGTAGATGTGCTGTTGCTACTAGGGAGAAAACAACATTCATATGCTCAAGGGCATATGCTTTGTTTACATTACACACTTTGCTTAATGCAATTATCTGTTGTTCGCAACTTAATACTTCTAGGGTGTTCGGATGATATCCCCGGGGGTGGATTATTAGTCATAGATGCAGTTGGATGGCGGTCTATGTATTTTGTTGTAATGCCCAGAGTAAATCTCATAGTGATCTTCTTGACATATCACGTTATCTTTATTCTATCAATTGCCCAACTGTAATTTGTTTACCCAGCATGTTATTTTATCTATGGAGAGACACCACTAGTGAACTGTGGACCCCGGTCCTATTTTAATCATATTGCAATCACCTGTTTACTTTTCCCGCACTGTTTACTTTACTCGCATATTACTACTGTTTTCCACTCGATACACTCATAACCTTTGTTTCAAGCAAACCGGTGAGATTGACAACCTCATCGCAAGTTGGGGACAAAGTATTTGTTTGTGTGTGTGCAGGTTCCACAAACACCTTCAGTCGTCATCGTCTCTCTTCTCCTGATCGATAAACCTTGGTTTCTTAACTGAGGGAAAACTAGCCGCTACACTCATCATACCTTCCTCTTGGGGTTCCCAACGGGCTGGTCATCACCACGCACAAGGACTTACTGCTCCCACGTCAACTAAACGCCACAGCTCTTTTCTGGCGCCATCACACGAGTAGCAGCTTCTTTTCTGGCGCCGTTGCCGGGGAAGAGAGAAGACTTCTGCGAGGGGAGTTCTTCGCACACACATTCTTTACTTTGTTATTTGTTTTGCTTTACTTTATTTTATTTTACCTGCACTGCTTTTTATATCAAAAACCCAAAAAAATTAGAATCCTTGGTAGTTGTTATTTCTTTACTTTAGTTTATCATGTTGTTCCCTGAGTTCGTTCTGGAGGACCTCTCTGTAGGGAGTGGTTCGATTATTGGCAAAAGTAACATTGAGGAGTTCTTTAATCACATTAGTATGCACGATGAAGATGAGGAAAAGTCTTGGGTTGAGCTTGCTCCTAGTATTGAAGTTGCTTCTATTTATTTAATTGATATGTTGGAAACTAGGTTTGCTAGTCTTAATCCTTTTATGCAATACATGTTCCTTAAGCTTCATGAAATTGAGGATCCCGAAAAGAAGGCTTTTATCTTGGAAACTTTGCGCCTAGAATTTAAGGATGTCGTTGTTGAAGCTAGGAAGGTCCTTAAACGTTTTAATAAACTCGGTTCACCTATAAAGGTTATTGATACTAATGACAGGGCCGAGATACCTATACCTTGCAAGCTTTTGGGATTGAATGATGCCTTCAAAAATAATTTTGCCTGGATCTGTCCTGAAAATCTTTTTGATGAGAATAGTGTACCAAAGCATGATCACAAAGGGTCTTCAAAAACTTATGTGGATGAAATACAATGCCTTATTGATAAGACCTCTTCTGTTGATCTTAATGCTTCATCACTTGATATTACTTGATTCGCAATTTTCTGCGCCTAGCTCAAAGGCGTTAAAGAAAAGCACTCTTGGGAGATAACTCATTGTTTACTTTTCAGTACTTTTTCTTTTATTTGAGTCTTGGAAGTCATTACTACTATAATGACCGCTCCTTATCTTGTTTATTTCGTTTTTGTGCCAAGAGAAGCCTCTAATTTGAGTGAGGTAAAGATTTGGGGATGTTGCTGTCCTGAAACTGTTTTCGGTGCTGCACCGTAAAAATTCGTGAAAATTCTCTGTATATCTTTTGGACCTGCGATTTCTTGTGCATATGCCCCAGGTTATATCCAAACTTTTCTTAGTTGAACACTTTTTGATTTGAGCAACAGAAAATCCCTCAAAAATTCGTCCATTGTCAGCTGTCCAGTTTTGACAGATTTCTGCCAATATTTGTTTTTGCCACTTTATCGCTTTCTTTTGAGTTCTTTTTTATCATGGAACTCTTGTGGAAGTTGCTACAGTAGTATATACTTTATATGTGGTGGTTTTGGGTTGAAACCTGAAGCTAAAGGAGGTTGAATATATTTTATGCTTACACTAATGTTGCTAATAGAATTGTGTTTAGTTTTGTATGAAGGAAGTTTTCAAGTGTAGGGATTGGAGAATGATGAGATGAGTTGAAGAATGGACAAAAGCTCAAGCTTGGGGATGCCCATGCATCACCCCAAGAAATATCCAAGAAGTACAAGCGTCAAAGCTTGGGGATGCCCCCGAGGCACCCCTTCTTCATCGGCAAAAATCAGGTCACCTTTCAAAACACTATATTTTTATTGCTTCATGCACTATGTGTTTTTCTTGGAGCGTCAGTTGTTTTAGTTTTCTTAGTTTGTTTAGTTTGTTTGTTTGCTGCAATAAATGTTTGGACCCCAACAAATTTCCCTTTGGAGGAGATGTACTCGTTTTCATTTGCAAAGAACGCTCTAGTTTTCACTCTTATTAAAAATCGAGCGTTCATCTTTTTCCGCTACTGCTTTTGGTTTTCGTTTTCGCCTTGATTTGCATTCAGATCTTGTCATATCTTTTCATCAAGGTGTATTTTTGCCTCTGATCTTTATTGGTTCTCATCAAAAGAGGTGTTTATAAAAATTTCAAATGGTGTTGGAAAAGAGAAAAAGCTTTGTGCAAAATAGTGGTACAAGAAGGAGCTTGTGTAGACTGCGGCTTAGGCTTTTTCATGTCATGCTTGATGTCTTTTTGATAGTATGCTTACTGGTTTTGCTGTAGCATGACTTGTCTCAAATAACTGAGATTGCTTAATGAGCCTTTGAAAAAATCATGCGTTGTTTTTATTGTATGGAAGCATTATTTTGGTTTTCTCCTTGATGCTTTATTTGGGTTGACTTGGCGCATGCTCACACATGTTAGACTCTTACAAAGTCGCCATTAGCCTTCATGATCATTTAGTTTTTGACTTTTGATGCCATCGTATGCTTCTTTTAATGTCACTTTGTCGCTTTGCATGATTATGGCCATTATTGCTCTCTTAGTTGGTCGCTCCCAGTCTTTTGCTAGCCCTCGCCTTGTACTGAGTATGAGCTCTACTCGTGCATCCAACTCCTAAAAGCCAAAGTTTTCCAAAGTGTCCACCATACATACCTACTAGCAATTTGCTATTCCAAGTAAATTTGACTTGCTTTTATTTTCTCTTCAAATTAAACTCTTACCAGTGTTATGCGAAATTCGGTCAGTAAAGCTCTCACGAATCGGAAGGCACACTTTACTTTTTCATGTTCTTAAAAATTTGACATTGTGGTCTCTTATGTTGAGTTGTTATGCTTGCAAGTTGTAAGTTGGATTCTAGCCCAGCCATGCTGTCATGGGGCAAGCTTTCAACATTGCACTTCTTTTTGAGTTGATATCGTGATCTTTTGTTTATGGATGCCCGCTGTGTGAAATGAATTGGGAATCTTGTGAGGATCATGGAGTTTTTATATGTGTTAGGGAAACGCCGGGCCGCCAATATAAGCCATGCATAATTCATGGTGGAAATTTGCAGCATACCCATGGTGAACATTCGACGACGCATCTCACAATAAAAAGCTAAACAATATAGCAAATAAAAGAGATGTCGAGGTGTTTATTGTCTGCTTGTCCTATCATTTTGGTGTGGGCTTGTTCCATGTCATCGGGCACGGAGGTACCCCATTGGCGGTTCTCAATGATATGCATATACTTACAATGACAAGAGCCTTGCTTGGGACTCTAAGTAAATTAGCATGGTTTGGGTACTCGTATTCACGGGACACGAGGTTTTCAACTTATGATTTGTCAAGCATATGCATCATAATTGTTCTCGCATTAACTTTAACCATTCAAGATGCTTATGATGGGGGCAATGAGAGCTCAAAGCCGGTAAGTACCATAATTTTTGAAGGTTATAAAACTTGCAATCACTGCTTCCCTCTGCGAAGGGCCTTTCTTTTACTTTTATGTTGAGTCACCACCTTCTTTCTTTATGCACCATTAAGAGAGCATAGTTGTCATTCTTAGTGTGATATGCTTTGTCCCAAAGTTCATTGATTGACTCATATTGTTGGTTTCACTTGTTCTTAAATTATTTGTATCTAGTCGCCCTCTTAAACTTTGAGGTGTCCTATGCATTTATGTTTTGCTCTCTTTGAAGGACAAGCTGAAAACCATTTGTATGTTTTTCCTTATGATTTGAACACATGTTTGACTTTCATTGTTTCATTATCATGATCTTTTGTTTGTGTTCATTTGCATGTTTACAACATGGTTGCTAAGTTCTTATTGTCATGATTATATCTTTCATGCCCATGTTTTAAGTTCTATTGATCCCAGCTCACCAATGCTTACATATATGATCAAGATTGTGTAGGTGCATGTCACCTCAAAAATTATTCTTTGTTATCACTTACCTACTCGAGGAAGAGCAGGAGTTAAGCTTGGGGATGCTTGATACGTCTCAAACGTATCTATAATTTTTGATGCTCCATGCTTGTTTTTACACCATTTGTATATTGTTTCGTTACACTTAGTGGCATTTTTATACATTTTCCGGAACTAACCTATTAACGAAGTGCCACAGTGCCAGTTTCCTGTTTTCTGCTGTTTTTGTGTTTCAGAGTGATACACAGGAAATATTCTCGGAATTGGACGAAACAAGTTCCTGAAGTCATATTTCACGGGGAAGCTTCCACACATCCGAAGACCTGACGGAGTGGGGCCACGTGGGCCCCAGACACAGGGGCGGCGCGGCCACCCCCCTGGCCGTGCCAGCCCCGTGTGAGGGGGCGTGGTCCCTCCTCTGGCATTGTCCCTTCGCCTATATATACCCCCTGACGAGAAAAACCTAAGCGCCCGATCAGTTTTCCAGAATACATCGCGATCCGCCGCCGCCGTCGACCCGAAGATCGGGAGGGTCCAGAAGCTCTTCCCGGCACCCTGCCGGAGAGGGGAATCGCCACCGGAGGTCTTCTTCATCGCCATGCTTGCCTCCGGAGCAATGAGTGAGTAGTCTACCTTGGACTATGGGTCCATAGCAGTAGCTAGATGGTTGTCTTCTCCACCATGTGCTTCATGTTTAGATCTCATGAGCTGCCCTACATGATTGAGATCACCGTTATGTAATTCTATGATGTTGGTTTGTTGGGATTCGATGAATATTGGTGTCTATGATTAAGTTGCTGTACTGAATTATATCTTTTGTTATCTCTATGTTGTTTATGATCTTGCATGCTCTCCGTTGTTAGTAGCTATCTTGGCCGAGTAGTTGCTAGTGACTCCAAGAGGGGGTATTTATGCTCGATAGTGTGTTCATGTCTCTATTTCACCTGGGGGAGTGACAGAAACCTCTAAGGTGGTAGATGTGCTGTTGCTACTAGGGAGAAAACAACATTCATATGCTCAAGGGCATATGCTTTGTTTACATTACACACTTTGCTTAATGCAATTATCTGTTGTTCGCAACTTAATACTTCTAGGGTGTTCGGATGATATCCCCGGGGGTGGATTATTAGTCATAGATGCAGTTGGATGGCGGTCTATGTATTTTGTTGTAATGCCCAGAGTAAATCTCATAGTGATCTTCTTGACATATCACGTTATCTTTATTCTATCAATTGCCCAACTGTAATTTGTTTACCCAGCATGTTATTTTATCTATGGAGAGACACCACTAGTGAACTGTGGACCCCGGTCCTATTTTAATCATATTGCAATCACCTGTTTACTTTTCCCGCACTGTTTACTTTACTCGCATATTACTACTATTTTCCACTCGATACACTCATAACCTTTGTTTCAAGCAAACCGGTGAGATTGACAACCTCATCGCAAGTTGGGGACAAAGTATTTGTTTGTGTGTGTGCAGGTTCCACAAACACCTTCAGTCGTCATCGTCTCTCTTCTCCTGATCGATAAACCTTGGTTTCTTAACTGAGGGAAAACTAGCCGCTACACTCATCATACCTTCCTCTTGGGGTTCCCAACGGGTTGGTCATCACCACGCACAAGGACTTACTGCTCCCACGTCAACTAAACGCCACAGCTCTTTTCTGGCGCCATCACACGAGTAGCAAACGACGCTTCCAATAAAAAGGGAACATGTGCTGTTGCTCCCAATAACACCATACCAACACCCATACAGGCACTCATTTGAGGAACGCCGATGAAGATGCTCTAAGAATACTAGTTGAATGCCCGTGCTTTGCTACGGGCTTTTGATAATTTTTCACAAATCTATTTAAATTCCCATGATGTTGTCATGGAAAAACAAACAGAGATGTTGATCAAAACATTATTGTAATTCACAAACATGTATTTTTGTGCCACTTTTGGTTGTTTCGACCAATATCACCTTATGCCTTCTTCCTTAATATGGTGATATTTCCTCACCTCCGAGTCAAAGATAGAACACCTAGAAAGACACACACAAAAAACACGCACAACGAGGAGGGCCTACTTATATTCAAGCTATTATACCGAGTTCTTAAAATTACCGATTGCAATCTAAAGCTTGAATAGACCCACTAAGCTTAATAAATTACTTCCAAGGTATGGGAGCCATACAAAAAGCCCCTACAGAAACATCCAGCAAATAGCAAGAAGGTGGAGCTAACGGTGCACAAACATCCAGCAAATAGCAAGAAGGTGGATTATGTTGTTAAAATTTATCACATGAGTATCTAAACACAATCCACATAAATTTAAAAATATCAAATTAGTATTAGGTGATACTTAGTGCTAGTTAAAGATGGGCCAATATATCATCTATCTGCACCAATATATCATCTTCCTTAGAGTATTCTATAACACAATGAGCCAGTTCATCCTATTCGGTTAATTTATAATCTGCAGAAAACGTTAGAATAAGCAAGTATGGGGTGAATAACAGATACATATCATAGATTGCAAAAGTATAAATAATAAGTGAATATTTTACCTTGTGGGAGATAGTCATATGTGACATTTTCTATTATATGTTTAGATTTAGGTTCTGTTTCTTCATTCTGAACTTCAGAAACCGGAGATAACGCCAACTCATTTATCTGATCTCCTGATTCTAATGTAGAGATGGTAGGTGATGGCAAGGGATTATCAAAAACAATTGATTCAATTTTTTGGTTTTTTTTTAAGGCTGGTTATCAAAATCCTCATCAGTGGTTGAATCAACATTGGGATCCATATTCTGCAATAATAATAATAAAAAGAATTTAATACTCAGATTGTTCAAACAATTATTAAAAAAGAATGCATAAAAAGTGGTTGTGCTATTTGATAGTATCTTTATGAGGAGAAGTGATTACCGTATCTTGTATTGTCGCTATTGCATGCGATGCGAGACCAATCAGTACGGATTGAGAGTTCGGATGTCAATCAAATGAAATAGTGAAAATCACATGACATGAATTGTAAGCGAGTAATAGTGAAAATTATAATAGTGAAAATTATACGATAAGACCATTTAAATTCTCGCTACCCGCTGCACCACACAGATGTACCTGCAAGGCCAGCATCTCCACTCATCACATCCTTTCGCTTTAGCCATAGTCTCCCACCCATCTTGTTGCAACCCACCCTCCCCGCCGTTGCAGCCGTAGCTCGCCATCCAAAACTCTCTTCCTTGACACTCTTTGATACCCTTTAAAATTCACGGGGCAGTGCTCGTAACATGAAAATTCTTTGGTAGGGCCGAGAATTTGCATGACACGGTTTTTCCTCGTAGAATACTGGTTGACACGTGGAGGACCAGACCTGTTGTATACAAACATATTTACATACTTCAGAAGGAAGAGAGGAAAAAATGCCAGGAACGACAATAGCCAGCTGCACATCGTGCCCGACGCCACTGCAAGCGAAGGGGGCCAACCTGAAACACAGCCGGCACGACATAGGGCGCAACCCGACAAAGCGGTAGGAGACACGCAACACTTTGGCCAAGTAGGGCTTTAAAATGAAAATTGAAAATAATTCGATGGTACCAAAAGTTACTTTTTTACAAGCTTTTTTAGGGATATTTATTTACAACCTTATTTTGAGCCAGGAAAAACTTTCTCACCGAAGAGTTATTTGAGGAAGACGTAAGCAAAAATTAAAGATAATGGATAGCCATAAAACATGTTATATCCTAAAAACATGTTAAGGGGGCATTTTTAATCTTGCTCAATAACAGCGACCCGATCCTGAATTAAAAGACGGATCTAATTTTAACAGATGCATATTTTTCGTATCTCGCCTGACAAACCTAATCTTGATTAAAATGGCATTTAACCAAAAATCTGTCCGGTCAAGGACTTCAGAAAACTTGAAGAAGCGGGTCAACGAACCAGATTAAATCCTTACAAATTTTGATAAATATATGTGTCGGTGGAGCGTCACAAGCAACAAAGAATAGGCCCAAAAAATGACATCTGACCACTATTATATATATACACACACACAAAACAATAGTTTGCTTGCTACTCCCAAATTGCAAGACTGCTATGAACCGACCAATAGTTTATAGTATGTAAGCGTATGTACCAAACTGAAACAGACAAATAAAATTGGCGACCTGTAAGCCATAGAACTTGAAAACTGTCGGTATTCAGTACATAGAAATTGCCGCTGAACGTATGCTTGGCATGGAGGGGAAGCGCGGCCTGGGCGCATGGGTGCTCTGCAAGCAAGTCACCATGACCATCGCCAGGCCGAGCGGTCTTGTCTCACGTCCTCACTGCTGCTGTAAGCGGCAACTCCATGATATGGCCAAGAAGAGATAAGGTGCAGTAGATATGCAAGGTGAGCGGGAAGACCAGCCTCAATTCAATGGCACCGGACATCCGATAGCCACAACAACGTCAAATTGGAAGAGTAGGCGGATGTGAGCGGGAAGACCAGCCTCAATTCAATGGCACTGGACATCCGATAGCCACAGCAGCGTCAAATTGGAACAGTAGGCGGATGCCCGTGGAGGTGGACCTCGTCAACGGTGTCCGGCTTGACGGACTGCGCAAGCAGGACCTCAATCACGGCGGGCGTGTCCGCGAGCAGCTCGTTACAGCTCGCGCGTGCACCTGCACCAAGCGGCGGAGTCAAGTACATGTCTGCGTGGTGAGCAGCTGTAGCAAGGCGGGGTCGGGAAGTGTGTCACTCGCGCGACCTCTCCCTCGGCTTTGGAGCTCGAGCGCCGCCAGGGCCAAGAAGATCTGCGTGACAATCTGCGGAGGCCCGAAGCAGAACCGGCGAAGGAGAAGAGCATCTAGGCAGTATGAGAGGGGAGGTAGCCGGTGAAGGACATCAAGCCGGAGGGGATCTTGGCACCGGAGCGACCGTGGCGACAAGCGCAAGCGTATCCTTATCGATGGCGTGGTGGGGCGCCCTGCAGCGCTCCTATCCCGGCCAGCGCCAGGCGGCGGCCCTGGTGCCTGGTTCCTGGTCGCGAGCGATCCCCGCCTCCACGAGATCCCAGTGTCCCGACGCTGCCCCAAGCTACTCGATTCCCGTGACCATGAGGTGCCAAGGCGGAGGAGGGCGAGGTGAGGCGCGGAGGCGACCGATTCTTTTACGGACGGACGAGCCGATTTTTTTGACGTACCAAAGTGGACCAGTGGTTTTTTTTTTGACAAACCACGGGTTTTTGACCATCACGTCCTCAAGCCGGATTATTAGTTTAGATTAGATTAGATAGATAGACTAGCACCAGCCGTATTGATCTTTGTTCTCAGCTGCCTGCGCGCTGTAGCACAGATAAAATGTTTCACATAAAATATTTGCATGGTCACCACAGATGAGTTCTTTACAAAAAATTAACATACCCCCTCTAACCACTATTACTTACTCCCTTCGTCCCAAAATATAAGGCGCCTAAGTTTTAGCCAAAATTCAATATATTCTAAGTTTGACTAAGTTTATACAAAAAAATATATGAATATATACAATATAAAATGGACATTTTGAGAAACTATACTTTCTGATGAATCTATTGATATTGATTTGGTATTGTGAATATTTATATTTTTAAGTATAAATTTGGTCAAACTTAAAAATATGTTGACTTTTGATTAAAGCTTAGGCGCTTTACATTTTAGGACAGAGGGAGTACTATTCACTAATATAAATATATTTGAATACTAAAATATATCTGAATATATCTATATTAACGACAAGTAATAGTGGTTGAAGGCTACCACCATAGATATAGTAATTAAATAGTTTTATGTAAAAAGACAAGGCACACCATATTTTCCCTCTTTTTGGGGATTTTTTTATATGCATGAGCTCACCTAAGTGAAACAAGAAATCCTAGTCCACTCCTTATTTCCACACATATTGTTAGCTAAAAAAATCTTAAACCTCTGTAAAATTTGGACGATCTAGTTATGTTTCAGACATATACTCAAAACCAAATTCAAACAAACTGATCATGGAAATGTGCTCCATCCTCGACACCTACATCACAATCCACCTGATCAAGTACATACTTTGCAATAAGCTGCAATGAAACTTGGTGGGATCGACAACTCAGACAAACATGCGCGTCCCCCATGCCTGCACTAAACCCTCTTCAGTGGCGGACTCTACATCCCTGCTGCCCGGGCAGCCGCCGTGACTTCTGGCCGGCCGCGTAGTGTATTTTGATGCGTATTTGATAAAAAATACTAGCAACTTTAGCTTTTAAATTAACTGTTTGCTCAGGCTTTGAAATTATCTTGGGTCCGCCAATGACCCTCCTTTTATTGACTTAGAATGTAGTTAGGGAGAATACATTAATACTTGCCCAAAATAAACCTTCTTTTACAGAGATTTACATTTGAGATTAGCCAAAAATAGCGATGGGCGTATCTACTCCACGTCACCCACCCTACACTTGTCGGGGCTACTCCGCAGTCACGTGCCTTAAAGGCCTCCAGCCGCATCAGAGGTTCCGACGGTGTCGCCACTGCGGTATGCGGCCCAGATGCAGCGCTCCTCTATGTCGTGCTTAGGGGTGGCACCCGCCGGGTTCGGGGACGGGTCTGACCCCTCCATACCCGCCCCATTTAACTTGGTGGGTCTCATTTTTTACCAGACCTGCGACCCTGTCGGGTTCGGGGCCCCAAGGAGTACCCGCGTCGTCCCCATCTCCTGCGTGTGACAGCGTGATGTAGTGGGGGTGTGCAAGCGTGTGTTGTCTCTAGGACTCCAGATTTCATCGCGTACATGTGTTGTGTGTGTGGCCGCGTGGGTTGCGTGGTTTACAGCTCGTGGGCGTGTGGTTACTACTTAGGCATAGAATTATTAGGTATAGGATTAGGGCTTAGAGCGGGTTTGCGGGTGCGGGTTTGCCACCCCCAGACCCGCCCCATTAGACCTGGCGGGTCCAATTTTTTACCAAACGCTCCCCATTTAAGACGGGTACCTGTCGGGTTTGTGGGTTTTGGGGGCCCATTGCTATCCGGAGTCGTGCTCCATTGGCGCATGACGGCGCTCCAGAACCTCACGGCAGCGCTCGATGAAGTTCCGACCGGTGACGTAGGCGGCCGTCTCGCTTTTGTCCTGTTTCTTCTCCTCCGCCGCCCTCCGACGCGCCTAGTCGTCCAGCAGAGCAGTCGTCCACGCGGCTCGAGTCTCCATGTTGCGGGTTGCTTTGTCCCACACCCTTGCCTCCTCCTCCTCCTCCTCCTCCTCCACCACCATCGCCGCGCCATGTCCTCCATACTCGTTTCTCCCGGTCCACGCACGTCTGGTCCCTCTGCGTGGTCTCCACTACTGCCTGGAGTGTTTCATGGTGCTCCACTGCCCTTGATCTTAGGGCAGCTTCCTTCCTGGTTATCCTCCTATCCACCATGGCCCACCACTCGGCGTCCATGAGATGGCAGGTCGCGTTGTCGCATCGGTCGGTCTCGGCTAATGCAAGTAGAGCCCGCTGCTTGTCAAAGACGGCCGGGGGGGGGGGGGCGAAGTCGGACATGCATCATCCAAGTCCTCGTCGAGTTCGTCGTTGAGGACAGCCGCGTCCGCTTGCACCTTCTCGACCACGGGCACAAGCAGAGCCGCCACACTGGCCAACATCGCGCGTGACTCCTACAACTCCACTCGGGCAGCTGCGAACTGGGTCTGGGCAGCAACTGCCTCCACGTCCGCCTCCGCCAATGTCGTGGCCATCGCCGCTTGCCCTGCTTGGACGGCGGGCGTGAAGACCTCCTGGTCGATGGTGTATGTGGCGGTTTCCTCCATGTCATCGTCACTCAGGAAGCGGGCACACGTTAACCGCGTGATTCTGCCTAGGTGGCGGTAGGTCTGACATTTTGGCTCTAGCTGGTGCTTGCTACTTGGCCTAGGCAGCTCACAGATACATCACCACTCTTTAATAGCCACGGCAAGGGCGGGAAACGACTAGGGCCACGCTCGGGAAACGACATCGTGGCACGGGGGAAATGGCGGTCGCGCTTGGGAACCGAGTGGCCACGTGGGAAGCCGGTGTTGTCGTTAACGGTGGAGCTATCACCATCGCGTCCATGACTGTGGAGGAAAAATAAAATGCTTCGACCGTTGGGGCAACCCCGACCCAAATGAATAAAAGGTCTGGCGCAACCGATTTTCTGTCTACGACCCTACCCAAACGAACAGAATTGAACATAAAGGTTTCCGAAATTGGTCGGGCCGCTGAAGTTGCTCTAAGTAAAACGAAAATCATAGTAGCTCCTGATTTCCACATAGATTCAGGGGGTATCTAGAAAATCTTAAATTTCTAGAAAAGTTTCTGTGATGTAGATATCCAAATTCCTGCAGCTTAGTAATATGTCAGATTTCGTGAGTCCAGGCCCAGCAGCTAGCAGGCCACGATCACCTCAATCAGACGCGGCTCGGTCGTCGCATCGATCGGTTTCCCCAAGAAAATCCACGATCAGTTCCAATCGATCTGTCTTCCGAGCCTGACGAGATCGCTTCGTTTCGGTATGTTTGCGTCGCGCCGGCGTGCGGCATGCCCTCCCCCACGACCTGGTCCTTGCCGGCGTGCCTTCCTCCCCAATCCTCACTTCGCCCTTCGCCGCTGATCCGTGATCTGCGACCTGGTGCGTAGTGGCATAGCCCCAGGTACTGGCCTCTGACTCGCTTAGGTTCAGGCGTCGAGGCAGAAAAAGGTAAGATCGCCTGTTGGCTGCTCTGCCTGAATAGTTTTTCATACTTCAAGTTTTTAAACTTTTTATTTCAGGTGTACTGCTATACTAAGTTTTTCCAAGATTTTTATATGTACCGCTGTACTGCAAATTTTTCCAAGAAACACATCAATCAAATCAAACGTACCTAGTCATGTTTAAATGTTTTGTCAATCGGATTGAAGAGTTTATTCTAAGAAATATCCGACGAATAATGCTTTTTGGTAGATCATGAGTTTGTTTATTATTTTAACGATACATTTACCATTTTAGAACGAGTTGATATTTTTTTTAAACATTGTATGGAATAGCACATTCCGAAGTTATATAATAAAATAAATGTATAATTTTATATATTTACTAGTTATTGAGTTTGTACAAAAAATAAAACCCCATTTTACAAGTCGCACCGGGTCCCCCAAATCCTGGAGACGGGCCTGCATTAGGTTGTCATAAAATGAATTTTCTGAAGCTGATGGTATCGACACCTGAGACAAGACGGTTAAGCTACGGCCCAGATTTGATGTTAATCCCGCTTAGTCTTTTCAACATCCTACAATTTCGACCTATCTCCCTCTGCAATGTAGTTTATAAAATCATTTCCAAGATGCTGGCAGCTAGGTTGAAAGTGATCCTACCTGATATAATCTCTCCTACGCAAAGTGCTTTTGTCCCTGGGAGGCTCATCACAGATAATGTTCTGGTTGCTTACGAATGTGTGCATAAAATTAAAAATAAGAGAAAGGGTAAGAATGGCCTTTGTGCAATCAAGCTTGATATGCACAAAGCTTATGATAGGGTTGAATGGGAGTTCTTGAGAAAAATGATGATTAAGCTTGGGTTTCATATTCAGTGGGTGGACCTTATTATGGCATGTGTTACGTCGGTGTCCTATTCTGTCAGGTTTAACTCTCAGATGACAGATGGTTTCATCCCAACTCGTGGTATACGGCAGGGGGATCCGTTGTCCCCTTATTTGTTCCTGCTTTGTGTAGAAGGTTTATCTAGTCTTTTGTTGCACGCGGAGGAGATTGGTGGCATTGAAGGAATCAAGGTGTGCAGAAATGTACCATCAGTTTCTCACCTTTTATTTGCTGATGATTCTTTGATTCTCTTAAAAGCGGATTTGAATAATGCAATCTCGTTGCAACAAGTTCTTGATGACTATTGCGCAAACTCAGGACAATTGATAAGTGTGGACAAGTCTAGTGTTTTCTTTAGTCCAAATACTCAGGTTGATGTGAAGGTTCAGATTTGTAATACTCTGAATATCAATACGGAAGCCATATCAGACAAATACTTGGGCCTCCCAGCAATTGTCGGTGCAGATAGAAGTGACTGTTTCTTTCCATTTTGTTGAGAGGGTACTACAAAGAATTAAGGGTTGGAAAGAAAAGCTGCTCTCCATTGGTGGGAAGGAGCTCCTTATTAAGCGGTGATCCAAGCGATTCCTGTATATGCAATGTCTGTATTCCTGCTGCCGAAAAATATTTGTAAGCAGATTACGGATATTATCTCCCAATTCTGGTGGGGGGATGATGATCAAGGGAGAAAGATGCATTGGTATGCATGGTGGAAACTTTGCTTCCCAAAGGAGGAAGGAAGAATGGGGTTTAGGGATTTACACTCTTTTAACCTTGCCATGTTAGCAAAGCAGGTCTGGAGATTAATTGATGAGCCGAATTCTCTTTGCGCCAAAATTCTGAGAGCTAAGTTTTATCCATCGGGGGACATCTTGAAGGTGGGTCCAGAGGCTGGTTCTTCTTTTACTTGGCAGAGCATTGTTGTAGGGATCCAAACTTTTAAGAGAGGATGCATTTGGCGAGTTGGTGATGATTCTTCAATCGAAATTTGGAAGGATCCTTGGATCCCTATGAGTCCTGACCGGAAAATCATTACGCCTAGAGGTGACTGTGTGTTAACAAAGGTGGCTGACTTAATTGACCCTGTCACGGGTTCATGGGATGAACCGTTGATCCAGGATATCTTTCACCCAATTGACGTTCCCAGAATCTTGCAAATCCCAGTAACTATTAATGGGTTTAACGATTTCATATCCTGGCATGGGACAAGGTCTGGCTGTTTTTCTGTCCGATCGGCTTACCATGTTGAGTGGAAACATCAGTTTAACGGTCTCACTTGTAGATCTTTAATTACTGGTACATCTCTGAACAATCCTACTTGGAAGATTTTATGGAAATTGAAGGTGCCAGCGAAGGTGAAAATCTTCTGTTGGCGAGTTCTGCATGGTATCCTGCCCTTGAAAGATATTTTGGTTAAAATACATGTTGGTACTGATCCTCAGTGCCCTCTATGCTCTTCAGCTCCAGAGGATAGTTTGCACATGATTTTTAAGTGCCAGGGCGCTATGAACATTTGGAGAATTTTGGGTTTGGATAATCTAATTACGGATGCTTGTGTTGATGACAGATCCGGTGCTGCGGTTCTTCAGGTCCTTCTCCGAGCTCCAATTGCTTGTGCTCCAGGGTACACTTCTATCCAAGTCCATAATCTTATTTCGGTGGCGGCGTGGTATATTTGGTGGCTGAGACGTCGAAAAACGCGGGGCGAGCAGATTCCTCCAGTTAGGAATTGTTCCACTGCAATCTGTGCTATCACTGCAAATGCGGCAAAGTCCGAGAATTCTACAGGTCCGGCGAAAATATCCTGGAGTAAGCCTTCTGGAAATAAAATAAAACTCAACGTTGATGCTGCCTTTGTTGTCGAAGATCAGGCGGGAGCCTCAGGGGCAGTCCTCAGAAATAACCAGGGTGTGTTTGTCGCGGCATCTTCCTCCTTCATACCGCATGTATCATCTGCTACCATGGCTGAAGCTTTAGCCATGCTTCATGGCCTCTTATTTGCTCACTCCTTGGGATATCATGATATTGTGGCTGAGTCGGATTCCCTGGAGGTCATTAATCTTTGCTCAGGTGAGGATCGTATATGGAACGAGGCTACTGCTATCTATGCTGAAATCATGTCTTGTGCGGGAGCTATTGGAAGGGTTGAGTTTAGCCACTGCGTGAGAGATTTAAATAAAGTTGCTCATAGCCTAGCTAGAGAATGCTACATTTCTAGAGTCACTTGTAATTGGTTCGATGAACCCCCTAGTTTCATTCTTGATAGCCTAGTAAACGATGTAATGATACTATGATTTTCGGCAGCAAGTTCGAGACGCACTCTTTTCCTTACCAGGGTACCTAAGGGGACTGGAAGGTTTTTAATGAGGCGGCTTGCTTGTCTAATATATTTGCATTTTACTTTCAAAAAAAAACATCCTACAGCTTGTGTTGATGTGGCTGGTATCTCAGTATCTGTCACCATTTGGCGTGCAAGCATCTTCGTGTGCGCTATCATTCACTACAAGAAAACATCTCTACGCCGACGGTATTTTTCTACGCCGACAGCTTTTAGTCGAGGTCATCGGTATAGCATCCGAGGTGATAGCCCAGCAACGTGGCTGTCGGTGTAGGACAGGCTATGCCGACGGCCACCGTCGGCGTAGATATGATCATCGGCGTAGCTCCTATCCGGCCGTCGGCATAGCACATTTTCTTTTCCCTCATTTATATTTATATTTTTCTTAGCTACGCGGACGGTATTGCCGTCGGCATAGCTTTTTTCCTTTTTTCAAATTAATTAACGCTAATATTTTCTATTATTATTTTTTATTACAGTTTTTTGCATACTTTAGATATAAATTGTTCTTTACATTTATTTTGCATACTTTAGATATGAATTATTCTTTGCATTTGATTTTAATATGATCAGTCTTCATGGCAAGGAGTTGTATAAAAATTGCTAATATGTTTACAACACACCCTTAGTTGTATAAAAATTGAACAATCTTTGTCATTTGTATTCTTTGTGTATGTTATTTTTTGTTTTTATATTTTATATTTTTGGATCAATTTAGACATATTATTTGCTGAATTCCAATTTATAGATATGTAGATATGAATTATTTAATATTAAATGAAAAAGGAAGAAAAAATAAATTTATTTTACTAGTATTTGAAATTATTACTTATTCATTTTTGTTTTACTTAAATAGTTGTTTGGGATTAAAAAAAGACATGTGACATCATGGCCCAAGGGTTAATAGGATTCATAGGATACTATTATCAACAATGTATAACTTCTGTCCGGGAAGCTCCTTAGGACGGAACAAAGAAGTTAAGCGTGTAGGAGCTGGAGTAGTCTTAGGATGGATGACCGATCGGGAAGTATGATAAGGAGTGAGAGATTTAACTTAAAATTAAGTGTGCTTAGAGGTGGAGATGTCTAAGTGCGATTAAGTGGTCATACAATTTAAAGAATTCAAATTTTTTAAAAAATAAATGAAAAAGGAAATATTAAATAATTTTGAAAAAGAAAAATATATAACCTATGCCGACGGTAAAAACCGTCGGCGTAGCCTATCTATGCCGACGGCTACTTAGGCTGAGCCGACGCCTTTCGGCTATGCCGACAGCCGCCGTCGGCATAGCCTATGCTGACGGCATTTCGAGGCTATGCCGACGGCCGCCGTTGGCGTAGCCTATGCCGACGGCATTTCGAGGCTATGCCGACGGCTTCCGGCCGTCGGCGTAGAAATTTCATGTTGTAGTGATTGTAGATGTTCTTTGTCGTTGTTTACTTTATGTAATTTCCGTTTGATTCCCATAGTCTGAGCTGCATAAAAAGCCAGGCACGTAATTAGAGTGATCTATCCCGCATTTGATGAGAAATATAAGCCCTAGCTGGCTAGCCAGCGCTGGTAATCATTCTCTTTCTCTGTTTTCACATATTTAATTCTTTAGTATCCTGAAAGCTTTTCTGAATCCATGTAGTGTAGGTTATCACAGAGGCATGAGTGATGCGACCCATAGAGAACATAATAAAGTGAACGGCCTGCAAGTTAACTGTAGAAGAACAGTTTGCTAATCTTCTGATGTCTCAGATTCCCGTATGCATGCCTTGACAATCACATATTATATCTAGGTTACCTTATCTTCCCGTGTGTGTGATTGCTGTCTATCTGATGTGCTAATATTTAGGTCCAAGAAAAGGAGAGGCGAAAATATCAGTGAGGATTTATGAACAATGTTTTTTCCGAAATGGATCTGTGAACAATGTTCACTTGCTAATTGCTATAGATATATCAGTGGACGCAGGGTGGTATGTATAGAGAGAGCAGAGCCGCGAGGCCAATGTTCACTCAAGTGTATAGGTTGCTTGAGTATTCCTTATGTAATCATGCAGTGAATGACCATGGGTATCTATAGGAGACCCTTAACATAGGTGTAGGTAAGCCTCTGGTCTTCGTGAAAGACACACTTGCCTCGCATAAATGTAAAGAAAATGACACTTTGTACTATTGGTACCACATACCGATAGGGCGGTAGTGTTATATCTGAAACTCTGATATGAAATAAGTGTCGGTGATTTTGTACTAGCTTAGTATAAAATTTATACTAAGTTACCGATACTTATTTCCGATTAAAAAAAGAGTACTGTATTTGAAAAAAGATAGCGCAATCTCGTTCTACAGAGGCTTTGGTACGTCTTCTGTGTTCAAGCCATAATATGTGTGCAGATCGATACAGTGGAAGCATCTACCTGATCCAGCCATCACGGGTGAGCTAGCAACCGTGTCGCACGGGTGACGGGGCGTCATAACCATGACTCCTTCACAGTCGTACCGTACGGGAGCCCCATAATAATTCCATGACTATTCAGGACCATAGTGCGCTGCAGAAGAAATTCACAGCAGCGCCCTGAAATTTCTATTTATAATATAAAATATAAGACGTTTTAGTTGTTTTAATATGAACAAGATATAGACTAAAGTGAGTGGATAAACACACCAAAATACATCTAGATACATGTTATTCTAAAAAAATACTAAAAATATCTTATTCAGAGACGAAGGGAGTATATATTTTTTTTCCATACGCCTCACACGAGCCGGGTTCCATTATCACAGGATAACAGAACAGAGTCTGGCCAACCCAGGTTCAAACCAAAAGAAAAGACAGCAACAAAACAAACTACGATCGCTAACCAGCAGCAAGCTACTACTAAGGCGATCTGTTCGGAAAGAGCACTACGACCTGAACCAATTACAGTACTTAAAAGGGGACATATCCCCAGCAACACCCAGCTGCCAACATAAGTTTTCAAAACGACCAACACCACCTTCCTTTAGACAGTAGACAGACATCCGGGGTCTTTTTCTTCTCCTCAAGTAGACTGTTGTTCGGTGTCATCATCATCACCCTCCTGAATTCTTGCACCGGAAGACCTGGAGGCTCTGGCCACGAAGGGAGTATATATAACACTAGTAATGTATGGATTACAACTTCTTACAAAATTTGGAGAGATTACAATTATGGACACTGAGTACTCAGGGGTGGGAATGGGCCAACAAGATCCATGGGTCAACTGCCTGATCCAAATTTCCATAGTGACCGGTCCATATGGGCCAGCCCCGTAAGGTTGAGGCTCAACAACGGATCATCGTATTCCATATGGACGAGAGGAGTGTTTTTTTCTTTTGCGGGGGAATCGAGATTTTATTACTCGGATATAGAATTACAATCAGCTAGCAAAAGACTATGACAGTATGACACACACTCGAACTTGGTGTACCAAACAAGCAGTACTCCCTCAAGATCTCCCCAAGTTTGCTAGACTATGAGTAGCCCTTTGGAGCAACAGAAGGAAGAGGGAAGTAGCAAGAAAAGCTTCGGTAGCCGCTTGATTGATGAACCCTCTTTGGTTCGGCCGTTCAGTGGATCTTCTTTGCAGCTTGGTGCTCCTTGGGTCGTCAGTCATGGTTGTAGTAGGGTTGGGTGTGTTTGTTGGTTTTGAGGTCGCATGCTTTAGGTTTGTTGTCTTGTGGTTCTGTTGTAACGGTTTTTGCTCGGTTTTCCATTAATTAACTGGGCAATTCTCTTCTTCTTAATTAATAGATTGAGGCAAAGCTTTTGCCTCCTTTCAAAAAAAAATGAGTAGCCCTATTTTGATCACGAGCTATCTTCACGAGCATAACTTCTCAAAGATTCAGCAAAAACTTTACCTCCTCATACATATGCCAAAAAATTGATCTATTCTTTGTAGAATCCCTCAGGGCCGTAAGGACCGACACAGAGTTGGTTTGGATGGGCTGATTTCACTTTCCAGCGCTGTAGTTTAGCATATTTCAGTATGCCTAGCATCATGCAGTATCACACCAGTTCCTGTTTCTTCTGCATCCAAAGAACCGTCAACTGATAGTGCTCCCCAACCGGGGTTGGGCGCAGGCCAGAATTTCCATGGCAGAGGACACCGGAATTTTCATCCCTGCGAAAATTTCAACGAAGTAATATTTTGGAGTGTTCTCTCCGACGCTAATGTAACCTGGGTGAAAACCCCGGCATAGGGACACACACCCAAAGCACAACTACACTAGCTACGCTTCAAGACTTATCGATGGTCTTCTTAAAAAACAGGGATCCACCATGACAATATGCAATTTATCTATTTAAGCCTACATTTAAACAATTTTAATTAGTTTCACTTGTGTTGTTAACAAACACCCAAAAAACATATCAGTAGGGCATTGCCCTTTTAATCTCCCTGTTCTTAGTGTTTGATGACAACACAAGAATTTGTAATATAGAATAGATAAAATTGCACAGATAGATTTTTTCAAAATATTGACGAAGTTCCCCCTATATGTGTGCCCAAATAAAAGTATGCATTGGAATACAATAATCACACAACTAGGATCAATGACCCCCTATAGTTTGCAAACCGGCAATACATGCTAGATACAAATAGATAATAATAATAAGGCATAGCACAAATGAAAGACATGATAAAGTCAAGTAAAAACTAGACAACAAGAAATTAACGGATTAGCACATAGTCTTTACCAAATAGAATACGGGCAGCATGTCTGTCAAGAATTAAATAGATAAAGTTCACAACCATAGGCGGTTGGCCAAAATTCACAACTAGAACCAAATAAAGATGAACATGCACAAGCTATTTGAAGAAGCAAATGAAGAAGCTATTTCTCTCGTGAAGCTCGTCATCAAAGTCGGAGCTATCCCTCGTTGGTTTGTGTGATCGGTTGTCGACATGTGTTCAGGTCGGTCGGTGTTGATGCCCAATATAATCGTGTTTCATGACAACAATGGTGCATTTGTATTGGTTTTTGATCGGTTTCTCACTAATTAACGGCCACTATTTTCTTTTTAATCAATAAAAATGGCAAAATTTTGCTTAGTTTCAAAAAAATAAAAATAAACCATGCAGTCTTTTTTCGATAATGGGATTTTATTACTTTAAATGTTTTGAGTACCATTACACCCGGCCTTTGCATAACTGAGATGCACACAGCCACAACACACAAAGTTTCCAATGCAGGAATAAACAAACTAGGCGAATTACATATCCGAATGGGAAATTGTAAGACGCCTAAGGTAATGGAGGGCCGATCCGTAGATTATGCTGCCATCCATGCTCCAAAAAAAGGAATCTCGCCATATCCTGCAGCCGCGTGCATACCTCCGTAAAGATATCGTGGTCCGTTGTGCGATGTAGCTGCGACCAAAGACAGAGAGTTCCCGTGCATCTGTAGGTAACCTGCAATAGAGAAGAATTTTTATTATTAAAAACTTTGTCATTCCAACATAGCCATAGCGACCAGAATAATGCTATTGCTCCCACCCTAAGAAGAGTCGTGTACTTATAATTGATACAATGTATGCAATTCTCAAAGATATTGGCAATACTAGTTGGTGGATACAAGCCTGAAGCTGCTTGGATGACCGATCATATAGAACGTGCAAAGCTGCATTGAAAAAATAAATGTTTTATCGTCTCATCTTGAGTACAAAAAACACATGTCTTACTCCCATGTCAATTTCGTTTAATATGATTATCTTTAGTAAGAATAACCCCCCGACATAGATACCATGCAAAAAAAAATTATTTTTAAGCGGTATCTTCATATTATAGATTTTATTATTATCGAGGACCGGTAAGTCTGACATGATCATTGCATTGTACATAAAAGCAATTGAGAATTTACCATTCTCATGAAGATTCTATCGGAATTCATCTTTCAAGTTTGTTAATTGTACATTAGCCAAGCGTTGAAGCAAGGCCTCCCAAGAAACAAGTCTAGGACCTAATAAATTCCTTCTGAACGCACGTTTGGGGGGTTGGATTCCAAAACATGGGCAATTGTGTCCCCCTTATGACGTACAATATCATACAATATCAGGTACTATTCTCGAAGGGAAGTAGCACCTAGCCAATTATCCTCCCAGAAACGGACCTCAGATCCATCCTTAATCGAAAACGTCCCATAGCCAAAGAAATGCTTCTTCGTCGCCATGAGTCCAGCCCAAAAGTGTGAATCACCAGGTTTTCAAAAAACCTATGATAAAGCTTTCGAGCCAACATATTTTTGTCTAAGAAGTGTTTGCCAAATCCCATCTTCAGTTAACAATCTAAAGAGCCATTTTCCAAGGAAGGCTATATTTTTGACCTCAAGGTCATGAATACCTAGTCCCCCTTGGTCTTTTGGTCGGCAAACCACAGTCCACTTAGCCAGTTTATACCTTTTCTTTTCACTGTCGCCCTACGAGAAAAATCTTGATCGGAAGAAATCCAACCTATTTAATACTCTTTTTGACAGGAGGAAGAATGATAACATATACAGCACCATGTTTGATAGGATTGAATTTATTAAAACCAATCTTCCTCCAATGGACAACAGTTTACCTTTCCAACTGATTAAGCGTAATTGTAATCTTTCCTCCATAATTTTCCATTCAGCATTTGTTAATCTCTGAAAATGAATTGGGATACCCAAATACCTAATTAGAAATTCACCCTGATTGCATCCGAATAAATCGGCATACAATTGGGCATGTTCCTGAGCCTCACCAAAATAATACAATTCACTCTTATGAAAATTAATTTTAAGACCTGAAAGTTACTCAAAAGCTAAAAGTATCAATTTCAAATTTTTTGCCTTTTTTGTCATGTTTCATAAAAAAATCGTATCATCAGCATATTGCAAGATTAATAGACCACCATCAACCAGATGTGGAATTATTCCCTCAATTTGGCCATCAAATTTAGCTCGCTCAATCATTATGGCTAACATATCAGTCACGGGATTAAATAACATCGGTGATAATAGATCATCTTATTTTAGTCCTTTTTTTATCCGGAAGTAATGACCAGTGTCATCATTGACTTTAATTACCACACTACCCCACTACCTCGTGACACAAAACTAAGAATGAGAGCACACCACTCATCGGAAAAAAGTGTTTTGGAGGAAAGACCATTTGACTTTGTCATAAACCTTCTTAAAATCAATTTTTATGATAACCTTGTTTAACTTTTAACTATGTAGTTCGTGAACTGTCTTGAATATAAACAGACATCCTATTACCGTAAGAAAAACTAGTAGCGGGATCATTTGGAGCCCAATAATTGCGTATACACGAGCAGCAGCTGTGCGAAGATCGCTACTGAACAAAATCGGCGCGCCCACGAGTCCTAATTGCACTGCACACGGTACACCAATGGACATCCCCACGAGTCCACGACAAGATTTGGCACTCCGTGTAATCATTTCGATTTTGCAGAGCATGGAGCAATGCCCACCCCTTGATAGATGCAATCGTGCACTTTTCCCACATTTCTGCACTGGTTTCTTACCGGATTTTCATGGAGATTGAAGTGGCGTCAGGGGAATTCTAGGACGTAGAGATGTTGCTCCTAATTTGCGCGATGACGCTAAAAAAAAATCGAACGAACTGAGGACGGCAGTGACAAACAAGTTTGAACATTCAAAACATGGTCTGCACGCAGACATTGTCACATAGCTACCATCCGTTCGTCCCCAAATGACCAAACTCGGCTCACCACCATGCTGCAAAAGTACAAATCACTGACTCTATACAATAAACGCTCCCAGGGCCATGGATTTAGAGGAAGGAATCCATGGAGGAATACTACCTCTACCGCTAGATGCGGCAAGTGCGGCCTGCGGAAGGCTAGTACTGGTCGAGGGCGTTGGGGCCGGAGCAGTAGCTGCGGAAGGGGTCCCACACCCACTGCACGAGGAACCTGCGGCCACCCACGCCGTTCACGTTGTACGACGCGCCGGACCGGCCGTCGGTGAGCAGCTGGCCCGTGTAGGCGCCGCCGCCGCCGGTGCCGTAGATCCCCTCGCACAGGTCCGCGATCTCGGTCGGGAACGACGGGTCCCCGCCCGCGTACCACGCGTTGGCGAGCGGGTTGGACGCCATCTCCGCCAGCTCGTGCGCGATGACGCTCACCATGCCGTCGACGCCGACATCCCCGTTGGGCGGCGCCTCCGGCATCCGCCCCGGCACGTACGCCGGGATGGCGAACGGGTAGGCGCACACCTCCGGGCACCGGCGCGCCGAGTTGCCCACCCACGCGTAGGAGAGCGTGTACCCGACCACGGACGGGAAGGTGAAGTAGTGGAAGCCGCACACCTGGCCGCAGAAGTTCTCCACGAGCACCTCCGTGGACGTGAGCACCAGGTACACGCCGCCGGAGTCGACGGGGAGGGGCCTGGTGCGCGCGGTGACCGCGTCCCGGACCACGGACTGGATGTCCATCCGGGTCAGCGACGCGCCAAGGGACATGCGCGCGTCGGACTTCTCCTGCCCGAGCGCCACCGCCGCCGACACGTTCGCCGTGGTCTGGTCCGTGTAGAGCTGCACGGTGCGCCACCAGTCCGCGACGGACGGCGAGGGGACCTTGTCCGAGGAGGACGGGGAGAGGGAGCGGAGGAAGGCGCGGATGGTACGCTTCTGGTCGGCGGGCCAGGGGCCGTACCAGATCGGGTGGACGACGATGGCCGCGGCGAGGACGGGGCCCATGTGGTACTCCAGCTTGACGAAGTCCGACGAGCCCTCGAACTTCTTGGACGCGCCGAAGCCCGGGTCGACGGCGCCGCTGGCGTCCCGCGGCGGCCACGGGCGCCACGCCATGGCAGGCGCCGCCGCGAGGACGAGGAGCAGGAGGCACAGGACGCCGCCGCGGCGTGCCATTGCGGGGAGGGGAATGTCGGGCGGTTTACTACGGGTTCTCGGGCAGATATTCTTTATAGAAAGGGGGAAATGGAGGTGGTGAGAGTAGAAGCCATGGAGAGTGAGAGTGAGAATGTGAGTGGGAGAGGAGACAGTGTTCTTGGCTTGGGGCTCTTTTCGAGCTCCTACTGTCTGGTTCTCGGTGCTACTTTGGTTTTATGCGGGAATTAACTTTTTTTATTGCGGGGACGCGCTTATTAACCTTGACGTGGGCCTTTTCTACTCCCTCCGTCTCGGTGTATAAGTCTTGCGCGTATCCCTAGGTTACAATTTGGACTAATGTAATATAAGATACATAATATAAAATATATATCACTAGAAACTTCAGATTACGTACTTTCTAATGGTATAATTTTTATATTATAAAATTTATATTATATTTATCAAAATGACGATCTAGGGATACGTGCAGGACCTATACACGGGGACGGAGGGAGTACTACTCCAACATTCATTCTACTGCGTCCGTGTCTACTTGAGGGAAAGATGTTTAGGTTAATAAATCAATTTTTAGTTAAGCACTGATGCTTATATAGAGTAGATAGATGCCTAACTAAACACCTCTTCTATACAAATAAGCACCAATGCTTAGCAAAATGCTTGGTTTATTTTAGTAAACACCTCCTCTAAGCACTCCTATTGTACATGGCCTGACATTGACAACATGAGTAGGATTTCACTTTGCAATGGGACGGGATCAGCCAAGAAACCTCATCAGATGAAAAAAATTACTAGTACTGTCTCATGTGAAACGAGTAGTGCTTTTAGGGTAGTGAGAAGACTGGATTTTGCAGTGGGAAGAAGCCGAGCAATGATTTGGTGCAGATGGGAACTATTGATCTTCTTTTTTAAAAAATAAAAAATTATATCTAAGGGTTTTCTTAAAAAATATTTACATGTATTCAACTATTTTTTCCACAACTTGCAAAAAAAATATATTTAGATAATTTTTATTTTGAGCTACACAAAAAAGACAAACATCTAAAACTAAGTATGTATATTTTCAAATCTACAAAAAATAGATTTTTTTATGTTTATATATCCCAAATAAAAACATTTCGTAATTAAATTAGGCACGCTTATAGGTTAAATCATTAACTATGTATAGATTTATTTTCATAATTATTTGAAACTACCAAACGTGATTTTTTTTTTAAAAAAATGAAGAAATTACTTGACCACATGAGGTAAAAAAAAAACTTCCATGTTATATACATCTAGCATTGTAGATGTCGATATATTTAGCTATGTAATTAAACAAATTTAAATAAAAATAAACTTTGATTACAAATTGTAAGCAATATATTTTGGTACTCTCATGTTAAATCGAGTAGTGCTTTGAGAAGAGTGGATGGTTTTTAGTGGGAAGAACCCTTTGCGCTTTGCGACCGCACCACATTTTGCGTGCCCTCCGAGGGAACGAACCAGTAAAGAAGCGCGCGCGCTCTCGAGTTGAACTTGCGGCCCCATGCTACAAGAACCGTCGTCATTGCCCAGCTGTGAGTGGGGGACCCGATCGCCAGATTCTCGTCCTCTCGTCCCTTCCCGCCCGGGGCTGCCATCATCATATCTTCCTTCAGTCGTCGTGAATGAGGCCCACGCCGAACAGCACCGCCGTACACGTGTCATTGCTGCAGGCACTGAGGCAGCGGGGGCGAGATATTTTGCTGCCTCGGCACGCGCGGGTCCGGTTCACGAGGCCGCTGCCCGAACGAGCCCGAGCAATGTATGAGGACGAAGCTGCAGCTCGGTAATCTCACTGCCATGTGGGCCGCAAAAACCGCTGGACCACCGTGTCATTGACACGTCTGAGGCGCGTCTGCTTTCTCCATGGTGAACGGAGCAGCACGCGGGACCCACGTGTCCGGGTAAAGCGGGGAAACGAACTACGGAGAAGGAGAAAAAATTGGACGGAAGCAGGTATGGAGTACTGCACCGCATCGATTAGGGGCGGGGCCCGGTCGTGTCGAGCGCTCTCTCGCAGAGCAAAAAATTCGGCCGTGGATACAGATTACTAGAAGGACCAGGCGCGCGTTGCCGCGCCCATTTTATTCATGGATGTGCAATAACGTTATTATCGAAGAAAGAGATGGATCATACATAACAAAGTGTTGAGACACCTCTACCCTGATGCTTGCCTAAGTTATGACATGGATGAACACTAAGGAAGATAGGAAGCAACATATGATAGATTACCTTTGCAATGCTGCCCGCTGACAGGAATAATAACCAATAAAAGATCGGAAATAAACCATGAGATGGATGTCCCAAATTCAGATCCGAATGGAACTGCAGGGAATACACATAGTGAAACCAAAGAATTTTCCCTAATTCTCATGTTAATGGCTTCCAAAGCTTGAAGCAAAAATGCTATTGGCACTCCACCAGAACAGATCAATATGGGGAGAGCAATTGCTGATTGTAATACAGTACATATTATGCAGTCCAATTCTGCAATGAGATAAACACAATGATAATGCATACTACCTTTCAGAGCTTGACACTTGCAGGCTTACTATGCCATGAAAGTGATCAGCAATAACATACATTTATCTCTTTAGCAATACACATACATGATAAACCGAACCTAAAGAAAATAGCTAAAAAGAGAAACAGAAAGAAAGAAGTTGAGAATTAAAAAGTAGAATGTCATTGCACAAACTCGAGTAGTTATAAGTATCTAAGAAATTACAGGGACTCATGAAGCCAGCTCGCTTACTCGCATTCAGCCGCAGTTTCTTATTTCAGCTGAGAAGGCATTCACCACCTATTATATATGCATGTATGCTCACTGTCGGATTTAGAGCAGAAAATGAGGTGCATGTGAAGTCTGAAAATAAATAACGCTACAGTGTACACTTGTTTGGTCTGAAGTAAAGAAATACTAAGAAATAGAGAAGAAGACATTTGCATATGGTTTACTTGTTTCTTCCTTTTTACAGGAAAAAAAAGTTTCCTGCACCAACCTGCAAGTGCGTAAATAGGTTAATAAGTAAATTTAAGCAATGCACAAAAACTGACAGGAAACATATTTAATACGAAAAGGTCAATACTTGACCCTACGATTCAGGTCAGTCACCGCATCCATCCCTCCAATAGAATGTTTAGACTGTCAACCTAGACCGTTAAACAAAAATATTCCTTCACTAAATTAAATAACCAAGCAGGAGCTTATACCTGATCTTGTGCTTGCAATCCTGGATCGTTGTTGTTTTGTTCAGAACAAAGAAAATGGTGCTAATGATTTTTTTGCTTGGCCTTGGCATCTAAATCCGATCCCTTGGCCAGAAACACACTACTATAGTTTACTTTCTCCATTGCAGATTCCAGGAAGCAAAGAGAGCACAGAGCAGTGCACCGCTTTGTGGTGCCTCGCACCCGGCTGGTCGTCGTTCTTCTCCTGCGAGCTCGGGGCCTCCGGCAAGGCTGGAGGCGGACAATGGTGGACGAAGAAGACCGGGCCATATTGCGGTTGTTGACAAACAGTAAATCTGCTAAAAGAGGGAATTAACAGTAGGAACCTTTGCAATCCCAGGTGTGCTTTCCGGTTGTGCCACTCATTCAGCATTATTGCTAAAAAAAGATAGGAGAGATATAGAAGAGAGCATCGCAATCCCATGGTTGCTGGTTAGGATCCCCATGACCCCATTTCCCTAGCTTTGGGCGTTAATCCCATAAGCTTCGAGCCTGATTTTGGCCCAAAGATAGATTAAAAGGAAAAATTTTTTTGAAAAAGGGGAGCATAGAATTGGCATCTACATCAAATAATGCACAGCCTAATTATTGCAAAGTTATGTATATAAAAGTTTAGAACTTGAAATTTTGCACACTGAGATTAGAAGGATGTGTCATGGCAGATAGATCAAGGAATTCCTACATGGATAACATGACATTAAAAAGTTACAGGGATAAAATTCTATCTTTCATACATAAGTTGATTCATTGCCATATTTTGATCCAATCTTTTTAATGTGTGCATATTGATTACTCTCTTCCAGTATCTAGTTCTCCATACACAAGTTGGTTCACGAAGACGACGACTTCTATACATGGAGCCAAGTTCACTAAAACTGCATGATCTTCTATGTGTTTCAATCAAACAATCAGCAGATTACAATCTGCAAATACAAAAAATAAAAACAGAGCCCATAACAGAAATAATATGGGTTTGGAAAATTAGGCATGGAAATTAAGCAAAATGTATAAGGGGTTAGAATTTGCAGATCGGAATGATCCTTAAAATGATCCAACTAAAAATCTCCACACAATTTTCATGGGTTATTAGGCTTCTACGACCTCGATTATGTTATGAAATTACTTTTGAAGTCAAGCCAAGCCATCCCTAACAACTAAACAAAGGTCAAACTTCAGACGGTAGGGTCAAGGAAAGCTTGCAGCACATGTTGTTTGACCAAACTTGTATGAGCAAAGGAAAGGGAAATACAGAGAAGGAGCTTGAGCTGTCTTCATAGGTGGATTTGGGAGAAGGAGGCTCAGCATATACCTACTGATCTGACAAGAACACAGATGCGGCATCCTAGGCTGGATGGTACACACCGGAGGTGGAGTCAGAGGAGGGCGGTAGGGGCAAGGAGATGTGCTGCCGCCTCAGCCGGTCAGCCCTACAACCATGGCACACAACATCCTGCAGAGTACAGGCCTATGATGTGTCGCTGCTTGCATCACATCCCACCATCAGCCCCTGCTCTGTGACGCGGAGACCAACTGGTCATGCCTCCTCTGCCCCTCTCAGGTGTGGACTCAAGCTTGACGACACAGCGCTCATCTCGCCATTTCACCAAAATCCTTTCTCGCCAAGTTGACCAGCGCAAAGCGCCGGCGGCGATTCTAATTGAAGACGACGGCGTGCAGGTGGGTGGGCGGAGGAAAGTGGTCTAGCAACGGTGTTTGCAATCTGCGTACTGGAGGAGAGGAAATATCTGAGATAGGAGATCATTTTCATCAGAACCGACTTGACTCGAACCGACATTCCTCTGTTTTGCTGGGCGCTCTAGACTGCACCATACCCAGCAAATGGACCTAATGATAGCGACCCGTCGCTTAACCTGAAGCCTCGAAAACCAGGGAGCTTGGAGCTCCTTAGGTAGACGATCGCATGGTGCTTTTGATGTACAAAGCTCTCTTCCCTCCACCCAGGTTCTTGAGTAAAAGAATCATATGAGCATTTCATCAAGAACCAATTGAGAAAATAGAATAAAATTTGAGCACACATCCATTAGATAGCAGAAACCTCCCTATCAATTTATGTGGAGCACTAAGAAAACATTGCACATCTCCAAAAAGCCAACGCAGCATGAACCCCCACTTTAAACATCACAGGGAAGAAAAGGCACCAAGAAGAAAATGTATCTACCTCGTGTATACGTCTGAATTGCAATGTCTAAGATCCAGGTTCAAAACTGATTTGATATGATCATCAAAAGAATCACCCTAGATCGTTAAAATGAATGCTTCATTGAATCCATGTAATCCCAAATGCACAATCTAAATATCCAATTAGGAAAAACAGTTTGAATCGGAGCACACCTCAATACCTTGAACATACTCTTGTAATTATCTATAGTGAAGGGCAGGCCATACGAACTGTGCAGCTCGCAGCACCGACCGGTTGTGGCAGCAGGGTAGGCGGAGGCACCCTGCATGACAAAGAGGCAGAGGCCGGGGAACCAACAGAGGAAGGAAGTCACAGTAGTGTGGACATGGACAGCGACGTGTGGGAGGCGGCGATGCCTGATCCTCCACCCCCTCCTTCCTCTTCTGTTCTGCACATCAAAATCTATAGTTGTCCATGCTTATCTAGATGATAAAGAATTTAAATACTGTTGAGAAGCACGTATGTGACTACACAATTCTTTTTATGTGTGAATTACTTGCAATTTACATAAAGTCTTGACTTATAGCTGAGTAATATAAATGTGAGCTGTGGCAAAACATATGATGTCTGAATTAGTACTAAAATCTAGCACTATATATGTATGGCATATTACATGGCTTAGAGTAACAAATTCAGAGCAGAATTCAAGGAGACAAATCGATTGCAAGCCTACTGAGGTGTTCCTGGATATTGATTGCAACTTCAGAGCACCAGAACATAAATAATAGACCACAACATCGCACAAGATAACAGGAAATTACATGAACATAGAAGGATATATGGGGACAACAAATCTGCTTTACATCTAGCGACAATACATGAGACCAGGAAGTCTAGAAAAATCGAATCAGCAGTGCTGAGGCCTGAGGCAAGGATTGGGAGAAGATGGAATGAGTGGCCACATCGTGCAAAATCATCCGGCAGATCGCAGATTCATCCCCCGAGCAAGTTAGATCGTCCTGAATTAGGACAAAATAAGAAGAGAGGAAGGATGCATACCTAGCAGATAGCGGCAGTGGCCGCCGCCGTTCGCTCCTTCAGGCTCAAGCGTGTCGCCATCGCCCGCCACTGCCTTGTCGCATCGCAGGAGAAAGCGGTGGGGATCTGGTAGGGCGGTGGGCTGGGCTCGTGCATAGTTTTGCCGTGCTTCTCTAGCCTCCTCTGAACCGACCCTGTTTCGATCTCTGCGTTGTAACTCGATTGGATTGGGCTCGGGAGGTAGCCGACAGGTAGACCCAAACCGAGCGCCACGTTGCAATTAACCACAGGCCACCCACACCAGGGAGCTTAGAGCTCTTCTGAGATTTGTACGTGCACGAAACATCCACGTCTAGCTGCCCTCGCACTGCGCAGCATGTCTGCACTCTGCACTAATAACTCGCGTGAACCAAAGTACGTCTGCACCAACACGCGTGAACATTGAACGGCAGCGGTGGGTTATTGAGATTTGCAACTTATCTGTACCTGTGCTCTGGTATAGATTTCGCTGATTCTACTCCCTCTTTTTTTTTTAGAGGGCTACTCCCTCTGTCTTTTTTTTTTAAAACTTCCGCAGCCGCCACCGCCTCCACCAAGGAGCCAGTACGAGGCAACAAAAGGAAGAATCCAGCGCACAAAGTACCCGCCCCAGCCTCCAGACTAGGGAGACGCAGACGGCCCGAAGCTTCCAGCCCACTCGCCTCCACGGCCGGCCGAGAAGGGAAGCAAACCAAGCCATCCGCCCCGCAACATCTTCCCTCACCGCCATGGCCGGCCGAGGACGAAGATGGAGCTCCACCACCCTTGAAGAAACCGGGTCCTAGGCCCTTTATTTGGAGTCGCCGGCGGAAGAAACGCCGACCCCCATCGGCTCCGACCACTAGAGCTCCCGGGCGAGCAGCACACCTCCGGCCAGATCCCAGATCTTGGCCAGCAAACTCAGATCCCCTCCGGGCAAACGCCCAAAAACGCGGCGAGAACACCGCTGAAACCTACCTTCTACTTCCTAATCTACTCCAGCGCCTCCCCTCCGCCTCCTCCGGCCAGCATCGCCGCCGGAGGGGCTCGGGTTTGGCCCAGCCGAGCTCAAGCGCCTGAGGGAACTGTAGCAAGGGGAGGAGAGGGTGGGGGGGGGGGGGGGGGGGGGAGAAAGCCCGATCCTAGAGCTAGTCTAGTTGTTACTCCCTCTGTCGAATGTTGTTCTTCTCGCTAAGGTGCAAGTTGTGGTAGCCTCCGTCGGAAACTCCAGGATAGCCTAGGCTACCCGGTTTAAATTTTGATTCACCGATCACGAAACCTGGATTGTCATTTTTTGTTGATTCCAAAATAAATTATTTTTCATACTAAATATTTAAACAAGTGGATCAATACACTATTCAACACCCATGGTGCAAAATGCTTATTTTGCACCCTAACGTATTTTATGTTGTTACATTTATATATGTTTTTTACACTAATATAATTTTTGGTATGCTATATTAGCCTACGTTTAGGAACGGGTGTATTAGTAAATTATTTTGTGCACCGCTGAAATGTTTACTTTGCAAAAGAGTTCAATTTCCTCTCTTTAACTCCGTTCCATTTACTCCTTAAATAAGCTTAAAGAGTACTAGCAAAAATACCCGTACGTTGCACCGGGTCTAACCTAAATCAATATAATATTTAATTCCTAAAAATTAGTTTACATTCAAGATGAGAATATGTCCACTCTTTTTCTCATCTTGAAAAATAAAAACAACTCACAACTTACTTTCTAGTCTTAGTTGTTTGCTTAATAGTATAGACAGTGTATATAGAGCGGACATATTCATTATATTTGATTCTAGCTTGCTTATATACTCACGTATTGGTGTACACTATCGGAAACTCAATTCGGCTTTCGGGTGCATATGCTCTCTCCACCAAAAGAACATATTTCAGATGGTAAAAGAGATTAGTTAAAATATTGTACATCTCCATTCGCAAAGTTTCGTAAAAACCTAATATTTTTTTATGGTCCATGTGAAAATGACAAAAATATGCCTCGTGAAAAGACTTATATTAGCACCGAATTTTGTCTCTTTCACATAGGTCGCGTGACAAGTCAATTTTTCGTGAAACTACTTTGTGCATATGTACCATGAGAAGATGTACGCGAAAGTTTTTAACATTTTAAAATATGTGATTTCAAATAAATAAAGCATATGCACTCCGACTCACTCACATATACATGAACCAATTCCTTAGAAAATAAACCTAAGTTTAAGTATATTTTTTAATAAAGCACTCATAAACACCTGCTTTATCTGAATCGTGTATCACATTTTTTATAATTTAGAACGGAGGATGTACCAATCAAGCACATGCATATTTCTTGTCGACATTAGAACTAAAAAATGTCTATTATGCACACCCATTTACTAAAATGACTAAATTAATACTCCCTTCGATCCATAATACTCTTCGCTAATATAGATGTATCTAGACACATTTTAGTGGTAGATACATCCGTATTAGCGAAGAGTAATATGGATCGGAGGGAGTATTTATTAATTACCTATAGATGTTCTAAAAGCAGTCACATATGACTCTTGTCATGTGTTCTACTCCTATACCCGTCCAATTTGGCTCTACGCGAAATCTGAAGAAGCTCATGCAGTGTATGTAAATATCAGAAAGTAAAGGACTAAATGAAAATGTGTGAACAGATAAGATTTCCAGGAGTGCGAGGACATTCACGATGCAGTTGACCGGATTCTCTCCCGCATCTCTTTGAGAAGAAAAATCGCCCGGCTACTGCTACATCAGATCGACCGCCTTGATGAGCGTCCCGTAGGAGACCACCGACGGTTGAACGCGCACCGAAGGCATCTGCATCCATAGCTTTTCGACCTTGTCGAGCCGGCGCAAGCTGGATGTCCGTTCGTCAGGCGCCTCCTCCCCTCGCGCGGTCGGCACCGGTCGACGAGTTTGAAGACCGCGGAGAGCGAGGCGTCGCGCCGAGACAGGCGCTCGGACGTGGGAGAGCCATGAGCTCGGAAGGACGGCGCCGCTCAGAGGAGATTGATGGGTTGTGGCGGATGGGGATGAATGGCGTCCCCAGGAACATGAGCCCATAGAGTCACCGTGAGATCGGGGATTGTGGAAGGTAGACCGGAGCAGCGGGGTTTCCTCGAGGAAGCAGATCGGCAGCTGGGAGGCGCGTGTTGTCTTGATCTTGGCGCGGGTACCCCGGCGACAGATCTGATCCAGACGGGCGGAGGGGATTTGTGAACGGGGGCTTGAGTTGAGGAGCAGGCGAGGATCAATATGCTGCGGTGGCCGGAGCTCTGTGCGAGGTAGGATGAGGCAGGAGGGCGTCAGGGGCGCTCGCAGCGACGAGGCCGTGCGGTGCGGTGCCCAGAAGGTTTCACGGACGGGCGGACGGAGGTGCGGTGGTGGCAAAGTAGCAGACCATTTTTTTTACGTACGACTGTTTTATTTCGGTTTTTTAACGTACCGTGGTTTTTCAACCATCACGTCCTCAAGCCGTATTATTAGTAGAGATTGATAGCAACACACCAACCAGCAGCCGGAGCAAAGAAATCTTCTGGATTCGTACGCTAGGGAGCTTCAGTAAGAGCATCTTCAGTTGTTGGGCTCCCCAGGTCGAAATCCGGCGCTATTTAGCGCTGAATGGATGTAAAATTTGGTCTGGGGAGGCCTATTTTTCCAATGGCGAGTCTAGGGGAAAAGACGAATTCAGAAATAAACAGACAAAAAATGTTAAAACTTAGGCGAAATTTAGATATATTTAATATATATAGGCGAGTTCTTACATATATATAGGCCGAATTCGTAATATATTTGAATTTGGCCAGAGGCAAACATAAACTAAACTTAAAATACGGCGTTATACATGTCCAAATGGCGATAGAACGCCGTGTAGTCGCCGTCGTCGTCATCGCTAGAGTCACCGCCGTCCTGTGGTGGCGGCGCCTGCTGGCTGCTCTGACCGGGGGCCCAACGGCTGGATCCCTATCCAGTGTCGCTGATACGTCTCAAACGTATCTATAATTTTTGATGCTCCATGCTTGTTTTTACACCATTTGCCTATTGTTTCGTTACACTTCGTGGCACTTTTATGCATTTTCCGGAACTAACCTATTAACGAGTTGCCACAGTGTCAGTTCCCTGTTTTCTGTTGTTTTTGTGTTTTAGAGTGATACACAGGAAATATTCTCGGAATTGGACGAAACAAAAGCCAGAAGTCTTATTTTTCCCGGGAGCATCCAGACATCCGAAGAGAGGAAGGAGAGGGGCCACATGCCTCCCTCACACAGGGCTGGCGCGGCCCAGGCCCTGGCCGCGCCGCCCATGTGTGAGGAGCCCCTGGCTGCCCTCTCGCGACGCCCCTTCGCCTATAAGAAGCCTCGGGACGGAAAACCCTAAGAGATTCGGCAATTTTCCAGAAACAGTTCCGCAGCTCCGCCGCCGCCATCGACGAATTTCGGGGGACAGAAGTCTCTGTTCCGGCACCCTGCCGGGACGGGGAAGTGCCCCCGGAGCCATCTCCATCGGTCTCCATCGCCGTCTCCGCCGTCTCCATCGACCTCACCGCCATCTCCATCAACCTTGCTGTCTCCTATGATGAAGAGGGAGTAGTTCATCCCCGGGGCTAAGGGCTCTACCGGTAGCTATGTGGTTCACCTCTCTCTCTCTCCCATGATGTGATCTTTATGTGATCGTGAGCTTTGTATCATGTTGAACAAGTACATGTTATTATTCAGATATTTTGTGTACTCTAGCAATGTTATTAAAGTAATCTATTCCTCCTGCTATGGTGTAACGGTGATAGTGCGTGCATCATGGTGGTACTTGGTTTAGGCTATGATTGTGATCTCTTGTGGATTATGAGAATAATTATTGCTATGATAGTTTGAGTGATCTATTCCTCCTTTCATGGTGTAATGTTGACAGTGTGTGCACCGTGTTAGTACTTGGTTTAAGTTGCAATGATTTCTATCTTGAATTGTGATTTGATTTGGATATCTCTATGAGTGGTGTTTGTCAAGTACTTGATGAACTTTAAGGGGTGCTTATGTAGCCACTACACAATGATTAGTGTTATTCAATAGGAGAGTAATTCAGAGTGCCTTAGCAAAGAGAAGTTATTTGTCCAGTCATGTTATATTGTTGGGAGTGTGTCCACTAGTGAAAGTATGATCCCTAGGCCTTGTTTCCAAGCATTGCATATCGTTTACTTGCTATTTTGTTACTTGTTTGCTCGCAGCGATATTTATTTTACATCACGTTTGCTACTTATAATCATCACTACTACTTGTATTTCACTATCTCTTCGCCGAACTAGTGCACCTATACATCTGACAAGTGTATTGGGTGTGTTGGGGACACAAGAGACTTTCTGTATCGTAATTGCAGGGTTGCTTGAGAGGGATAGCTTTGACCTCTAACCTCCCTGAGTTCGATAAACCTTGGGTGATCCACTTAAGGGAAACTTGCTGCTGTTCTACAAACCTCTGCACTTGGAGGCCCAACAAGTGTCTACAAGAATAGAAGTGCGTAGACATCAGTCGCCGAGGCGTGGCGGCGTCGGTCGGTACCAGTCGTCGTCATTGGAGTCCTCCAGCTTGATGAGCGGTGCTCCTCTACCGGGTGCGGTGGGTTGTGCGGTGGCGGCGGCGCGGCGTCGCGCGGCCGCCAGGTCCAGCAGCCGTCGCTGCTGCTCCGCCTTCCCCCTCTCCCAGTCCTGCCTGGACCAGGCGAGCGCCGCGTCCATCGGCGGGGCGTTGTCGGCGGGGAAGAGGTCTTCGAGGGACCTCGCGATCGCCTCGCGGAGCGCCGCGTCCTCGGCCCGTGCAGCCTTCGCGACGGCGAGGTCAGACGCAGCTGCGACCGCTGCGTCCTCCTTCCTCGGCTTCCTCTTGCGGTTGCGCGCTAGTGGCGACGAGGCGCGCACCCCCTCGCGGATGACGAGGGCGCCACCGCTGCGCCCTCTGGTCGGCGGTGTCGACGTCGGCTCCTTCTTCACCGTCGTCCTCGGCGTCGATGTCGACCCGGACGAGCGGAATGCCGACCTCGACGCCGACCCGGATGAGCGTGATGCCATCCGCCGTGGCATCCACGAGCTCCCATGTCGACGCGACACGGAAGGCACCGCCGGCGGCGGCATCCCCAGGATGGGGTAGTTGTCACCCTCGATGTGCACGAGCACGTTTTCGAGGGTGCGGCCCGGCGCGCTCCACCAGCGGCGGCGGCCGGCGGTGTTGTTGCGCGCGGCAGGAGGGGGAGGTCCATCGTAGGTGGCGAGCTCGCGTTTGTATATGCGTCGGAAGAAGTCATTCCACGCCGTGTAGTTGTCGGGGAAGAAGCGCGGCTCCGCGCGCTGCTCGTCGCTGAGGGTTTCGATCAACGCGTCGATCGTAGCGTCGAGGGCGTCGCCCACTTGCGGCGGCGGGATCGGGATGCCCCCAGCGCTCAGGCGACAGCCTCCGGGTGCGCGGAAGTCCGGCGGCGCTGGGTAGCCCGCCATGTACAGCAGCCTCCCCTCCTATTGGTGCAGAGAACGTCGGCCGAAGCCATTGTTCGCCGCGCCGTCACCGTAGGCCGTTATTGCTCGAGGAGGTTTCGGGGAGAGAAGACTGGGGAGAAGGTGAATGCGGCCAGACGCGGTAGGTCCGCGATAAATAGAGCCGTGCATTAACTCGACTCTCGCCGCGTGGAAGATACGCGTCCGGCGGCGGTAGGCTTTTACAGCGCGCGGAAGACGATGCGATGAGGACGACGACCGGCCTTTCTCGCGAGAACTTTTCTCAACGTTTCCCGCGCTTTTGTTTCCTCCAGACTCCCCGAGCGCGTCCTGGGGGTCCGGGAATGACATGGGCTCGCCGGATGGATAAAAGCCAAAATCCGGGCGAAAACGAGAAACCGGGAGCGCGACTGAACTATTTTTAGCTGTCCGGATGAAAAAATGGGCTGGTGGGAGCCTCGTCGGGAAGACGGCTGGGGATGCTTTAAGCTTCACAGTTTTCCCAAAACCTGAATCACTCTACTGTAATGTTGTGTATATCGATCCACGAGCTAAAGACTAGGATTCATTCAGCAATCAGCATGGACACGGACCTTGAACATCGCAGACTTGAGGCGGCAGTCGAGTCAAACCCTGCTGACCTATGTACCGGTCGGCTGCATCGACCGCAACGTATGCGCGCTGTTCTACGCACCAGTCACCCTTTCCAACTTGTTCGACATTTCTGTCACTGCAAGTTCTGAACTGTGCTGTCGCCAGCCAAAGTAAAGATTTCTATGACTTCGATCACAGCAGCAAATAAAATATTATAAATTAAAATATATATCATCTGCGATAGTCAAAGGATAGTACTCCCTCTGTCCCAGTTCTTAAGTCTTACACGTATATCTAGGTTGTCATTTTGACCAACATAATATAACTTATATACTATAAAATATATATCACTAAAAAGTTCAAACATTATACTTTCTAATGGTATAATTTTTATCTTGTAAAATTTAAATTATATTTATCAAAATGACAACCTAGATATACGTGTAAGCCTTATAAACTGGGACGGAGGGAGTATAAAAATCCGTACATAATCTATTACTCCCTCCAATTGGAAATAAATATCGTGAAGATACAAAGTAAATATGAAAAAGATAAATTTGTTAGAAATGCTCTCAATCTCGCAAGAGAAAGATCATCTTACCTTCGTCTCTATCTAAAATGCAACGAAAGGAAATCGAATCCGTGCACAAATAATATACACAGCACAATTACACAAACTCCATTGATGGTGCGTGTCACGGGCCTATTTGCCTCGATCGAAAGTGTAACGAAGAACACAATGCTAGGCTAGCACAGTAACAGCCGAAGGTTTTGCTGCCGCAATTGGCTCTAGTTAAGCCACTTTATGAAATTTGTGCGCGCATGCCAGCTAATTCTATTTGTTTCGGCCTGTTGGCCACAAATGAATTATAATCAACTATGCCGCTTAAACCCAAGGGTACTGATGCAACAGCCGAGTCTGCAGCAAAGAAGCCTCAGTCATCCGGTGACCAACGAAGATCAGAATTGGTACATGCGAAATTTTTAGTGCAAGGCATCATTACGTAGGTGTGCGCACTGGAGTTTGCAGCTAACACACTTTTCCTGATGTCTTCCAATCCAACGGCACATGAAGCCGAAAAAACGGTACATCAAACTCACGTTGTTTGAACACACACTGTGAAAGGATGAAAATAAGACCGGGAAAATGGTGCTACTTGGCTACTTGCAAGTTGGAATAGCGTCCGTAGTGATGCGTGCAATATGGAGAGCCGTGTTAGAACCAAGGAATATATAGTTTCGGACCACCAATAGTGTCCAGGAAAATATCACATGGCAACGATCTATGATGCAATCATACCCGTATCAGAATCAGGTTCAGAGTTTAGGTGTCGTCACCAGTGGTGCTCTTACTGCTATAAAACTCTAACTACTTCGGCAGGGCCTTTGTTTTTTTTTTTTTTTTTTTTTTGGCTGTATGCATCTTTAATGTCTAGACTTGATCTAGATATTATGTTGTTGCAGAAACTAGATGTAATTGATATCATCTTGATATTAATATATTCTCTTTATCGAAAAAAGTGAGGTACTTGGCAATACAAGTTTCTCAACCGGTAAATGGTATCGATGAGAAGCGCAAATTGAAAACATCTCAACTACCACTAAATCACTAGCACTTATTTTCGATCGGAGGGAGTATAAAAAAGTCCCTGAGACAGGTCTCAAATCTCAACTGCGAAATAGTGCATGGTCGCATGCGATTGCTCTCTTACATGTGAGTTTTTCAACCAAATCAATGTATCCAAGCTGAAATTGTGCACGATTACGATGATTATTAAGGGGAATCACTTTTCTGCTACTCCCTCCGTTTAATAATTAAGTTCTAGTTTTGTCAAAATTCTCTATACGTTCGGCCAAATCATGTAAAAAAAATCAATACTTAGAATATTCAATCTACGTAGTATGAAAATTTAATGCATAGCTAATCTTATAAAACCTAATTGGTTTCTAAATTTTCATATATTTCCATAAATTTGGTCAAACTTGAAGTAGTTGCTTTAGAATAAACTAGAGCTTCATTTTTGTGTGTAATTGAGGGAGTACATACTAATGACTCTTATAACACCAAAGTCGTGGTAAGTAGAGTGCTAAGTATCGCAGCTCTTAGAAAGATTCACCGTCAAGATAAAGAATAGTGATGGAATTGATCTTCAGTTATAACAACTAGAGATATAAAAGACTATGATAGACTCCAAGTACATTTACCAATCGTGGCATGGACTCACTCCAACGTCTTGGACTAGGTCCCGGCTCTTGGAACCTGATATGTAAGAGAGAAATCCCCTATAACGATTTAAAACATGGTAATGTGGTTACACCCTAAGAAACGATCTAAAATAGGTGTTGAGGGCTTAAAGGCCCTATCTCCACCGTTGGACACCAAGAGAGCAGTGTCGGCATCATTCCTGGACATCTACACCGACCTAGAGCTCATCTTCCTCAACCACACCATGGGCTACACCATGCCTACATCTAGTAGGAACGAGAATCCTTCATCTAGTTATAAGATCATCTCCTAATCCTCTATCTATGAGTTCAGTAGGTGCTCTAATGCATGACCAATTAATATCGATGTTCACCTAATGATAAACTAAAAGCTAGCAATGGTATCAGAGTATCTCTAACATATGATGCAAAATAGAACATCAAAAATTACCTTTTTGTACCAGATAATGTAAAAAAGGGCTTCAGATAGTTTATAGATCATGCCAAAATAGAGTATCGACAAACACGTTCGAACATAACTTTCGCACATTCAAGCATAGAATATTCGACACATTCAAACAAAGATCATCCTACATAGTTCGACACATTCAAACTCATCCTACTTAGAATAGGAATCCTACTCTTCGCCGGAACTATGTGGGAGGGCCTCCAAGTGAGTACCCAGATAATAACGATCGTCTTTCTCCTGCTTGATCACCTTCGAGGGGCCATCCTCGTCTTCCTTCTTCTCCTCAATTGTTTCTTATCTTTGTCGCGTCCCTCGTAGCAAAAACTGGTACTCTGCCTACACGAGCTCCGGATGCGCCTCTTTGTACCTCTCCATGACCACCTTATCGGAATCGAGGGCGGCGAGCTACCACATGGCGCCGTGGTGTTCCTTCTCTTCTCCGTGACACGCCACCAGCACTTCGGAATCTAGGAACTCCACCTCTTGTTGGTTCTGCACCTCCACAAAGTTGGACACATTCAAAACTCATCCTCCTCCTACATAGCTCCCTCTTCAGCAAGCGAAACCTCCACGTAGCGAGGAGCGTGCAACAAGCTCCTGCGTGTCGAGTCACACCTCCCGTGTCGCACATGATCCACCATAGAGCCGCTAGACTCCCGGTGTTGAACGTCGCGGTACCAGGCGACGACTCGGTGGAGGCGCCATCATGAGGTGAAGCGGGTGGCGGCGATGTTGAATCGATGGTTGCGCGTCCAAATCGAACATGATTTATGCGGGCAACGGCACGGCGGAGCCAAGCGGTCAGATCTGCTTCTTTTTATGTGCAGCCATGGCAGAGGGAATTGGCTGCGGGGAGGAGATGGAAAGTTTCAGCGCTGGTTGGGCTGCGCGTGACCCTGCCGGAACCCCACATCGCGTTGTCATTGCGACGTGCCGCACAAACATGCTTTTCCATTGTACCGAGCCAACATGTTCGGCTAAAGTGGGGAAACCAGGTACGAAAAGGGAGCAAAAGTTGAACGGAAGCAGTATGGAGTACTTGCGGCATCGATTAGAGATGGGCTTGGTCGTGCTGCACCCTCTTTTCGCATAGCAAAATTCTGCCGTGGATCCGGATTATTTGTACATACTCGAAAGACGTTTATATGTGTAACACTGATGTATGTCTAAGTCCACATTCTATAGTACATATATGAAACATCGAACGGGCCCCGGTGGTGAGTTATTCAGCGTATATTGGTAGTGATTTCCAAGACTAGAGCATGTGCGTTTTAAGGCCTCAAGCTACTCTTTCCTGCAGGAGTAGTTTGCTTGTGAAATTGTGGGCTCGAAACTGGCATGGAAAATGGAGCTCGAGCTCCATATATAATTTTAAAAATAAAATAAAAATGGCATTTTAAAATTTCTAAAACATTGGGACAAAAATCTTGATATAGACAATCATGAGATCTACTAGTGTGCAAAAAATTAATCTGAAAATCATTGTATTTTTGTTTCAGTAAAAATAACAAATACATGGATCTAGATCTAGTGAAGAGTGCACAATTTTGAAAGTTTGAAATTTTGGCATATTTACAAATTTTTCTGAGCCTAAAATAGAATAAATTTTGGATTGATTTTTACACACTAGTAAAACTCATAAGTATCTACATCAAGATTTATTTTGTCTTGATTTTTGTTGAAATCTTCAAGTGTCATTCGTAGTTTTTTTTTTAAATGCCTTCATGGAGATCGAGCTCTATTTAAGGGTTTTTGCTCGAAACTGTACTACCATTTGATGAAAACTGTGCATTTCAAGGTTCTGTGCTCCTGCCTCCTAGCTACGATAAACTGTGAACTATGCTAATCTCGTAACTACACAACACCCTGCCAGCTGCGGCGCTGCAGCAAACAAATCTTCTGGGTTCGTATCCTGGGACAAATTTCAGGAAAAATATGTGTATTAACAATCCCAAAAAAATTTAGAACCAAATTTCAAATACACTCAGTTTTTTTAAAAAGACAAAAGTAAATTTGAATAGTGTCAACATGAATAGTTTCACAAAAAGGCAAACGTACATATGACACTATTCACATATGACATATCAATTATCTTTTTTTCACAAAAATATTGTGAGTGTTCACAAGATGTGTCATATCTGCGAGCTCTATTGATCAATTGATGCTGCATTTCACGGGCCTATTTGGCTTACAAGTATAGCATGAACACAATACTATAGCTCAACAGAGTTCCAACAAGAAGATATGTCGCTTTATGAAACTTTTGCGCAAGCGCATGCCCCTCTCGTGCGCTACGGGTAAGTTGGGCGGGAGTGTCGTTCAAACATTTTAGATTTACCCGTAGCGCACCAACAAATGCGCTACGGGTATAAAAAATGGTGCGCCATAGGTAAGTTTTCCGCCAAAATTTTTGACCCGGCGGCAAAAAATTCAAAATTTCAAAACTTACCCGTAGCGCATTGGCACTGTGGTGCGCTACGGGTATATTTTTTATTAAATTTTGCCCCGCCACACACACACACACACACACACCCCCCCCCCCCCCCGTGGAACACCTTTCTAGTCTTCTAAAAAATAAAAGAAAATGATAACAGGTTTGAAAAATTTGCAAAAAATGAGAGTTAGTTATGTTATGTGAACTAGTAAGTAGGAAAAATAATAAACATGAATTTTGATGTTTTTTCCAAAAAAACTTTATGTCTCGGTAAACTGGGCATAACTTTTGCATACGAACTCGGATTAAAAAGTTTTTTATATGAAAAAGTATCAGAACGAAAAGTTACATCCGAATTCAACCACCTATGGTCGTTTCGACAAATTTTAGAATCTCAAAATTCCAAAGGGAAGATGCAGTTTTTTGATGTTTTAGTTTTTGGTGCGAAATAAATTACGAAATTCCAAACACTTACCCGCAGCGCATGGGTGAAGTGGTGCGCTACGGGTAAGTGAGAATCTTCTCACACATCCAATGGCTCACAACGCTTCCAAACAAACACACATCCGTGGCATTATCAATGAAGGCTTCTGATTGGTCGAGAGGGGGTCACGCGGATCCAACCTCTCTTTGTCCTTATCTCACCTCCCCTCTCTCTCTTCTTCCTCCATATCTCACCTCATATTTCTTTTCTCTCTCTCTCTCTCTCTCTCTCATACACATACATGAGCATGAGAAGATCCTCTCCGGCGAGCACTCCGGTCAAGTTTTTCTCCGGCGAGCTCCTCCCCGGCAAGCTTCTTCGTGATGACCTTCTCTCCGACGAGCTCCTCTTCGACGACCTCCTCCCCGACGACCTTCTCTCCGGCGAGCTCCTCTCCGGCGACCTCCTCCCCGATGACCTTCTCTCCGGCGAGCTCCTCCCCAACCACCTCCTTCCCAACGACCTCCTCTCTGGCGACCTCTTCTCCGATGAAGTCCTCTCCGGCGACCTCCTTCCCATTCTCCTCTTTGACGGCAGCTCCTCTCCGGTGACCTCTCCGGCGACCTCTCCGGTGACCTCTCCGGCGGCCTCTGCGGCCTCTCCGATGGCCTCTGCGACCTCTCCGGCGGCCTCTCCGACTGCCTCTCCGGCGGCCTCTCCGGCGGCTTTTTTTTTGAATTTCGAAAAAAATACCCGTAGCGCATCGGCCCTAGTGCGCCACGAGTACGTAAAAAAAATCATTTTTTTTGAATTTCAAAAATGATACCCGTAGCGCACGGACCACGTTACCCGCAGCGCATGGTCTGGTGCGCTACGGGTAAGTAAATTACCCGTAGCGTACCAGACCATGCGCTGCGGGTAATTAATTACCAGTGGCGTGGTATCCGCAGCGCCGAGCCATGCGCTACGGGTAACAAAAACACGTGCGCTGCGGGTAGCCTTTTCCCTAGTAGTGTGAGTCACCCGGAGACCAAACACTCTAGTGCGAGGTGGCAGTTTTCAGTTGTGTACATAGGAGTTTGCACCTAACACATTTTTCCTAATGTCTTCCAATCCAACGGCATATGAGGCTGAGAAAAGATACACCAAACTCACATTGTTGAACACACACTGTGAAAGGACGAGAAGAAGCAGGAAAAAATGGTGCTACTTGCAATAACGTTTGAAGTGATGTGTGCGATATGAAGAGCTGTTTCAGAACCAATATATAGTGCGGGTTTACCACTACTGTCCGCTACAATATCACGGGGCATTGGGGCAATGATCTATGAAGCAATCATAACTGTATTTCTATTTCCCATAAATTAAGGGAGGTACTTTGCAATAAATTCTTAAAAATTTCTCTACAAATTAATAAATACTAGCACAAATGCTCGTGCGCTGCTACGAATTGATTTTTACACTATTAAACCACCTCTTGCTATTGATTGATTTTTACTATCCGATACCTCGCATATTACCAGTGTCTTTCGTATATATAGTAAAAGCATGCTATGTGTTGCCATGGCTTATGTAACTGAATATAGGACACTCACTCGAGCGGTGCGAACCATCCCACACATCAATCACGAGAGAACTTCTACGCTACACCACCCCTTCCACCCATGCGTCATCTCTGCCCTCCACCTTCCACCAACGCATGACTCTGCTTCCATTCTTGTTCACCATTGGCTGGTGGCCCCACCGCCTTTTCTACTTGCCGACTCCACCCTCCCCTCCCCTTCCTTCTGCTCTCAAATGAGCATAAACTAGCATTAGATAGAAGCTACTATGGTAAGTTTGATATGGTAAAAGAAACAAAGGCATATACTATTTGAATATTTTCAGGTATCCACTTGAATAGTAAAAAAAAATCTTGTTATGAAGCTGATTAAAGCTACTTGGAAGTTTTAAATTGAGGGGTACCTTGATGTTACTAAGATTGAGTGTTTTTTACAACATATTTTTTCTTTGATTATTGGAGTATGTTCATTGGGAATGAATGATGTTAATGTCATTTACCTTGTTCAGAAAAAATGTAAGACATTTACTATGCCAAGTTTTGCCACGATACATGATACTGACACCATTACGTAAACCAAATGATTGGTGAATGAAATTTGTGGAATATTACCATTGGCATTGGACGACGTGGGTTCTTTGGTGGCATCCTCCTTCACTCTTGGCTTTGTCTCCAATCGGCCTGCGGGTTTGGACAAGGGCATCGATACTCAAGCGGCACATCATTTGTTTTTCTTTTTCTTGATGTTTTTTTGCTAGGCATTTAAATGAATTTTATCTTAAAATATATTCTCGCATTGTTTCCTCGTATAAGGAGTCATCTTCCTGACGATATCTTGTTCTTAGTTGTGTGTACACCAACTCAAGGATGAAAATCCATATCTTAGTGGTCACAAGCGAGGTGTAGTAGCATTGGGTAAGCAAGTTCTTATTTTTGTAGGCGTGTTGAATATGAACAATAGTTTAATTTAGTATTTATTCAACAGTCTACATATTTCTTAGAAAAGAGGAATAGAGCCACGACTTCGAGACACACACACACAACCTTATTTTTATTCATAGCGCAAAATCCAGTAGTACAAGTTTGGCCCCACATAGGAACCTGAATCGGTAGCTCTCATGATAGTAACTCCTCCAGACAAGCACTAAACCTATATATAGTGAAAGACAGAACCAAACAAAATTACATAGCTCCAAGGCTCAGCCTTCGAGAAGAATACATTACGCATGTGCTGACGGTGGCAAGTCTAAAAATGGTTCCATTGCAGGATTTCTATTCAAAAACCGAGATATGATCAGCCACCTTCAGCAAGCACTAAAACACAACATATGGGTCCAAACATGGGTGAGCCCACGTATATTCATAGGTATGCAGGTGAATACCTAATTTTTAACAAACTTTTCATATCATATGATATAGCCATGAATTTAGCTTTACTTTGTATAAAATCCAATCCAAGAGTAGACATAATCTTGTTGTGGTTCAGTTGGCTAGAGCAATTCTTGTACATTAGCAGGTCTTGGGTTTGAACCCTCTCTCCTTCACATTTTTTCTACATATCTTGGTAGTTTTTTATAAATTTTGAATATCTATTATAAAATTCTGGGCCTGCCCATGGGTCCTAACGGTTTTTTACACAAAGGCATGCACGTAATCACCGCACTCGTGCTGAGGCGGCAAATAAAATATGCCAAGGATAACTGCCTCACAGATTCTACATGTCCAACGAATTTTTGCCCAGCAGATCCAATCGGTCGCACGCACTTTGTACGCGGTATTCGGGGTTAATTATGCGTTACATGGACTGGTGGCGCACATAAGTGTCGTGCACACATAGTGCGCCATATATTATCTGATACGTCTCCAACGTATCCATAATTTTTGATGCTCCATGCTTATTTTTACACCATTTACCTAATATTTCGTTATACTTTGTGGCACTTTTATGCATTTTTCGGAACTAACCTATTAACAAGTCGTCACACTGCCAGTTCTCTGTTTTCTGCTATTTTTGTGTTTCAGAAAAGTTACACAGGAAATATTCTCGGAATTGGACGAAACCAAAGCCAGTCGTCCAGATATTTCACGGAGCTTCCAGAGAACCGAAGAGGAGACGGAGTGGGGCCACGAGGGGCCCTCACACCAGGGCGACGTGGCCCAGCCCCTGGCCGCGCCCCCTATGTGTGAGGCCGCCTCGGTCCACTTCTGACGATGCCCCTTCGCCTATAAAGACCCCCCGACGGGAAAAACCTAAGTACACGATCAATTTTCCAGAAACACATCGCGATCCACCGCCGTCGTCAACCCGAGATCGGGAGGGTCCAGAAGCTCTTCCCGGCACCCTGCCAGAGAGGGGAATCGCCACCGGAGGTCTTCTTCATCGCCATGCTTGCCTCCGGAGCGATGAGTGAGTAGTCTACCTTGGACTATGGGTCCATAGCAGTAGCTAGATGGTTGTCCTCTCCACCATGTGCTTCATGTTTAGATCTCATGAGCTGCCCTACATGATTGAGATCACCGTTATGTAATTCTACATGTTTGGTTTGTTGGGATCCGATGAATATTGGTGTTATGATTGAGTTGCTATACTGAAATATATCTTATGTTATCTCTATGTTGTTTATGATCTTGCATGCTGATACGTCTCCAACGTATCCATAATTTTTGATGCTCCATGCTTATTTTTACACCATTTGTCTAATGTTTCGTTACAGTTCGTGGCACTTTTATGCATTTTTCGGAACTAACATATTAACAAGTCGCCACAGTGCCAGTTCCCTGTTTTCTGCTGTTTTTGTGTTTCAGAAAAGCTACACGGGAAATATTCTCGGAATTGGACGAAACAAATTCCTGAAGTCTTATTTTTCCCGGAAGCTTCCAGAGATCCAAAGAGGAGACGGAGAGGGGCCATAGGCCACCCTCACCCAAGGGCGGCGCGGCCCAGCCCCTGGTCGTGCCCCCTATGTGTGAGGGCACCTGGGTCCACTTCTGACGATGCCCCTTCGCCTATAAAGACCCCCCGACGGGAAAAACCTAAGTACCCGATCAATTTTCCAGAAACACATCGCGATCCGCCACCGTCGTCGACCCGAGATCGGGAGGGTCCAGAAGCTTGCCTCCGGAGTGATGAGAGAGTAGTCTACCTTGGACTATGGGTCCATAGTAGTAGCTAGATGGTTGTCTCCTCCACCATGTGCTTCATGTTTAGATCTCATGAGCTGCCCTACATGATTGAGATCACCGTTATGTAATTCTACATGTTTGGTTTGTTGGGATCCGATGAATATTGGTGTTATGATTGAGTTGCTATACTGAAATATATCTTTTGTTATCTCTATGTTGTTTATGATCTTGCATGCTCTCCGTTGTTAGTAGCTATCTTAGCCGAGTAGTTGTTAGTGACTCCAAGAGGGGGTATTTATGCTCGATAGTGGGTTCGTGCCTCTATTTAACCTGGAGGAGTGACAGAAACCTCTAAGGTTGTAGATGTGATGTTGCTACTAGGGAGAAAACAACATTCATATGCTCAAGGGCATATGCTTTGTTTACATTACACACTTTGCTTAATGCAATTATCTGTTGTTCGCAACTTAATACTCATGGGGTGTTCGGATGATATCCCCGTGAGTGGATTATTAGTCATAGATGCAGTTGGATGGCGGTCTATGTATTGAACCTTGTTATAAAAGAGCAATTCTCTGGTGCTAGTTCTGAAGATGCTGCAGCTCATCTCAACAATTTTGTTGAGCTATGTGAGATGCAGAAATATAAGGATGTAGAAAGTGATATTATTAAGCTCAAGCTGTTTCCTTTTTCTTTGAGAGGAAAAGCTAAAGATTGGTTACTGTCTTTGACTAAGAATAGTATTGATTCATGGACTAAGTGTAAGGATGCTTTCATTGGTAGATATTATCCTCCTGCTAAGATTATATCTTTTCGTAGCAATATTATGAAGTTTAGTCCATTTGATAATGAACATGTTGCTCAAGCGTGGGAAAGAATGAAATCTATGATAAAGAATTGCCCCACTCATGGACTGACTACTTGGATGATTGTCCAAACTTTTTATGCAGGACTGAATTTTTCTTCGAGGAACCTATTGGATTCAGCTGCTGGAGGCACTTTTATGTCCCTTACCTTGGGCGCCGCAACAAAGCTACTTGACAACATGATGGTAAATTACTCCGAATGGTACACCGAGAGAGCTCCACAAGGTAAGAAGGTAAATTCTGTTGAGGAAACCACTTCCTTGAGTGATAAGATTGATACCATTATGGCTATGCTTGCTAATGATAGGACTCATATTGATCCTAATAATGGTCCTTTAGCCTCTTTGGTTGCTCAAGAAGAGCATGTTGATGTGAATTTCATTAGAAACAATAATTTTAACAACAATGCTTATAGGAACAATTTTGCTAGTAACAATTATAGGCCATATCCTTCTACCAATGGTAATGGTTATGGTAACTCTTATGGTAATTCCTCCAACAACACTAGGGTCGCGCCCTCCGAGCTTGAGGTAATGCTCAAGGACTTCATCGGTAAGCAAACTGCTTTTAACAAGTCTGTTGAGGAAAAGTTAGGCAAAATTGATATTCTTGCCTCTAAAGTTGATAGCCCTGCTCATGATGTTGAACTTCTAAAATTAAAAGTGTTGCCTAATGATGTGATAGAGAACAATGTTTTTGCTACTGCTAATGCTATTCAAGTTGGAATTGATGAAAATATTAGATTGTTAGCAGAATTGCATGCTAGATGGGAAAGCGAGGATGAGATTGCTAGGAATATGAAAGTTTGTACTATTACTACCTCTAATGATGTTGTTCCTAATTCTAGCAATCCTCTTACTTTGATTGGTGTAGAGAAAAATCCCACTCCTTGTGTTAAAAAGCCTAAAACTGCCAAAACTTTTTCTCAAAAGAGTGCTGAAATTTTTCGGAGTGTAGGAGATGATAACTCTATTTCCTTTAATGATTTTGATGTTGATGGCTGCAATATATCTGAAGTAATTTTGTTCTTGCAAAAGCTTGCTTTGACTCCCAATGCTAGTTCTTTAAATGTTGCTTTTACTAAGCATATTACCAATGCTCTCATAAAAATTAGGGATGAAAAGTTGCAACAAAAAGCCTCTGTTCCCAAGAAGTTAGAAGATGGTTGGGAACCCATCATTGATATGCATGTTAATGGTTTTGATTGCCATGCTTTATGTGATCTAGGTGCTACTATTTCTATTATGCCTGGAAAAATTTATGACATGCTTGATTTACCCCCGCTTGAAAAGTGCTATTATGATGTTCCTACTGATGTTGCTAAGAAGAAACCTTTGGGAAGAATTAATGATGTTCTTATTGTGGTTAATAATAACCTTGTTCCCGTTGATTTTCTTGTTATGGACGTTGAATACCATGCTTCATGTCCTATCATTTTGGGAAGACCCTTTCTTCAAACTGCAGGTGCCATCATTGATATGAGAGAAGGCACCATCAAATATCAATTTCCACTCAAGAAAGGTATGGAACACTTCCCTAGGAAAAGGAAGAAATTACTTTTTGACTCTATTCTTAGAGCAAATTATGAGCTTGATGCTTCATCTCTTGATGTTACTTGATTCGCAGTTTTCTGCGCCTAGCTCAAAGGCGTTAAAGAAAAGCACTCTTGGGAGATAACCCAATGTTTTATTTTCAGTACTTTTTCTTTTATTTGAGTCTTGGAAGTCATTACTACTGTAATGACCGCTCCTTATCCTTTTTTATTTCATTGTTGTGCCAAGAGAAGCCTCTAATTTGAGTGAGGTAAGATTTGGGGATGTTGCTGTCCTGAAACTGTTTTCGGTGCTGCACCGTAAAAATTCGTATAAATTCTCTGTATATCTTTTGGACCTGCTATTTCTTGTGCATATGCCCCAGGTTATATCCAAACTTTCATTAGTTGAACACTTTTTGATTAGATCAACAGAAAAAAACGCCTTAAAAATTTGACCTTTGTCAGTTGTTCTGTTTTGACAGATTTCTGCCAATATTTGTGTTTGCCGCTTTATCGCTTTCTTTTGAGTTCTTTTGATCACGGAACTTTTGGGGAAGTTGCTAAAGTAGTATATGCTATATATGTGGTGGTTTTAGGTTGAAACCTGAAGCAAAAAGAGGTTGATTATATGTTATGCTACACTAATGTTGCTAATAGATTTGTGTTTAGTTTTGTATGAAGGAAGTTTTCAAGTGTAGGGATTGGAGAATGATGAGATGAGTTGAAGAATGGACAAAAGCTCAAGCTTGGGGATGCCCATGCATCACCCCAAGAAATATCCAAGAAGTACAAGCGTCAAAGCTTGGGGATGCCCCTGAGGCACCCCTTCTTCATCGGCAAAAATCAGGTCACCTTTCAAGACACTATATTTTTATTGCTTCATGCACTATGTGTTTTTCTTGGAGCGTCAGTTGTTTTAGTTTTCTTTATTAGTTTGTTTGTTTGCTGCAATAAATGGTTGGACCCCAACAAATTTCTTTTGGAGAAGTTGCCTTGCTTTTCATTTGCCAAGAACGCTCTAGTTTTCACTCTTATCAAAAACTGAGTGTTCTTCTTTTTCTGCTACTACTTTTGGTTTTCGTTTTCGCCTTGATTTGCGTTCAGATCTTCTTATATTTATTCATCAAGGTGTATTTTTGCCTCTGATCTTTATTGGTTTTCATCAAAAGAGGTGTTTATAAAAAGTTTGAATGGTGTTGGAAAAGAGAAAAAGCTTTATGCAAAAAAGTGGTACAAGAAGGAGCTTGTGTAGATTGCGGCTTAGGCTTTTTCATGTCATGTTTGATGTCTTTTTGATAGTATGTTAGTGGTTTTTCTGTAGCATGACTTGTCTCAAATAACTGAGATTGCTTAATGAGCCTTTGAAAAAATCATGCGTTGTTTTTTATCGTTTGGAAGCATTATTTTGGTTTTCTCCTTGATGCTTTATTTGGGTTGACTTGGCGCATGCTTACACATGTTAGACTCTTACAAAGTCGCCAATAGCCTCTATGATCATTTAGTTTTTGACTTTTGATGCCATCTTATGCTTCTTTTAATGTCGCTTTGTCGCTTTGCATGATTATGGCCATTATTGCTCTCTTAGTTGGTCGCTCACAGTCTTTTGCTAGCCCTCGCCTTATACTGAGTATGAGCTCTACTCGTGCATCCAACTCCTAAAAACCAAGTTTGCCAAAGTGTCCACCATACTCGTGCATCCAACTCCTAAAAACCAAGTTTGCTGAAATGGCTAATCCTGAAAACACCAAGCTGCGTGACTTTACTAGCACGAACAATAGTGATTTTATCTGCACTCCTATTGCGCCACCTGCTCCTGCTGCAAACCTTTATGAGATTAAGCCTGCTTTATTGAATCTTGTTATGAAAGAGCAATTTTCTGGTTCTAGTACTGAAGATGCTGCAGCTCATCTCAACAATTTTGTTGAGCTATGTGAGATGCAGAAATATAAGGATGTAGAAAGTGATATTATTAAGCTCAAGTTGTTTCCTTTTTCTTTGAGAGAAAAAGCTAAAGATTGGTTGCTATCTTTGACTAAGAATAGTATTGATTCATGGGCTAAGTGTAAGGATGCTTTCATTGGTAGATATTATCCTCCTGCTAAAATTATATCTTTGCGTAGCAATATTATGAAGTTTAGTCAATTTGATAATGAACATGTTGCTCAAGCCTCGGAAAGAATGAAATCTATGATAAAGAATTGCCCCACTCATGGACTGACTACTTGGATGATTGTCCAAACTTTTTATGCAGGACTGAATTTTTCTTTGAGGAACCTATTGGATTCAGCTGCTGGAGGCACTTTTATGTCCCTTACTGACAAGGGTATAGTTAATAGATCCCGTTAGTTGAGTACCCCTGAGGCCCGTTAAGCTAGGCCCAATTGTAATGATAGTCGAATACGAGTTCTTACCGTATGTCGATATTGTAATCTGTATCGGACCCTACCCGATCCTTGAGACCTGGCCACCTATATATAGGGGCCAGGAGGGGACGGTGTAGGGCAGATTGAAACCAAGCCAGGTTGAACACCCACGTTTACTTTTGACATACACTTATTTTGACTAACCTTTACCGTCGAGTTCATCCGACGCCCCATTCCCCCGATCCTAAGTCCTTCATTTAGGACATTTGTCGAGTTAACCCTCGTCAATTGGCGCCGACCGTGGGGACTCTGGGCGTTGGAGTCATGAATTCAATGACTTTTTCGCTTTTAGCCAACAGCAGTTCAGAACTCGACGGAAGTCAGGAGATGGAGTTAACAATTGGAAGTTTGAGCATCTTCGTCGGACCATCGGGTTCATCCCGCCTCTCGGACTCAACGAAACTAGATCCGTCGGCGAGCAAGCCCGTAACAGAGGTAATACTGGAATCATCAGAAGGCTCTTTCAGCGAGGTAAACTTGCCGGTCAGCTTGGAAAAAGCACCAATCGCAGAAGGCGACAAAATTCGGGAAAATTTCGACTCAGAAGAAAGGGTAAGTCAAATATACAACAGTACAAGGGACTTTGTCGTTGGAAGCAGTGGCGTCTCCAAAGTGCATCAGCTATGCGTCATTATCACCGAGGCAGAGGAGGAGAACAACAACGAAGGAAGTAAAAAGGTCGACATGCAAGTCGACAAAATAAAGGAACACAACAAAAAGGATAAGGAGAAAGTCCACGTTTCGACTGACGAATGGAGAATGATCAAGTCAGCTATCAATCATGGTACAGAAGTACCCGAAGGATCGAGAAGAGAAGTTCTAATGGGATATCAATATGCATTATACCAACACAGGAAGAAACTAAGGGAGGAAAGAGACATGGTTCTTCGAAACAATAACAGTGTATCATGGGAGGAATATTGGGATGACTATAGTGAGGATTCCGAGTACAGTAGAGAAAGGCGCGGAGACCCAAAACACAACAGGGGGGCAACAGCACGCAGCAGAGAAGAAAGGTACTCGAGGAGCCCTACCCCACAGCTAGAAGAGGAGAAAGATGACTTCATGCAAGAAACGCCAGAAGCAGCGTTGATAGCAGCACAGGCGTATTTACTAACTACAAGGCCAGAACCCGGGGATCCGCGAGAAGATATGCACCGAGCCGCGATACGAAACCTCGGAATAGTGGAGAGCAAGATCAGGGAAAAAGGTCCAGACACAAAGTCGACAAGCTACAAAGAAAAGCAAAAGGAAAAGCTCAGATACAACTTCGCAGATAACGAGTATAGTGAGTCATCAGAAGAAGAAAGACAACAAAAGAGGAAGGAGGACGCAAGAAATGTAATAGCACAGGCTCAAGTAAATAAATCACGCCACGCCTGGAGGGAAGAAAATTATGAAGACGACGATAAAGAGATGGGCGCATTATGCTTTACCCATAGGGTTCGCAAAACTCGGGTACCCAAAGGATTCAAATTACCACATGATCAACATAAATATGATGGGTTGCAAGAACCTACCCTGTGGTTATCGGACTATTTGCAGGCAGTGCAGATATTAGGGGGAACAAAAGCGACTGCAATGCAAAGTTCGCAGCTACACCTCATCGGCGCAGCACGGTCGTGGTTGAATACCCTACCCAACGAATCCATTGGAAGTTGGGGAGAACTCGAAAGCCAGTTCGCAAGAAATTTCTGTTCAACATACAAGCGCCCAGCATCACTGGAGGAAGTTAAGGCGTCTGTGCAAAGGAAAGGCGAAACTCTACGTTCTTATATACAACGATGGAGTATAATAAAAAACTCAGCAGAGGACGTCTCCGACGAACGAGCAATAGACACTTTTTCGGCTGGACTTCGTCGCTCAGATCTCGTGGAAGAAATAGGAAGAACAAGACCTACAACAGTAGCCGAGCTAATGGAAGATGCCAACAAATTTGCTGATGGAGAAGACGCATATAATAACAAAAGGGGACGTTCACCAGAAGTCGACAGAGTAAGCAGACAGAGGAGACGACACCGCAGCAGGGATAACCAAGGAAGGCGAAATCAGGTAGCCACGGGCTACGCAGCAGAAGAAGAGGAAGGGTATGTAAGCAGGAGGTTTCAGGCAAAAGGAGTAGAAAAATCGAGATACTCCGGTCCTTCGGCCGAGGATATGTTATACGGACCTTGTCGAATCCACTACGCATATCTTGATGGGAAAAGAGTCTCAAATCACCAGATGAAGGATTGTAGAACGTTCCTAAGGCTACAAAGCGCCATGGGTTCAAACCAAGGAGGATGGCAAGAAGAGAAGCACACAACTCAAGGATATCAAATGCAAAGGCTAGCAAGGCACCTAGAGTCAAAAGTTTACATATCAGCTATGATTCAACCGGTGCCTAAGTCGAAGAAAGAGCGAAAGAGCATATCCAGGCAAGTAAACCTAGCAATATCGTCACCACTAGCTACTACAGAATACCTGCGGTGGTCAGATCAACCAGTTAAGTTCAGTAGAGCAGACCACCCAAGGAAAGTTCCCAGGCCAGGCCACTCGCCTATGGTTCTAAAGGCACAAATAGGAGGGTACGACATCGGAAGAGTATTTATGGACGCAGGGAGTGGCATCAACCTGATATATGCTAGAACACTGAAGGCAATGTGTATCTCGCTGTCGAGTATAAAGCCAGCAGACTGCTCCTTCCATGGAATAGTACCAGGAGCCGCAAACTACCCTTTGGGAAGAATAGAACTCGACGTCTGCTTTGGCAGTAGCAACAACTACCGCAGAGAGAAGCTGGAATTTGAAGTTATGGACTGGCCGTCACAATACCATGCAATCCTGGGGCGCCCAGCATTTGCAAAATTCATGGCAGTACCTCATTACGCGTATCTTACGCTAAAAATCCCAGGACCCAAAGGAACAATTGCAGTGCAAGGGAGCTTTGAAGTAGCCAACACATGTGACAGAGAATTCAATAGGATGGCGCAAACCTTCGGCATGACAGCAGAATATGAGAGGCTAAAAGGAGAAACAGATCATAATGTGCTACCCGGCGTTGGACGATCCCTGCCAGATCAGGCTTTCGACACAACTCAGGACTCGAAGAAGATCCAGGTACACCCTACAGATCCAAACAAGACGACATCAATTGCGGTGAACTTGGATCTCGCATAGGAAAGCGCGCTCATTGAGTTCCTCCGTGAGCGCTGGGAAATCTTCGCCTGGTGTCCATCAGACATGCCAGGGATTCCCAGGGAACTCGTCGAGCACGCCTTAAATGTAGATCCCAAGGCAAAGCCAGTCAAGCAACCATTACGATGATTTGATGAACCTAAAAGGAAGGCGATAGCATCAGAATTGCACAGGATGAAAAATGCCGGATTTATCAGAGAAATCAAAACTTCGAGCTGGGTATCGAACCCAGTGATCGTACCCAAAAAGAACACAGACGTACAAAGAGTATGTGTCGACTACACATCTCTCAATAAGCATTGTCCAAAGGATCCCTTCCCTCTACCCCGCATAGATCATATAATTGATTCAACAGCGGGATGCGCGAGGCTTTCCTTTTTGGACGCGTATTCTGGTTACAATCAGATCAAATTGAAGAAGGAAGACGAAGAAAAGACGGCCTTCATCACACCGTATGGAGTGTTTTGCTACCAAGTAATGCCGTTCGGCCTAAAAAATGCAGGAGCAACTTATCAACGGATGATGCAAAACTGCCTTGAAAGCCAAATAGGACGCAACATCCAAGTCTACATTGATGATGTGGTCATCACTACAAGAGAGGAGCAATCTTTAATCGGCGACTTGGCAGAAACCTTCGACAACCTGAGCAGGTATAAGCTTAAGCTTAACCCGACAAAATGTTCCTTCGGTGTATCAGTAGGACAACTTTTGGGGTTCCTGGTATCAGCACGAGGAATAGAGGCGAACCCAGAGAAGATTCAAGCAATTTTAACAGTGGGAAAACCCACAAAACTACACGACGTCCAGAAACTCGCGGGACGCATCGCGGCATTAAGTCGATTCGTTGCTCGATTGGGAGAAAAGGCGCTTCCTTTCTATGCACTCATGAAGAAATCAGATGATAAATTTGAATGGACAGAAGAAGCAGACGCGGCTTTTGCACAGTTGAAAAAGTGCTTTCCACGCCACCAGTGCTGGTCGCACCAAAAGAAAAAGAACCACTGCTACTCTACATCGCCGCAACCCATCAGGTGGTGAGCACAGTATTGGTAGTCGAAAGAAGTGAAGAAGGAAAAGCCCACGGCGTCCAGAGGCCGGTATATTTCATCAGTGAAGTATTATCTCCGACAAAACAGAGGTACCCGCATTATCAGAAACTTGCATATAGTGTTTTCACAACTGCACGAAAACTGCGACAGTACTTTGCGGTGCACCCAATCATAGTGGTCAATGAAGCGCCACTATCGAACATATTGAACAATCCTTCAGCAACAGGACGTGTCTCTTTGTGGGGAATCGAATTATCTCCCATGGACATCATGTATGAAAAAAGAAAGGCAATCAAGTCGCAAATCTTGCCAGATTTCACAGCAGAATGGTTGGAGCTGCAGAGCACGGGACCGCCAGATTTATCGAGTGTCTGGACAATGTACTTTGACGGTTCTAAGAGAGTACAAGGCGCAGGCGCAGGAGTAATCTTAATATCGCCGCATGGCGACAAGCTGAAGTACATCTTAAGGATGAGTTTTCCGCAAGCTTCTAACAATGAAGCAAAATACGAGGCTCTGCTACATGGAATGAAGATGGCCAAAGCGTGTGGAGCAACTCGACTAAAAATATTTGGGGATTCAAACCTTGTCGTCCAACAAGTTATGAACAGATGCGACACAATCAATGACAACATGATGGCCTACAAGAACTTATATCACTACCTCGAAGGAACATTTGATGGGTGCGAAGTCTCGCACATCAGCCGAAACAGCAATGAAGAAGCCGACACCTTAGCAAATATTGGCTCCCAGTGTTTACCCGTGCCATTGGGAGTATTCTGGGAGGAAATAGTAGAAAGGTCAATAAAAAGTATCAAAAGTTCGACTACTGTAGCAGGCTCGGGGACTGCGCCAGAACCCGAGGAAGTCATGATGATAGAAGAAACCTGGATGCAGCCGTATCTCACGTATATGAAAAATAAACAGTTACCAGAAGATGCAGTAGAAGCCAAGAGGATAACTCGACGATCGAAAGCATTTGTCGTGTTGCAGGGGAAATTATACAAGAAAAGTATTACCGGCGTTTTGCAGCGTTATGTAACGCCTTAGGAAGGATAAGTAATACTAAAAGATATACATGGCGGAGTGTGCGGCCATCATGCAAGCAGCAAGGCAATAGCGGCAAAAGCGTTCCGTGTAGGATTCTATTGGTTAACAGCCATCGAAGACGCGAAAGATATAGTCCGGAAGTGTGAAGCATGTCAAAGATTCGCATCTCGACCACATGCACCAACAGATGAGCTACAGCCAATACCATTATCCTGGCCCTTTGCACAATGGGGCCTCGATATGGTGGGAAAGTTGCACAAATCTTGGCCGGGAGGACATGTTTACATGCTAGTAGCAGTCGATAAATTTACCAAGTGGATAGAAGCGGCCCCGGTAACAACTCAAGATTCAACAGCAGCGATCAACTTCATCAAGTCAATAGTGTTCCATTTCGGCGTACCATACAGCATCATCACAGACAATGGGACAAACTTCACTTCCAAGGAATTCAAGAGTTACTGCAAAGGACTAGGAATCAAACTCAAATTCGCATCTGTGGCGCACCCAAAGACAAATGGGCAAGTCGAAAAAGCAAATGGCCTGATATGTAGTGGGATAAAAAAGAGGCTCTTAGCACCTCTCAAGAAAGCCAAGAGCGCTTGGGTAGATGAATTGCCCTCCGTTCTTTGGAGTCTAAGAACCACACCTAACGCAGCAACTCAAGAAACTCCTTTCTTCCTAGTCCATGGTGCAGAAGCCGTGCTTCCAGTCGAAGTTATGCACGAGGCTCCAAGGGTGACGGCATACGACGAAGCAACATCAACAGAAGCATTGCAAGACGATGTCGATGCATTAGATGAAGCAAGAGATAAGGCATTGGAAAGGGCCACGCAGTATCAACAGAGTCTAAGAAATTACCACAGTAGTCGAGTTCGTCCACGATCCTTTGTGGTGGGAGATCTAGTTTTGCGACTCAGGCAAGACAGCCACGGGAAATTAGAGTCCCCTTGGGTGGGACCTTACATCGTTACAGAAGTCATACCGGGAGGAGCTTATCGATTACAAGACAAGAAGACAGGAAAAGACGAGGGCAACCCGTGGAATGCGGAGCAACTACGACGTTTTTGCGCGTAGAATAAATCTGGTGATATCATTAAACTCGAGTTCACCTTCTGAACCCAGAACATGAGGCCATAGGTCGGGCTCCTTGGGTTGAACTCGACAAAATTGTACAAGTATTTCCACTTCTCCGCTCGGGGGCTTCAACCCTCGGGTCATACGAAAGAAACTTTTATCACGACATGGAGATCTTTTTTCACTATAAGGTTGTGCAGACAACCCGATATTCTTCAAGCAATTTGGTTCACAAAAGAACCCGATATTCTTCATACCAATTGGTTCGCAAAGAACCCGATATATAGAAAGCATACCTCAGAACAATGATTTGTTTTCATGGTACTAATAAAAACATCAAAACGAAGTACGAATATTTATTACATATGGCACGGCAGCAAGGATATTATCAAAAAAAATTACATATAAAGCATATCCTAATGAAAGAGGACTTCAGCTTCATACTCCTTCTGGCATTGAGTGCCGTCATAGATCTTCACGTCGAACTTTGACGTGCCGATATGGTAGTCGAAAGTCATAAAGAAGCCTTGATGGATGTCGTGGTCTTCTGCAAACCGCGACCAGCCACCCTTAAAGTATTGCTCGCCGTTGCCATCATACCAGACCTCCACTTCGTATGGAGTCCCACTGCCAGATTGTTCGCGGAGAACCGCTTCTCGCAGCTCTCGCCCATCCATGAACTTGGTGAAATTCAGCGGCAGACGCTGAATCTCGCGGCACTGCGCCATGGCAATACAGAAGAAAGCGAAGATTCTGGGAGGAGTAGCAGGAGCAGCGGGCGCAGCAGGAGATGGAGCGCTTGGACCTGGGGCAGCGCCAGTCACCTTAGGCTTGTTCTTGCTACAAGTGGGCGGCCGGGACGACGCTTGACAGGAGCGGCCGATGACGGTCCTACAGCGGCCAGAGTTGTGTTGTTCTTGTTCTTGCTTCCACAAGGGCAGCCTCGACCTCGCGGCGCCACCGAAGAACCAAGGTTCAAACGAGAACCACCTGCGTCAGCCATGTGGAAAAGGGAGAAGGCTAGAAACCCTAGATGGAGCGAGAAGATGATGCGCCCGAGGACGAATCTGATTAGGGTTTTTACCCTTGCCAAAAGGTGCTTTATTTATAAGCACGTATTATCGGGCCCCCGTGATAAGCAAGGCTCATAAACGTATTTTACAAAGGAGTTAAATTCTGCACGTAACATACGATAAATACCAAAAGGAGAAAAAAATAAGAAGGGGAGAGTGTGGTTGCACGATATAAAAGACCTCGCCTTGGGCTCGGGGGCTGGTAAACAGGAGAAATTACAAAGAAAGAAGACGAAGTGAATTTTGAGCCTATGCTTGACTACAAGTATTCAAACATAGCCTCGGGGGCTACTCCCATCGGGAGCGCTGAGCGCGCACCCGATAGAGGATGAGATAGTCAGTATCGCGGATGAAGAAAGTATATCATATAAACTTCGACTATATAGTCGACAAAATGCGAAGAGACTACTCCCATCGGGAGGGAATTGGAGGAAGTTAATTTAAGTTCGGAGTTCTTTGATTTTATCAGTCAAAACTTGGCTGCGATATGAGATTCTCGAGTTGTGTTATCGCAACGAAACTCGAATGCCGTGATTTATCATGAAGGTAAGACCCCGGGATCCGTCCTGTGTGGCCTGGTATACGCACATGGATGCGCTCTGCTGGTATGTATCCGTGTCTACGACGCGAAGAAAATCCTGGTGGACGCACTGGGTACCCTGAGAATTACTGGGATTCATTCTTTGTAAGTCCTAAATGCGGCAAAAGAATGGGTTTGACCGGTATCCCGAATTCAAATCCAAGGGGATTGAATTTGAAGTAGGTGACAAGTATCTGTTCCGGCAGTTAACTGACCTCTTGATCCGTCAGAGTTGTCAGGCTTGTTCATCAAAACCCCTTGCGAAAAATATCATGAAAATAAGTCGAAAGACCAAGTCGAAGATTTGAAGATATGAAGGAGTCGAAGAATTGATCAAGTCGAAGATTTGAAGATTAGAGATTCAACCCGAATTTGCAATTCTGGTAGAATCTCAGGGGCTACTGACAAGGGTATAGTTAATAGATTCCGTTAGTTGAGTACCCCTGAGGCCCGTTAAGCTAGGCCCAATTGTAATGATAGTCGAATACGAGTTCTTACCGTATGTCAATATTGTAATCTGTATCGGACCCTACCCGATCCTTGAGACCTGGCCACCTATATATAGGGGCCAGGAGGGGACGGTGTAGGGCAGATTGAAAGCAAGCCAGGTTGAACACCCACGTTTACTTTCGACATACACTTATTTTGACTAACCTTTACCGTCGAGTTCATCTGACGCCCCATTCCCCCGATCCTAAGTCCTTCATTTAGGACATTTGTCGAGTTAACCCTCGTCACTTACCTTGGGCGCCGCAACAAAGCTACTTGACAACATGATGGTAAATTACTCCGAATGGCACACCGAGAGAGCTCCACAAGGTAAGAAGGTAAATTCTGTTGAGGAAACCTCTTCCTTGAGTGATAAGATTGATACCATTATGGCTATGCTTGCTAATGATAGGACTCATGTTGATCCTAATAATGTTCCTTTAGCCTCCTTGGTTGCTCAAGAAGAGCATGTTGATGTGAATTTCATTAGAAACAATAATTTCAACAACAATGCTTATAGGAACAATTTTGCTAGTAACAATTATAGGCCGTATCCTTCTACCAATGGTAATTCTTATGGTAATTCCTCCAACAACACTAGGGCGGCGCCCTCTGAACTTGAAGTCATGCTCAAAGACTTCATGGTAAAACAAACTGCTTTTAACAAGTCTGTTGAGGAAAAGTTAGGCAAAATTGATATTCTTGCTTCTAAAGTTGATAGCCTTGCTCATGATGTTGAACTTCTGAAATTAAAAGTGTTGCCTAATGATGTGAAAGAGAACAATTATTTTGCTACTACTAATGCTATTCAAGTTGGAATTGATGAAAATATTAGATTGTTAGCAGAATTGCATGCTAGATGGAAAAGAGAGGATGAGATTGCTAGGAATATGAAAGTTTGTACTATTACTACCTCTAATGATGTTGTTCCTAATGCTAGCAATCCTCTTACTTTGATTGGTGTAGAGAAAACTACCACTCCTTGTGTTAAAAATCTTAAAACTGCCAAAACTTTTTCTCAAAAGAGTGCTGAAATTTTTCGGAGTGTAGGAGATGATAACTCTATTTCCTTTAATGATTTTCATGTTGATGGCTGCAATATATCTGAAGTAATTTTGTTCTTGCAAAATCTTGCTTTGACTCCCAATGCTAGTTCTTTAAATATTGCTTTTACTAAGCATATTACCAATGCTCTCATGAAAATTAGGGATGAAAAGTTGCAACAAAAAGCTTCTATTCCCAAGAAGTTTGAAGATGGTTGGGAACCCATCATTGATATGCATGTTAATGGTTTTGATTGCCATACTTTATGTGATCTAGGTGCTACTATTTCTATTATGCCTAGAAAAATTTATGATATGCTTGATTTACCACCGCTTGAAAAGTGTTATTATGATGTTCCTATTGCTGATGTTGCTAAGAAGAAACCTTTGGGAAGGATTAATGATGTTCTTATTATGGTTAACAATAACCTTATTCCCATTGATTTTCTCGTTATGGATGTTGAATGCCATGCTTCATGTCCTATTATTTTGGGAAGACCCTTTCTTCGAACTGTAGGTGCCATCATTGACATGAGGGAAGGCACTATTAAATATCAATTCCCACTCAAGAAAGGTATGGAACACTTCCCTAGGAAAAGAAAGAAATTACTTTTTGACTCTATTCTTAGAGCAAACTATGAGCTTGATGCTTCATCTGTTGATGTTACTTGATTCGCAATTTTCTGCGCCTAGCTCAAAGGCGTTAAAGAAAAGCACTCTTGGGAGATAACCCAATGTTTTCTTTTCAGTACTTTTCTTTTATTTGAGTCCTGGAAGTCATTACTACTGTAATGACCTCTCCTTATCATTTTTATTTCATTGTTGTGCCAAGAGAAGCCTCTAATTTGAGTGAGGTAAAGATTTGGGGATGTTGTTGTCCTGAAACTGTTTTCGGTGCTGCACCGTAAAAATTCGTAAAACTTCTCTGTATATCTTTTGGACCTGCCATTTCTTGTGCATATGCCCCAGGTTATATCCAAACTTTTATTCGTTGAACACTTTTTGATTTGAGCAACAGAAAACCCCTTAAAAATTCGGCCTTTGTTAGCTGTTCTGGTTTGACAGATTTCTGCCAAGATTCGTGTTTGCCGCTTTATCGCTTTCTTTTGATCACGGAACTTTTGGGGAAGTTGCTACAGTAGTATATACTTTATATGTGGTGGTTTTGGGTTGAAACCTGAAGCAAAAAGAGGTTGATTATATGTTATGCTTACACTAATGTTGCTAATAGATTTGTGTTTAGTTTTGTATGAAGGAAGTTTTCAAGTGTAGGGATTGGAGAATGATGAGATGAGTTGAAGAATGGACAAAAGCTCAAGCTTGGGGATGCCCATGCATCACCCCAAGAAATATACAAGAAGTACAAGCGTCAAAGCTTGGGGATGCCCCCGAGGCACCCCTTCTTCATCGGCAAAAATCAGGTCACCTTTCATGACACTATATTTTTATTGCTTCATGCACTGTGTGTTTTTCTTGGAGCGTCAGTTGTTTTAGTTTTCTTTATTAGTTTTTTTTGTTTGCTGCAATAAATGGTTGTACCCCAACAAATTTCTTTTGGAGAAGTTGCCTTGCTTTTCATTTGCCAAGAACGCTCTAGTTTTCACTCTTATCAAAAACCGAGTATTCTTCTTTTTCTGCTACTGCTTTTGGTTTTCGTTTTCGCCTTGATTTGCATTCAGATCTTCTTATATTTATTTATCAAGGTGTTTTTTTTGCCTCTGGACCATGTTGGTTTTCCTCAAAAGAGTTGGATTAAAAAAGTTCAAATGGTGTTGGAAAAGAGAAAAACCTTTATGCAAAAAAAGTGGTACAAGAAGGAGCTTGTGTAGACTGCGGCTTAGGCTTTTTCATGTCATGCTTGATGCCTTTTTGATAGTATGCTTATTGGTTTTTCTGTAGCATGACTTGTCTCAAATAACTGAGATTGCTTAATGAGCCTTTGAGAAAATCATGCGTTGTTTTAATTATTTGGAAGCATTATTTTGGTTTTCTCCTTGATGCTTTATTTGGGTTGACTTGGCGCATGCTCACACATGTTAGACTCTTACAAAGTCGCCAATAGCCTCTATGATCATTTAGTTTTTGACTTTTGATGCCATCTTATGCTTCTTTTTAATGTTGCTTTGTCGCTTTGCATGATTATGGCCATTATTGCTCTCTTAGTTGGTCGCTCCCAGTCTTTTGCTAGCCCTCGCCTTGTACTGAGTATGAGCTCTACTCGTGCATCCAACTCCTAAAAACCAAGTTGGCCAAAGTGTCCACCATACATACCTACTAGCAATTTGCTATTCCAAGTAAATTTGACTTGCTTTTATTTTCTCTTCAAATTAAACTCTTACCAGTGTTATGCGAAAATTGGTCAGTAAAGCTCTCACGAACCGGAAGGCATACTTTACTTTTTCTTGTTCTTAAAAATTTGACATTGTGGTCTCTTATGTTGAGTTGTTATGCTTGCAAGTTGTAAGTTGGAGACTAGCCCAGCCATGCCATCATGGGCAAGCTTTTAACATTGCACTTCTTATTTGAGTTGATATCATGATCTTTTGTTTATGGATGCCCGCGGTGTGAAATGAATTGGGAATCTTGCGGGGATCATAGAGTTTGTATATGTGTTAGGGAAACGCCTGGGCCACCAATCTAAGCCATGCATAATTCATGGTGGAAATTTGCAGCATACCCATAGTGGACATTCGACGATGCATCTCAAAATAAAAAGCTAAACAAATGGTAAATAAAAGAGATGTCGAGGTGTTCATTGTCTGCTTGTCCTGTCATTTTGATGTGGGCTTGTTCCATGTCATCGGGCACGGAGGTACCCCGTTGGCGGTTCTCGATGATACGTGTATACTTACAATGACAAGAGCCTTGCTTGGGACTCTAAGTAAAGTAGCATGAGGTTTGGATACTCGTATTCACGGGACACGAGGTTTTCAACTTATGATTTGTCAAGCATATGCATCATAATTGTTCTCGCATTAACTTTAACCATTCAAGATGCTTATGATGGGGGCAATGAGAGCTCAAAGCTGGTAAGTAACATAATTTTTGAAGGTTATAAAACTTGCAATCACTGCTTCCCTCCGTGAAGGGTCTTTCTTCTACTTTTATGTTGAGTCACCACCTTCTATCTTTATGCACATTAAGAGAGCATAGTTGTCATTCTTAGTATAATGTGCATTGTCCCAAAGTTTTCATTGATTGATTCATATTGTTGGTTTCACTTGTTCTCAAATTACTTGTATCTAGTCGCCCTCTTAAACTTGAAGGTGTCCTATGCATTTATGTTTTGCTCTCTATGAAGGACAAGCTGAAAACCATTTGTATGTTTTTCCTTATGATTTGAACACACGTTTGACTTTCATTGTTTCATTTTCATGATGTTTTGTTTGTGTCTATTTTCATGTTTTAACATGGTTGCTAAGTTTTTATTGTCAAGATCATATCTTTCATGCCCATGTTTTAAGTTCTTATGATCCCATCTCACAACGCTTACATATGTGATCAAGATTGTGTAGGTGCATGTCACCTCAAAAATTATTTCTTTTGTTACCACTTACCTACTCGAGGATGAGCAGGAGTTAAGCTTGGGGATGCTGATACGTCTCCAACGTATCCATAATTTTTGATGCTCCATGCTTGTTTTTACACCATTTGCCTAATGTTTCGTTACACTTCGTGGCACTTTTATGCATTTTCTGGAACTAACCTATTAACAAGTCGCCACAGTGCCAGTTCCCTGTTTTCTGCTGTTTTTGTGTTTCAGAAAAGTTACACAGGAAATATTCTCAGAATTGGACGAAACCAAAGCCAGTCGTCCAGATATTTCACGGAGCTTCCAGAGAACCGAAGAGGAGACGGAGTGGGGCCACGAGGGGCCCTCACACCAGGGTGGCGCGGCCCAGCCCCTGGCCGCGCCCCCTATGTGTGAGGCCGCCTCGGTCCACTTCTGACGATGCCCCTTCGCCTATAAAGACCTCCCGATGTGAAAAACCTAAGTACCCGATCAATTTTCCAGAAATACATCGCGATCCGCCGCCGTCGTCGACCCGAGATCGGGAGGGTCCAGAAGCTCTTCTCGGCACCCTGTCGGAGAGTGGAATCGCCACCGGAGGTCTTCTTCATCGTCATGCTTGCTTCCGGAGCGATGAGTGAGTAGTCTACCTTGGACTATGGGTCCATAGCAGTAGCTAGATGGTTGTCCTCTCCACCATGTGCTTCATATTTAGATCTCATGAGCTGCCCTACATGATTGAGATCACCGTTATGTAATTCTACATGTTTGGTTTGTTGGGATCCGATGAATATTGGTGTTATGATTGAGTTGCTATACTGAAATATATCTTATGTTATCTCTATGTTGTTTATGATCTTGCAGGCTCTCCGTTGTTAGTAGCTATCTTGGCCGAGTAGTTGCTAGTGACTCCAAGAGGGGGTATTTATGCTCGATAGTGGGTTCATGCCTCTATTTAATCTGGGGGAGTGACAGAAACCTCTAAGGTTGTAGATGTGTTATTGCTACTAGGGAGAAAACAATATTCATATGCTCGAGGGCATATGCTTTGTTTACATTACGCACTTTGCTTAATGCAATTATCTGTTGTTCGCAACTTAATACTCACGGGGTGTTCGGATGATATCCCTGTGAGTGGATTATTAGTCATAGATGCAGTTGGATGGCGGTCTATGTATTTTGTTGTAATATCCAGAGTAAATCGCATAGTGATCTTCTTGACATATCATGTTTATCTTTATTCTATCAATTGCCCAACTGTAATTTGTTTACCCAGCATGTGTTATTTATCTTATGGAGAGGCACCACTAGTGAACTGTGGACCCCGGTCCTATTTCCATCATATTGCTATCACCTGTTTACTTTACTCCCACTGTTTACTTTACTCGCATACTTCTACTGTTTTCCACTCGATACGCTCATACCCTTTGTTTCAAGCAAACCGGTGATATTAACAACCTCATCGCAAGTTGGGAACAAAGTACTTGGTTGTGTTGTGTGCAGGTTCCACGTTGCTACTGGTTGAAGACGCCCTAACAAGTTATCGTTAACGGCGCCCTTGTTAGAGCATCACGCAGCTAGTGGGCATCACCTTCAGTCGTTTGTCTGCTCTTCTCCTGATCGATAAACCTTGGTTTCTAACTGAGGGAAAAGCTTGCTGCTGTGCTCATCATACCTTCCGCTTGGGGTTCCCCAACTGCCTGGCGATAATCATCATCATCAACTACACGCCAGCCATCAGTATCTTTCGGTGCATCCCTTGTGCATACCGATTAACAATCTGGCCATTTATAAATATATAAATTAGATAATACACAGAAACTCATAGCACATAATAATATAGAATTAACAACATGCCAAATTTCATAGCACACAATAATACACTTTGTTGGTTTGTTTATACACAATTACTTCACCCTGGTCTTAAGTTCACATACATCTGCAAAATATAAAAAAACAACTAAATTTATACTTGTTGGTTTAGATTTATGCACTTTCACAACTAATTAAATAGCCCTTATTGGCTTCAAACTCGAAGACACGAACATCCCTTTCCTACATCTTCTGTTGAACATCATAGTCTGCCCAACTGGATGTCAATTGACAGTACCGTCACTTCCATACTTCACACAAACTTTTCCAATGGCCGCGTTGTCACAAGGACATGCGACTTTCATCTTGTGTCCAGCTTCACGAATTTGAGGTATGAGAAACATGCGGACCAAAGGGAGTGCAAAGTATTACACAGGAAGAAAGAAATAATTATTGGTTATCGTAAACATGAAAAATAAGATTGTTTATGCAGCAACACGATTGGAATTTGAAGAAATTAAGATATAATTTTTCTTTTCCTGATGGCGGTCATGTTCACGGTGCAGACTAGTAAGGGATCTGCGGCATTTATCTTTTGATTATCTGCTTCAGATTTCTCCGTCTTAATCTAATCATGTCGGCACCATTTTCAAATTTTAAACGATCGAAGGCCATACTTGTCTGTAAATCGAGAATATGGAGTTGAAACATAATTGTATTATTTGGCATACATACATAGAAATATTGTAGTTAGGCTGCTTTATGAAATTTGGGTCACTGAAACCAAAGGGTACTGCCGCAAGAGCAAACTGAAGAAACAGTAAAGCGGCCTCAGTCACCCGGTAACCAACGAACATAAGAATTGGTTAGTGATGTTTATCTCGTGCGAGCTATCATTCACTACGTGTGTACATGCGAGTTTGCACCCAACAAATTTTTCCTAATGTCTTCCAATCCAATGGCATATGAAGCCTAAGAAAGATACATCAAACTCACATTGTTTAACAAACACTGTGAAAGGACAGAAATAAGGGTGTGTTCAGTTGGTGTCACCAGGTGGAATGTAATGGAACGGTTCCACACCTAGAGCCAATTCTTGTGTTCAGTTCAGAAAAAGAATGGAATGGAACCGTTCCTCAAAACGGCATATTCGCTCAATATGCGGAATGAGGTGGTTCCACCAAATCGGTGGAATCTGCTCGTTCCTCGCCGCTAATCTCTACCAGCGAAAAAAAAACACAGCTCTATCCTCTCATCTCCCTCCTTTCCCTGTTTCTGGCGGCTCTCGGGCGATGGTCGGCGAATGGTGAGCGGGCGAGCGAGCAGCGGGCGGCGGCCATGGAAGCGGGCGGCAGCCAGGGGAGCGGGCGAGCGAGCAGTGGGCGACGTCCAGGGAAGCGGGTGAGCCACGGGCGGACGGGAATCAATCGCCGGCGGACGGGAATCGGTCGCCGACGGACGGGAATCGGTCCATGGGAGTGACGGGCGGCCAGAGGAGCGAGCGAGCGACAGGCGGATGGAATCGGGCGGGCAGGAGAGCGACGGGCGAGCAGGGGAGCGGGCGAGCGACGGGCAGCCGGGAATCGGTCGCCGGCGGACAGGAATAGGTTGATGGTGACGCGAATTGGTCCATGGCGACGGGAATCGATGCACAACGATGGAAATCGATCGATTTTTGGATGGGCATGCAGTGGCGTCTACTACAAGGAAGAAGAGAACAGAGAAAAAAAGTCTAAGATTAAAAATATTCTGTTTTCTTGCAATATAGGTATATAAACAATAATTTTGGCAATATATGGTATTGTATATGTGAAAGTGATTAGCATAAAATAAATGTGTAGACCATAAAATTTAGCCATTCCATTCCACATATTTGTCTCAACTAAACGCCGGACAGAACCGTTCCATTCCACTTTTTTTTGCTCAACTAAACACAAGAATGGAACCAACCCATTCTAGTGGAATGGAACCATTACATTCCATTCCACTTCGTTCCGGAACCGAACACACCCTAAGAGTACATGAAATGGTGCTGCTTGCAATTTTCGTAGCAATGTTGTCCAGTATGGAGAGCTGGGTTAGAACCAATATATGGTACCGGGTTACCACTAGTGTCTAGTACAACATCACGCTGCAGTGACCTATGAAGCAATCATAGACACGTATTTCCATTTCTCGTAAATTAAGGGAGGTACTTTGCAATAATTTTACTCCCTCCGACCCATATTATTTTTCGCTAATACGGATGTATCTAGCACAAAAATGTATCTAGATACATCTACATTAGCGAAGAGTATTATGGGTCGGAGGGAGTAACAAGTTTCTCATTTGGTAAATGGTATAGTTGAACAACACAAATTTGGACCATCTCAACTGCACGAAAAAATGCCGTTGAGACGGATCTCATCTCTCAAAACTGTAGAATAGGGCACATTCGCATGAGATGGCTCTCTACGATGTGTGTTTTTCTTCCAAATCAACTCGCATCCTTGCTGAAATAGTGCACTATCACGATGATTTTTTTTAGGGAAGCCGCTTTGCTGCTACCTACTAATGACACTGTGCTGGTATTGCAACTCCTAAAAGATTCACCGCCAGGGTGGTGACTAACTAAATGGTCTTATTAATATATAGAGTGAATTCCACTTTTTACCCTCTAGTTATACATTTGTGACACTAAATACTCCGTCAAACGAAAATTCATCTAGATTATCCCTTTTAAAAGCTTTGGACCCTCTCTTTTTTATATGTGTCTATTGAGCAAGTTGTAAAGTGATGACCGAAGTTCTAAAATATCAAAATGATGATAAAAAGTGGAACAAATGGATATGAGAAGTCTGGACAAGAATCGTTAATGGCGAGCTTTTAACTTTACATATTTTGTCACACAACATTGACGTAATATGCCGATCTTATCTAACAAAGCCAAGCAAAAAGCAAAATTGGGGTAAAACCATGTTTGAAGTCTCCTAATTGAGATATTTTCATAAAAGTTCTACTAAATTTGGTAAAATGTGTCACAAATGTACAACTATAGGATAAAAAGTGGAATTTACTCATATATATAATAGTGTACGAGGCGTGTACTACCCTGATGCTTATCACAAAGGAGAAAAAAAGGGAAGGGCAAACCAAATGTGTAGAACAACAAATCTACAAACTTTAATTAACTTCTTAATGCTATTTTAAGAGGAAACTTAGTACAATTCTGTTGTATGCTTTGTGCTTCTAACACCAGTGTGTCTAACACACAAGAAAAGGTAGTCCATCTGCTTCGTCTTTCCTTCTTTGTTGATTTTTTCTCTAGCCGAAAGCAGTATTCCCTCCAAGAAGGGAAGAGTTCGCCATTGCAACCGGTGAGTTAATTAGACCCCATCATGAGCATTTGTCACATATACTAGACTAACTCAATTTGGGATCATAACTAACTGTATTTGCAAAACCAAAGGACGCAGCTGCGGGCTGCCGGAGGCGAGGCAAAGAAACTATCGCCAGTATAAGAGAGAAGATCAAACGCAGTTAGAGATGGATATGTGCTGCGTGTCACCATTTGGTTCATGTGTACACAGTACGAGTTTGTACCTAACATAATTTTCTTAATGTCTTCCAATCCTACGGCGTATGCATCAAGAGACTCACGGTTCTTGCACGCACACCATGGAAGGGCGAAGATAAGAGACCGAAATACGGGTGCTACGTTCGTGCTGATGTTTAGTACTATCGAGAGCTGGGTTAGAAGTTCGAACAAACGTCATATGTAGTCCCGGGCCAACAGTAGTGGGTGTGGGCATTCAATTTTACTCAGCTAGTACGTTTTGTTTATGAAATCTGGTTGTCACAAAGTGAGAACCAAACACAATAATTAGTAGCCACCGATCGATATTTAAGCTATAAAATGGGGTAGTTTTCTAGTTAACAAATTCAACGACTTGTTTCTCAGTTCATTTTCATTTAGTGAACCTACATCCCTCCATGAGCCTTTTGGTTTTGCAAACGCATGAATTTATGTATACTTGGTTTCTAGCTACACTTTGCCAAACTAAAAACTGATAATTTGGTATGAGTTTAGTTTTATCGACACTTTAGAATTGTGACATCTATCAGCCATATAACACATCTACCATAGAGTTACTTTTGTCATACTTTGTGGCGCCTAATTTTTCAGCCACACTTCCATGGTTGCCACACTCCTAAAACTAAGTCTTGACAAAATATGGTGGGGAACCAAACATGCCCTGTAAGTTCTGGCCGGTGCAATCGCCACACAAGTAAAGATGTTTATGTCGTCGTAGAAGAATATAAAATAAAGGCTCCCTAATTTGGAAAGAAATGAAGTTCACATGGTTTTTCTAGGAAATTGTTAGAAACGTTCAAGATGGGATAGGGAAAAGTGGGCCATCTCCATGTGACCTAAAATGCAGAAAAGGAAAAAAAGGACATTGTAAGTTTATGGCCAAAACTCTAACAGTGAGATTAATTGCCGCCATATTAGGTTGTAAGTTGACCCTACATGTTTTCTTTCGTACACTTGTAAACTAATACAAGTTAGGCCTACCCATTGTCCTAAAAAAAAGAATCATAACCAACTATGTCAGTGAGACCGAAAGATATTGACGCAACAGGCAAAGAGGCAGCATAGAGTCGTTGGTCACCCGATGACCAACCAACACCAGGACCGGTTAATTATGATTGCCTAGTGCGGGGTGCTGTATTGTGCGGGGTGCTATATGAGTTCTCAGCCAACACAGTTTTCCTAATGGCTTCCAATCCAACGGCATTTTCAGGCCAGGAATATGATACTCGGACTAGCATTGTTGCACTCACACTCTAAGAGGACGGGAAAAGGGTGCTACTTGCAAGAGAGCTCACAGTGCTGTCCGCAATATGTAGAGCTGGGTTATAACCACTGACATATATAGTACCGGGACCTTAGTAATAGAGTAGTAGGTTTGGGCATTCCATTTATTCAGTTAATACGTTTCTTGTATGAAATCTAGCTGTCACGAAGTGAGAACCGAACGAGGCCTAAGCTAATATTTCAAGACTTACCGTGGTCTATGGTAAAAACTGTACAATTAGCAGGTTTTTTCGCTGACCGTTTGCTTTGCACCTTCTTGTGTTTCCTTTTTGCAAAAGACTACAACCCCCTCTCTTTAAGTCCTTTCAAGTTAAGTCCTTGACTTTAATGTGTTTCAAGAGTACTGACAACAACTCGATTTTTACATGGCAGACAGCTGTTCCACAAAGCAGTCTTCTGGATTCCTATGCTGGGTAGATTCAATCCGCTTCAGAGTCCTCTCAAAATCTGAATCACTGCTATGTGTTGAGATATGTATGGAGCCATGAGCTACAAGTCTGGTAACAGTAGTACTTGTAATTTGGCAAACTTGACGAGGGCAGTGGAGTCAAACCAATGCTGACCTTAGTTCCTGTTGCATCCGATTGCCATGTAAAATTTTAGTTCCACAATAAGCGGATTATATAGAGAAAAGGAATCGGTGCGTATCACTAATACACAATAATTTGTATCATAGCTTTTTTTACATAAACCACCCTGCACAGTTATATTATCTTAATGGCCATTGAAAAGGAAAAAAAGGTAATGGCGAGACAAACTGTGTTTAGAATTTTGTTTAACGGAGATCATACATATAAAAATTAATTAATAGATGTTAAATCTCATTCAAAATATTTAGTAAAATTTCACTGCTTTCTTATGTGTTTCGAACACAGAAAATAAGTAGCTCATTTATGCTACTTACCACCTTTGTTTCTGCTTCCTCCAGTTGAACAAATTACTCCGGCAGCGGAACGCTTTTCGGCCGTAATAGGTTGTAGCTAGACCCCTTCACTTTTATTTGTCACACATGTTAATGTAACTCAATTTTGGATCATCTCCACTACTTATAAAGGTGCAAACATGTTGGGATACATTTCATCCCGTCCATCAAACACCCAAAATCCAAGGGATCAGGGCGCTCCCATGTTGAGCACAACTCAACACATCCCACACAACAGAACATACCTGTTCGATCCATCTAAACCGGAAGGAAAAAAACTGCAAGTCGTCTCCGCTAGCACGGTGCATCCTCCCGTCGCCGCTGCCAACTGTTGTTCGTGCACCCTCCCACCGCCGCGCTCGACTACCAATCGCGAGTGCCAATCATCACCCACGGTGTGGTCGCCGCCATTGTTGGTGTGCCCTTGCACCGCCACGTTCGACTGCAATCACGATTTGCCAATCATCACCCTTACACGGTGGGGTTCCTGCTGTTGTCGGTGTGCCCTCCCGCCACCGCGCTATCACTATTGGTGGGTCCTCCACCTCCATGCTCCACTGCAAATCTTCTCCCTCACACTGCGCAGTCGCCGTCACCATATATGTCACCGCCACCGCTGCCAAAGGCCCTCCGCCAGTCCACTATCAACTGCCTCTACCGTCGGTTCCTCTTGACAATCGGTGATCCACACGTGATAACTTCTCAGGTAAAATGATCTAAGCTTCATCCCGAAATGTGTCATATGCATTCACTTTGTCGCCCATCAACCTGATCAGCACAAATATCGCAAAAAGACATTAGTTCTATGGAGAAAAACTGACAACGTTGGCATGTAGCTGAAAAGAAAAAAGACACCAGATTGTACCAAACTGACACCGGATGACAAGGGTATAGCTAATAGAGCCCGCTAGTTGAGTACCCCCGAGGCCCGTTAAGCTAGGCCCAATTGTAATGATAGTCGAAATACGAGTTCTTACCGTATGTCGATGTTGTAATCTGTATCGGACCCTACCCGATCCTCGAGACCTGGCCACCTATATATAGGGTCCGGGAGGGGACGGTGTAGGCCAGATTGAAAGCAAGCAAGGTTCAACACCCAAGTTTACTTTCGATATACACCTATTTCGACTAACTTTACCTTCGAGTTCATCCAACGCCCTATCTCCCCGATCCTAAGTCCTTCATCTGGGACATTTGTCGAGTTAACCCCTCGTCAATTGGCGCCGACCGTGGGGACTCTAGGCGTTGGAATTATGAATTCGATGGCTTTTTCGCTTTTAGCCAACAACAGTGCAGGAATCGACGAAAATCAAGAGATGGAGTTGACAATCGGAAGTCTAAGCATCTTCATCGGGCCTTCAGGTTCGACTCGCCTTTCAGATCCGGCGAAACCAGATCCGTCAGCAAGTGAGCCCGAAACAGTAGTAATGATGGAATATTCTGAAGGCTCTTCCAGCGAGGTAAACTCGCCGGTCAGCTTAGGAGAAGTACAAAAAAGAAAAATCGCAGAAGGCGACGAAACAGTGGAAAATTTCGACTTAGGGGTCCAACTCGAAGATCTCGTGATTTGCCACGACGATATCTCAGACAAGTCAACAGATACGTGGAAGACAGGGTTAGAGCTTTCTAAAGATGATGAATCGATCTTCTCAAGCTTTAATAACAAAATCGGCAAACAGTGCCAGGTGCTCGCCATTGTAGGAGACAATTCAGAAGAATTCGACGAAAACAACAATCCAGTGCTAAACCCGGCAAATATCGATAGAGGAGCAAATCATCTAGCAGAAGGGCAAACAGCAGAATCCCTCACAACCAGGGAAAAAATTCGACTATCAGCCGACGAATGGAGAGTAATAAGGGCAGCCGTAGAGCACGTCATGCCGATACCATCAAATTCCAGCAAAGATATGCTTCTGGGGTATCACTACACCCTAAGGCAGCAGGCAAAACAATTAGCAAATGAGAAAATAGAGATACAACAAAGAAAAGAATCAGCCATTGCAGCTAGCAACGCCGCTCGCAGAGCACGAAGCAACGCATCACATACTAACGCAAATAGGAATCGTCGACATGGTTCAAGGTACGAAAACCTCGAGTACTCAGAAAGGCAAAGCATCTCCAAAAATCTCGACTCGTCTTTCTTATCGGTCGACGAGCAGGGAAACATCATACCAAAAACTCCCGAAGCAGCACTAGTGGCAGCTCAAGCGTATCTATTTACAACTCGACCAAGTCCAGGAGACCCGAGAGAACATATGCACAGAGCAGCGTTGAACAGACTGAAGATGGTGGGCAACAAGTTATCAGCAAAAGAAGAGGAGGCATATCACAAGAAGGAAACACACAAGCCAAGATCACCTCGCCATCACAATAGTCCTCGGCGCAGAAGCAGTAGTCGACGATCTCGATCGCCATCACCAAAACAGCATGGGAGCCCAAAGCATGGAGGAACTCGAAGATCTCGATCTCCAAACAGAAGGCACGGCTATGAAGACGACAAAAAGGAGATGGGAGCATCGTGCTTTACCCGTAGGGTTCGCACTACGCCAGTACCCAAAGGGTTCAAACTACCTCATGATCAACAAAAGTACGACGGATCACAGGAACCACAGTCATGGCTCTCAGACTATCTACAAGCAGTAAAAATATTGGGAGGAACCAAAGAAACAGCTATGCAAAGTTTGCAACTACACCTCACCGGCGCAACAAGGTCATGGTTGAGCAAATTAGAGAAAGAAACTATTGGAAGTTGGGAAGATCTCACGAAGCAATTTACAAGCAACTTCAGGTCGACATATAAGCGGCTGGCGTCGATAGAAGAAGTCAAAGCATGCGTGCAACAACGCGGAGAAACCCTAAGGGCGTACATCCAAAGATGAAGTCTTATCAAAAACTCAGCAGTTGAAGTTTCAGACGAAAGAGCAATAGACGCGTTTATAATCGGATTAAGGCGAGGGGACCTAGTCGAAGAGATGGGCAGAATCAAGCCGAAAACAGTGTCAGACCTCATGGACATAGCAAACAGGTTTGCAGATGGAGAAGACGCATGCAACAACAAGCGGACGCGATCGCCAGAGGACGATAGAAGAAACAGATATGGAAGCCAAAGAAGAAGATCCCGCAATTACGACAACTACGGCTCCCACAGCCAAGTAGCCGTGGGATATAAGGACAATAGCTACCAAGGGAGTGATCGCAGAAGCTCAGGATATCGAAGCTACGGAAAAGAGGACTACAAAAAGTTTTCCACAAGAGAATCCAGAGAGTACAACCCATCGCCAGAAGACATGTTAAACGGGCCTTGCCATATACACTCAGCATTCGTCGATGGAAAGCGAGTGTCCAGGCATGCAATGAAAGATTGCACAACGTTCATGAAACTACAAGAAGCAGCATTAAGCAAGCAAACCAAAGCAAAGCGACAAGGATACGAAGGAAACAACAAACCCCCCATAAGTCAACAAGGGAACAATGGAGCTCCTCATGGACAAGACCAGCCAAGCCAGGGACGCGATGACGACGGAGGATAAGTTCCATCTAAGGGGCACATTACAACAATGATACAACCCGTGCCCAAGTCGAACAAAGAAGAAAAAAGCATTACCCGACAAGTCAATCTAGCAGTTACTTCGCCTCCAGCTACAACGGAATATCTACACTAGTCAGAACAACCAATCGAGTTCAGCAGAGAAGATCACCCTATAACAGTACCTCAGCCAGGAAACGCGCCTCTGGTACTCAAAGCTCAAATCGGCACGTATGATGTCGACAGAATATTCATGGACGCGGGAAGTGGAATCAATTTGATAGATGCGAAAACGATCAGAGCAATGCATATATCACTAGAGTTCCTGAAGCCAACAGACTGTTCCTTCCATGGGATCGTACCAGGAAGTGCCAATTATCCACTAGGTCGGATAGCACTCAACGTTTGCTTCGGCAACCAATAAAACTACAGAAGAGAAAAGCTCGACTTTGAAGTCATGGACTGGCCATCTCAGTATCATGCGATCCTTGGGCGACCCACATTTTCGCGATTCATGGCAGTACCTCACTATACGTATCTAGTACTCAAGATGCCAGGACCAAAGGGAATCATCACAGTAAAGAGAAGCTTCGAGGTTTCAGACCTATGCGACAAGGAGTTCCACAAGATGACGCAAAACTTTGGCATGATAGCCAACTATGCAGAGAAGGCGAAAAGCACGACTACGGAAGGCGACAAGCTACCCGAATGATGTACCGCAGAACCAGAGATGAAGAAACCACGAGTAGAAGCATCAGGAGAAGACAAAACTACAGAAGAAGAAGAGAAGCCAACGACGGCATAAGTATCAAGAACAACAAAGTAGATTAGAAGAATAAGGCTGTAAAAGCCACGAGTTATCCCAGGGCAATACCCTCTAGATCCAGAACACATGTCATAGGTCGGATATCTTGGGTCATCCCATGTATCTTACATTACAAGTATAATAAAGACAAAACGTTCCTCATAATCGAGTTTACGAGTCTCTCAAAAGAAAAATGCGGCAAACGCACGAATCATACAAAACGTTCTGAGAACAAATTTCAGACATATAGTCGCGAAATAAGAAACTCTCATGTTCCACATATACATGAGTATTACAGCATCGGGTTGTCAGAATCGTCTACACCTAAAGGATCTAAATAGTGATACTCGCGGAAAAACGTGGCATCCTCCCGTAACAGCCTAGCTATAATCATTCGAGCAGGCTGCAAGGTATTCTCCAGATGTACTCGCAAACTAGCTCCACCTGAGGGATAGCTCAGCGACATAGAACTATAATTGAGTCTTGGGTGCCACTTACGCATCCACCCAAGAGCAAAATTGGCACCTGCCACTAAGTTCAGTTCTATCAACCGGTAAATACGCTGACTGGATCTAAAAGCGTCGAGTAGCAGCGGAAAACTTCCAGGCAGAGGATTGCGAGGAAGCATAACAGAGTGCATGGTTATGAGAGCTCTTCGGCAACCATCAACTGACTCTCCGATATGTTGGGCGCGATCCTGGAGCAATACGATAGCACGGCGGCGTCGAGGATCAGACCATAAACTATCAATACCCTCTGACGTCTTTTCCAGAGCCGCATTTCGCTCGGCAACCCGACGAGCCTCAGCAGCAAAATCCAAACAAGTACCTAAGATGACAAAGGACATCACAGAGCAGCAATGGAACAAAAGGAAAAAAGATAAGTCGCAAGGAATCTTACATCGTAACATCTCGCAAGCAGACTCGATAATGCCGATGACAAAAGAGTCGCATTCTTCATGATGCACAATCTTCGCCACCAAATTAGACACCTTGTCATCAAGAACAGATATTCGCTTCATCAAACCACAAGCCTTGCTAGCTTTATCTATAGTCATTTGTGCTTGGCGTTTGGCTAAAGTTAAGCGGTTCTCAAAATCCGAAATCCTTGAAGAATATTCAGCGCATTGACAGCAGCGACGAGAAGGCGACGAAGCTTTAGAGTCAAAAGCACCGGCAGAAGAGGGATCCTGGTCGCGACTTGAAGGATCACCAATACGCATAGACTGGAAGCCAAAAGAAAAGAAAGGAGAAGTATTTCAGAAGCTAACACAATATAATAGAAAAGAAGCATATTTACATAGATGCAAACCCTTTGACTAAAGTTCTCGGGTTGCACACGACTAAAAGTTTTTACATCAAAAGCAGAAATGGAAAATTACAACAAGAGGCCGAGTCTACGCCACCTCAGCATTTTGCTCCATGGCAGAGGAAGGCATGGCAAAATCAGCGCCAGCAGTTGAAGGAGGCGCGGAATCAGCCGTCGCTGGAGTCGAGGAAGTTGGCGTAAAAGAAGCCGCAGAAGCCGCTGAAGGAGAAATAATCGACACTATGGCGGGCGCAAACTTCTTCGCCTTCTTGAAGAAGGCCTTTAGCTCTGAGCGGGTGCGGCCATGAGGAGAGCTAACCTTTTCCCAATCGAAATCTGCATCATGTGCATAGGACAGTGTGATAGCACCCTCAGTACCTCGCTTCAAAGAAAGCCCCTTCAGCTGGAGGACGGGGTCGTCAGTAGTATCGAAGGCTTCGATGAGTTTCCTCAAGTCACTGTTCGGAACCTCCGCCTTTTGCTTGGGCCACAACCCGACGAACATCCGCGTAAGAATGCGGTTCACCAACTCAAAGATCTCCTGGACAGATATCCAGTTTGCTTCGAGTAAGTTAACCGCGGCCATAAGAGGATCATCGCCCGGTTGCAGAGTCGACAAAGACACCTTGGTAAATTCTGTACAACAAAGGGGACAGAAAAACAGCAGGAAAAGAAAATATCAGCAAGAGCAAGAAAGCAATAGCAGCAGAAGAAGAGGACAAGACGAGTGTGTACCGCCAGCAGCAGCAGACATCGTGTGAAGCCGCTCAGCCACGGCTTGTTCTCGCTAGAGATGCTCTTTGTTAGCATCAGCCAAGGCCTTCTTCGCTTTTTTCGCCTTAGCCAGCGCTGATTTATGCGACTTCTCAGCATTGGCCTTGGCAGTGGTCACAACATCAAAAGCTTTCCGCGAAGCGTTGAGCTCGGCTTCTAGCGATGCAATGCAAGCATTGGCTGATGCTAGAGCATCTGCAGTCCAGCAAAGAAAGGAAAGGAGAAGTTAAACAAACAGCAAAGAGAAGTATACAAGACAAGCAAAGACAGGACAAAGGATTAACCTTCGGAAGCTTTCGCAGCCTTCAAGTATTCAGTACATTCAGTACCCAAGGCGACGAATTTCTTCATCAATGCCTAACAAGAGAGAAACACATAAGCGTATGGAAGGCGCAAGATAGATAAGTACAGTACAATCACTCACATTGTCAGGGGAGCCTGTGGGCTCGTGTGCTTCCAGGGAAACTTCAGCCTCTTGGGATTTCTTCGACCGCTTGATACCTCGGGACGCAGTAATCTTCTTGGTAGAAGCTCTAGTGGCCCTCGGCGCCTGTATAGCTGGCTCAGTCTCTTGTGCGGGAGGCTCATCAGTAGTTACATCCTGAGTAGAAGGAGCAGCCGCAACATCCCTTTTCGGCTCCTCGTCATCACTGCAAGAGGAAACAGGTTTTATACAACTCGAAAGAAAGAGAGCAAGTACAGCGAAATCGTAGAACTCGCAGAACACTTACGATGCCATGAGGTCGAAGAATTCAACATCTTCCTCTAGAACAGGGGCTTTATTAGCCGCCGTTCTCTGCACGGAGCTACTCGATGAAGTAAACTCGTCGACACGCTTCCTCTTCTTGTCCGCACCGGTGTCTTCAGAAAGCGCAGGAGGAGGCGATGTCGTTGAGCTGGTATCTTCTTCAGATTCTTCAGCTTCATCTCCGTCCTGATTTTCTTCAGCCTCGGGGGCTTCAGATACAGTAGAGGCCAGATCAGCCAGAAGAGGCCCTTCCTCTGGGAGAGGAGGGCGTGAAACAAGGAATTGGTGCTCCTACAAACGAATAAATCAGAAAAGTAATCGATACAAGGATAAACACAGCTGGAAGCCGATGAAATTCGACAACAAGTATACATAGCAAACAAATACGTACCTTGGGTAGGGGATGCACAGAGTCGAAGTAATCAGCAGCCAATTCTGCAACCGCATGATCCTTGGTGAGCTTGGTGAGGCTCCTAACTCGCTTGTCGACTTCCTGCTTCCCCATTAGATCTCCAGAGATACGAGAAGGATCCACCAAGCCAGAATAGCTCCAAAGCTTGGAAAGACGATGCTGCAGGGGTTGAACTCGACGTTGCACAAAGAACACCATGAGTTGAATACCCGACAAAGCGCCTCCTTTACCTCCTTTCAAAGCTTGGATGCGGGTCAACAGCGGAGCAATCCCCTCCATCTCAGCATCTATGGGAGGCGAATCCCACGATGTGAATTTCTTCAACTCTTTGGAGGCGTCAAAGGGGGCTAGGCCATACTCGTCTTCGGAGGAGGCCTTACGGTCTTTGATGTAAAACCATTTGGTCCTCCAACCTTGGACTGATGCGGACATGGAAAACTCCAAATACTGCGCTTCGGGGCGCACAGAGATGACAGTCCCGCCCAGTTCAGGCTTATTCACCAAGGAAACGCTAGGGCGGAGCCGAAAGATGGATCTCCAAAGAAGAAAATGGGGTTCGATCCCCAGGAATGACTCGCAAAGAGTCACAAAGCAGGCAATGTGAAGGATAGAATTAGGTGTGAGCTGGTGAAGTTGCACACCGTAAACATAAAGAAGCCCACGCAGAAATTCGTGGGCAGGAAAAGAGAGTCCGCAGAGAAGGAAAGAAAGAAACATCACCCGATAGCCACTCGGGGGCTTGGGGATCCGTTCGGTGCTCGGAAACTTGATGGAATCGCTGCTGGAGATGAGACCATCTGTCTTGGCCTTGTCCAGCTCCTTCTGTGTGGCAGTAGAGGGCACCCAGCTAGTCGCGGAGCTCGTTGCCTTCCCTTTGGCCATGTTGTTCTTCACTGCCAGGTGTTTCACGCGTATCTACGAATCTACGCTCAGGGGCTATGTGCGCGAAGAGCAGGGCGCAAGGATTGGCAATGGCGGCGGCGGCGGAGAGAAAGAGCTGGTAAATAGTACAAATCCCTACGCTCCCCTTATATATCTTCTCGGTGAAGGAACGTGGGCTGAGATGTGGCGTAAGGAGCGGAAGCGACAGCCCACTAACGGGCAGAGAAATACAAAATTACCGTGCTACCCACGAAATGGTATGCGCTCAATCAGGGTGACGTATAGCTAAATTTGGCCACTGACGTCACGAAGAAGACGAAAAATCAAAGATCAATTCGACAGATGCATATAATCGACGAGTATCGAATATGGTGACTTTCGAATAAAAGGATGACAGGAAAGAACAAACTAGGTTGGCGCCGGCAGTACAAAAAAACAATTTAGGAGACTATACCCGAAAACATTCGACTATAGCCTCGGGGGCTACTACCATCGGGAGCGCTGAGCGCGCACCCGACGAAGTTATCGCTAAAACTATTTCGAGTTGAAAGCATGATGATGGAGTACACTATATTTGAGCCTATACTCGAAAAACAAATTTTTTTTGACTATAGCCTAGGGGGCTACTCCCATCAGGAGCGCTGAGCGCGCACCCGACGATGTTTATTAACGAGCACTGGAGCACGGAAAGCGAAGGAATATGCGATAAAACGTTGTTACTCCCATCGGGAGCGAGTTTTTATGGTTGTATAACCCGAATATTTTCAGTCAAAATTAGACTGCGACATGTGATTCTCGAGTTGCGTTATCGCAACGAAACTCGAATGCCGTGATTTATCACGAAGGTAAGACCCCGGGATCCGTCCTGTGTGGCCTGATATACGCACATGGATGCGCTCTGCTGGTATGTATCCGTGTCTACGACGCGAAGAAAATCCTGGTGGACGCACTAGGTACCCTGAGAACCACTGGGACTCATTCTTTGTAAGTCCTAAATGTGGCAAAAGAATAGGTTTGACCGGTATCCCGAATTCAAGTCCAAGGGAATTGGATTTGAAGTAGGTGGCAAGTATCTGTTCCGGCAGTTAGCTGACCTCTTGATCCGTCAAAGTTGTCAGGCTTGTTCATCAAAACCCCTTGCGAGATATTATCATGAAAACAAGTCGAAAGGCCAAGTCGAGGATTTAAAGATTAGAGATTCAACCTGAATCTGCAATTCTGGTAGAATCTCAGGGGCTACTGACAAGGGTATAGCTAATAGAGCCCGCTAGTTGAGTACCCCTGAGGCCCGTTAAGCTAGGCCCAATTGTAATGATAGTCAAAATACGAGTTCTTACCGTATGTCGATGTTGTAATCTGTATCGGACCCTACCCGATCCTCGAGACCTGGCCACCTATATATAGGGGCCGGGAGGGGACGGTGTAGGCCAGATTGAAAGCAAGCAAGGTTCAACACCCAAGTTTACTTTCGATATACACCTGTTTCGACTAACTTTACCTTCGAGTTCATCCGACGCACTATCTCCCCGATCCTAAGTCCTTCATCTGGGACATTTGTCGAGTTAACCCCTCGTCACCGGATGTCATATATATGTACATATTTAAGGCCAAATGATCTCATAATTATTTGCCGCTGATATTTTTATTTGGACCATCCTGAACATCACCCCTAGAACTTGCCAGGGTGAACTCAAATTCAGCTCACACGGGCATAGAGATGGAGACAATGTATAACGGTGTCAGTAGCAGTTAACTAACAAATATAAAGCCTTTGTCTTTTGAATTTAGAAATACCATATGGTGTGATCCATCGATGCTGCCATCTGGAGAAGCATCCAAGAAGGCCCGCTGCTAATGTTTCTTCTAGGTGTATTACACAAGGAGGAAACAACCTGATGTGGTGGAGGAGATGGCTGCTAGAGACCAAAGGACCGGTGCTGATAGAGCTGGAGACCCTGTGCAAAGCAATTCGAATATTTAGATGCATTGTTTCAGTCAAAATAGACTGCTTATGACAGTGCATACTGAACTACAGTATATTGCTGCAATATTCTTAATGCTTCTTAATTTACAAATTACTTTTCACTTAGACGTTCTTCAAACAAAATTTTTGGTAGTTCATAAGTATCTTAGCTTGCACAATTACCTTCCTTTTTCAGTGCCCAGGTCTAAACTTTTGATTGCAGTTTTTTTGGCTTTGCTTCAGGATACTTTGACTTGTATAATTACAAGGGCGAAGCCAATAAACAGAATAGTCAGCTGGGTTTGAGGTCAATGAATGATCCAAATAAGAGGTATGCTTCTCAATTTACGAAATACTTTTCAACTAGACGTTCTTTAAACTAAATTTTTGGTACCTTTTCAGTATCTTTGCTAGCAGAATTTCCTTCCTTTTTCAGTGTCCAGGTCTAAACTTTTGATCGACGTTTTCTGGCCTTGCTTGAGGATACTTTCACTTGTATAATAGCAAGGGTGAATCCAATAAACAGAATAGTAAGGTGGGTTTGAGGTGAATGAATGATCCAAATAAGACGAATGTTACAGATTATCATGAGGTACTTGGTTGGCCTGTCTAACAGCCAAACTTGATACTGATAGATCGGGGAGGGACGCCTAAGGCTGACAAGGGACAGATGCAAGAAAACTGAAATTCACAAGATGAAAAGTTACGTTCTGAAATTTCCATATAGTTTATGCGATTTTTCTATTATGTTAATTCAAGCACTGATACATTTTCCTGTGAAGGACATGTAACAGTCTACAAAAAAGTCAGCCAGCGTGATAAGGACAAATTTGGTCCACACAACCGTGCACACCGAATTTGTCGAATCCATACTGTCATGGCTAACGTATCTTGATCACTAACTGCCTTGCAGATACCATGTAGCAAACTACTCGGCTTTGAGGATGGAGGAAGGTGCCCCGTTTAATGACCTAACAAACATTCCTGCCAATCGGGCTTTAGGCACCACCAGTATTGCTCATGATAATAAAAAAAACTAATGCCGGTAAAAGAGAATGGTATGTCCGACTATCTGATGAGAAGAAAGTTGAATACCTGAATAAGCTATGCATATCCTGGCAGCAAAAGAAAGTTGCAGCGGTTCTAACTGATAATGCCAATGTCAATGAACCACCATCTTCTATGTGTCCTACCATTTCAAAGATGTAGCAAACATATTGACATATGCTAATTCAGGTAACATGTTTTTCCTTTTACTCTTAACCTACTCCTAACCTACGTAGTGCCCCTCTAATGCTCAATTCTAACATTGTTGTCTTTTGTGTGCATGTGATAATAATACAAATGGAGCTGTAAACCACACTGGTATTGTTGAACCACTGCAACAAGATCGTAAAGGAAAAAAAAAGGTCAAAGTTGGTAATCACGACTTTCAGATGAGAATAAAGCAGCATACCCTGGGGAAAGTTTTACGGTACCTTTTACTCCTCCTAAAAAAGGAGGAGTATGATTTCAGGAACGGCCAAGATTAAACGGGCCGATAGCCCAGCAAGACATAGATAATGAAAAAATAAATGAAATTAGCAGTATTCAGCCTGGCCCAACAATAGTTGTCGACGCACATCAGAGAGAGACCACCGCATCGAGCAGAAACGCCGCTGCCTCAGCCACTGGCGACCCGGCCGCCTCCAAGTCGAGCAGAGACGCCGCTGCCGCCATAGCCACCGGCGACCTGGCCGCCTCCAAGTCGAGCAGAGACGCTGCCGCCATAGCCACCGGCGACCCGGCCGCCTCCAAGTCGAGCAGAGATGCCGTCGCCTCGCTCACTCCGCCGCCAGAGCCACCGGCGACCCGGAAGCCTCCAAGTCGCATAAGGTTCATCTGCTCCGCCGCCTCGTTCATCAGCGACGAACGCGACGCCTCCGCCGCCACATCGAGGACGGCGCCGCCTCACGTACTCCACGGCCACAGCCAGTGGCGTCTCCGTCGCTTCCACATTGCTTGAGGTCTCATCCACTCCGCCGCTACGTCCACCACCTAGCGACGCTGCCGCCACATCGAGCACATTCAGGTACGCAAGCCTACACAGGCTGTTTATAGATTGGTCTGTTGCTAGTAAAATTCTTGACAAATCCTGTAAAATTTACACTAGAGAGAATTTGATGATCCTTCCCATATGTAAACTAGTTAGTGAATAATTTTCCTGACATCTGACTTGTGAATGGCCATTCCAAATGCTATAGTACCAATATAGATGTAAGGCTTGAAGAATTATCTAGTCTATTTAAACTTTAATTTGCTTATGACATTTGTTGCTGTAAAAACAGTGAAATAAGAATATGTGTACTATGTTGCTGATAACAGCCGCTGTTGTAAAAACAGTCTAAAGAAATAAGGATATGTGTACTATGGTTTTTTTGCTAGGCAATTAGAATTGTTTTGGCAATGAAGAAACAAAGTATTTTACTGATACATTTGTCATGTTGAGTGAAGTATATTATAAAGCTGTTTTTGTAAGGCGTGAATTTCTTGACTGCTTTTATGAATCTTATTTTGTGATGGCCGTTTTCAGACATGGATGGTGGCGTTGGTGAGGAGGAGCGTGAACTCGCGTTGTGATGAGCAAGACCTTCGGAAGTGAGGAAGAAGGATATGAGTTCTATAATAAGTATGCTAAGGTCAAAGGGTTCAGTGTTAGGAAGGAGGAGGTGAAATACCTACCATGCACCAGGATCCGGTTCAGGCAGCACACGTGCTTCAAAGAAGGACAGCGTTTAAGGGCAAACTTTGAAAGGCCTGACCCAAAAAGAACTCCAAAGGCTCTTACTCATTGAACTGCTGAAAGTGAACACTGAGCCAAAGATAGCACCGATTGCATGAACTTGTAGTTCTTACTGAATATATGCTGTAAGGTTGACAGTGAATGTGTAAGCTATTATTAATTGAGTTCTTTTCATTGACATGAGGGTAAACTTTTTTTGTATCAGTTTTTGTGCTACTCTGCTGAATGTTACAAGAAAATGATCAAGCAGTGATTTATATATCTTAATTTCATTCAATTTAAGTTTGATGGGAGCGGGAGGCCAGGTGCTCAGACCCACATTGCTGTCTCTGTCATAAAATTCTCACATTGAAAGTGAGAAACAATATCCTGGGATTCTGATATTCTTTGCAGTGGTGATTGTTTTCTTACAGTGGTCTCAGAATTTACCAGAGAAGAAGTTACTCTTACACAAGTTTGTTGATGCTCACTGTTATACAATACTCGGAATATTGCACAGTCTTGTATATGAATATTTTTTTCAAATTGCAACAGGCAGACAAATAAAACGTATTGCATATTATGATGTCAATAGTACAATACGGTATCAGGAAAATACAGATGATTCCATGATATCTGTTTTATTTCAAATACTTATATCTGTACAGTGGTGATCAATATTCTACCAACATATAATATCACCATGAACCAAAAAAAGCTTTGCATATTTCCTGTACTTGCATTCGTCTTCATGAAATCCCCTGACGTGGGATATAGTCTGACGCATGTGCTTCTCTCTGTAATCAAACAACTCTGAACGGAGATAGAATAAGCTATCCAGACCGAGGTTCTTCGCCACTGATTCTGTCGTCTCGCCTATGCAAGCGACGGAGTTGCTCCAGTTGTCAACTCGTGATGTGAGATTTAGCCAAACTCTGCATAATTATAATACCATGATACAGATGAAGAAAGTGAAAGTACAGCTCAGTGCAAAATGAAACCAATTACAGTGATCAAAACACAAGGACAGACAGCAATATCATATTCCAAGCTCTGCATCATATCGACAGAAAAGTGTGTGCTTGTGGGTCAGCAAGCTATCCTTAAATGAATGAAACTTAAGCTCCTCTAAACAGGGATTCATGTTTAGTATCTAATGATCCTTTGCTCAGCAGCATAGATCCTTTATCTAACCATGTTCTGATGCAGTACTATGTGTTTATGTAAGCAAATGTTGTAAAAAACATTGCCAGATACAGTTGGCATAATTACCGGCGTGCAGAAGGAGAAGCTACTACAACTACTGGTGCTGAAAGAGCAAGCTTAAAATTTGTGGGTCTACATCCTATATATACCAGTACCAGCTTGTAAGTTGTAAACAAAGCCGCTTCATAAATTACCAGGAGCCCAAGTCCATGCACACATAAAAGGTAGAATATAATGTAAAATTGATGCTATGCTATAGTCAGGCTCACATAAAGCAAATATGATACTGTCAGATAACCAAAAGCAGGCTACACAAGATATCATATCACGAGGAGATTGTGTGGTTCAACTTGCATTAAGTTCAGGACTTCACTAGAATGAGCTTATAAGAAGAAAAACATCACAAATCAATCATGATTTCTATTTTTTTCATGGTTTCTCTGAAACAAGGCAATTCACCAAATAAAGCATGGTTTCTATGCTAACATTATAGCACCCTAGAAAAATAGAAGAAATACAACAATGAAGATTCTAACAGAAGAATCTCCATTGATCTTTAACACATTCAGAAATCATGTGGGAAAACTTCGTTCTTCTCCCACCATGATTCAAGCTAAACGAGAAACTAATGACACAGTGTTGTACTAAAAGATTTCAGGAAGTGTCCATTTGAGATTGTGGTACCACAAAACTTACATGGAGCATGTCGTTGTCTTGTTCACAGAGCTGGGATTCGCTGACTGACACAGTGCTGCCCACCAGGCAGCCGCTGAGACCCCAGTCACACCTTCCCGGCACCCGCACGAGCACCGGCCACCTGGGCGTCGTGGGCACCTCGCGAGTGTTGCGCGCCGAGATCCGTCCTCTCGCAGCAGCTGCAGCCGCAGCTGAACGCCGTCCTGTACAGCTCACAGTTGACCACTGTCCGGATGGGGATGAGGAGCACCGGGAATAACCGACGCCAGAGAAGGCGACGAGCCGGCGACGCCTCCCATCGGCTCCTACCATTTCTCTTCATAACACCACTTCCTCACCCTCCTCCCATCTCCAGCGCCACCGCCGAGCCGGCACAGCCCCCGGAACATCATAACGACCTCGGCCGCCTTGGCAAGTGGATCAGAGGTGAGGCCAAGGGCATGCGGCCGGGGTTACTGTTGGGGAAGGGGGCGAAGGAGCAGGGTAGGTAGAGATATCCGTACTTGCCGCCGGTTGGGGCTGCGGCGGCTGTGGCGGCGCCGGAGTGGCCCGCGGCGGCTGTGGAGCGCCGGAGTCGCCCGCGGCGAGAATCGCCAGCCGCACCAGTAGGTCGGGGACGAGACATAACTAGGCCGGATATGTCTACTGGGCCGAGGCCCGTCTTCGGCCTTATTTAAATTTCGTCCAAAATTTGGTGCCGGTATGTATCATACTGCCCATGTTTTGGAGAGGAGTATGAAGTTTTCTGAGCCTTTGGATGAACGAAATCCAATGGCTATTATTTATTTGGAGGTACCATAAAACAGCTCATACCTGGAGAAGCTGCGAATATCCTGCCAACAAAAGAAGGTTTGCCACTCTCGGTCCGAATGTTCCCAAAAGTTACGTCATTGCGTGAGATTCAGGGGCCGACCAATTTTTGTTTTCTATCTATTGTACAATAATGTTTTGTATATTTAACACGCGTAAAACACATAATTCGAAGAAAACTTTGTATTGCTAATTTGGTGAATTAGACCCAATAAAGTTAGATAAAATTTCAAGTATCACTGCATTCATGACTACCCTGTAGAATGATGCGTTCATGATATGTTAGGTGGATCATACAAGTTTGTGCAACAAAAGAAGACATACCAAAGTAAGAACTTACTAATTCAAGATGAAACAGCGGTGACTATTACATAAGCATAGGTTCTGGAAAAATATAGAATTAGCACTTTTCTCACCGAGGTAACCAATAAGTTTGCTGTTCTGGTTGAGAGCTTTGAATATACACCAAATTCAGTAATAAGACTCATGCAGTGCAGATAAATGCAAGTGTGCCAAATAAGGTGGGGGAGGGGCGTCGACCATTCACTCAGGGAGGCTCGCGACACGGCCAACCTGCCGGAGCAGGGCGTCCTCGCCGGCGTCCTTCAGAGCTTGCTCCGATTCAGCTGCCTGTCCCTCGCGCGGAAGAAGCCGGCGCTGTAGAGCCCTCCGACGAGCTATGGCTGCGGCCGCCGAGCTGGTGGAGATGAGTCACGGACCTCCGCGTCCTCCTCCGTCGGTGCCTAGCGCTGGTCACCGGTGAGCATGACAAGCGCTTGAGCGCCTCCTTGAGCACTTCGGCAACCGGATTGGACGATAGAGGGGGAGAAGAGCAGGGGCGTGCGAGCCCTCGCGCCGGCGGTGGGGACAAAGGGGAGGGGCGGCCTGACCAGGTTGAGATGGGAGAAGATGACCATGCGAATGGGGAGCGACGGGAGAAAGGGGAGGGGGGTAGGAGGACCTCGCTTGGGCGGTGTGGAGTGTGGACAGTGGAGGTAGGTGACGCGGCGCTTGACCATGGAGATTGTGTGCCTGAAGTGGAGTACAAAGGGGAGAAATGAGAGTAGACTGTAGACTGCGGAGCATAGTCTAATTTTTTGCTTCCAAATTCTTAGCCATATCTGCCAAAAATAGGCTTGGCAAAGTGCGGCTCGGTACCAAATAACCCTACATTTTGCAATACCCATTGCACCATATTTATTTGTACACACTTTGCACATTATTTTTTTAGAGTGTATTAGAAGGATGTCTCGAACTTAGAAAACGGGTTTTGGTACATATGTTGAAGTACGAAGGGCATAATGTTATAAACAATATCATGCCATGGAACAAAACATTATTGATTGCATAAATAGGTACTCCCTTCGATCGGAAATAACTACAGTTGGAGATTTAGTATAAATTTTATACTAAGTTAGTACAAAATTACCGACAGTTATTTCCGACCGGAGGGAGTAGATCTTTATAAGAGACCTTCAAAGAATAGATGGTGGATAATCTTGCTTAGTTGTTGTTTTTAGTATTATATGAACATTTTTTGTGCATCCTGAATTTTAAGTCATGACATGTGTGTGCATCATGTGTTGTACGCTTACATCATTGGCTCATGAATTTTAGTGGCTCCGGTAGAAAATCGCTAAAAGGGAAATATGACGCAAACTATATTTCTATATTATAGATTTTAGACGTGCATTGCACGTGCACGCTTACTAATAATCAAAGGATCCGATGTGTCAACTGTACATGTGGCAAAGAGACGGCACCTACGAGTAGGCCATCGAACATATCAGTTCCGGGTAGTGAGCATTATCTAGTGCTACATCTCTCTTTATAGCTATGGTCATAGGAGTTTTACGTAACACGGGTTTTCCTAACGTCTTCCAATCCCACGGAATATCTTTATCGAAAAAATCCCACGAAATATGAATCAAGACTCACATTATATTATGCACACCACGGAACGGCCAACAAAATGAGGCCGGGGAAATGGGATGCTTGCGGTAGCATTCGTAGTGATGTTCTGTATATAAAGAGCTTGGCTAGAACCAATGGAATTTATAACACCGGGCTACCGGCGGTATTCACTTCATTTCACAAAATATAAGGCATATAAATATTGTCAAAAATGATGTTGACTAACTTTAATCATGTTTCTATACAAAAAGATGTAAATGCATACAGTTCAAAATCAATATCCTAGAACCACCACAAAACATATTGGCTAGAACCAATGGAGTAATCTGCATTTGTGCTTGACTAGAAATCGATTGGTGATCTGGAGAGACAAATAATACTATGGTGTAGAGACTAGTTTTAACAGGACTGACCTGTATAGATTCCCGATCTAAGATCTCATTTTTATTCAAATAAATTGTAACTTTGTAATTTGGATTTTTGCTTCACCTCCCGGTGTTGATATTATTATGCATGATGTGTTCTCAATCTAGATCCAAATGTTCATTAAAATAGTTGGTAAAGATTTTTATGAGATAAATTATGTTAATTATCTTCTAATGTTTTTTTATCCAGATCCCTATGTTCATCAACTTTTATTTTATAGAAATCATGGGGCGTTGATTCGGGAGTGATTGATTTTCTAGGTTGCCGGCAAAACACGAAATTATCATCCTGTTATATGGGATAATTAAAACAAAACTTTTTCATGTCTACTGTGATCGACGTATATCTCTACCAACAAAACTTTTATAATCGCTGGAGACAGCTTATATATCTCTACCATGTACTGTTCGTTGCTATAATATATCATGTATCGTTTCAAAAAAAAGATTGCTTAGGAATGATAAAAAAAATTAGAGGCAACGAGAACATCCAAACAAATCGGCGGGGTAAGCTACTGGTGCACTGATGTCACCTCAGTTGTGTTTTTTCTACTTCTTTGGAGAGGACCGTAAAGTTGCCGTTAAGCAGCAGTTTGAGATGGGCCGAATCCAACGGTGATAAGACCTATGCGTAGCTATCACCACAGGTAACAAATCCTCGTCGGTATTGTAAATGTTGGTTTTGCTTGTACATGTCTAGTCAGATTTAGAAATGATTATTTGTTGACCAGATTTATATGGCATCTTTTATGAAACAGAGGCACTAGGTTTGGTCTTTCAATTTATTCAGCTAATACGCCTTTTTTGTTTGTTTACCTGTGAACTCTGGTTGTTGATAAAAGACACCAAAACATGGGGTGGGTTTATGGTTAACCATTTCACCGAAGTTATACGAGATTATTGCGCCAACTCGAAGTAAAATGATGTTAAAAACGTAGCCCAGACAGCCTCGCACGTGACAAAAAAAAATGCTTACGTAATCTGGCGGCGTTGGTAATTAAACCAGACGGCCAAACAAGACAAGGCAGCACAGGAAAGAGCACGAAAACGCGCGTCCCGCGAAACCGCGAGGGCGAGGCGTCCACGCCACCGCGTGCGTCACGAGCTCGCTGGGCGCTGGCTCTTTCCTTCCTTCCTCTCGCCCTCTCCTCCGCGTCCACGAATATTCTGGACTCCTCCAGCGCACGGAACCGCCATGCCCAAACCTTCCTTTCGCTTGTTGCTTCGCCGCATATAAGCCGGGCTCCGTCCCCTCCCTCTCTTCACCACCGACGCGAGCAAGAAACCAAGCAAAGCAATCGATCCTTCGAAGCGAAGCAAACACAGAGAGCGTGCAAGAAATCAACCTCTACAGCCGCAGCTGTTGCAAGAATCATCCGTCCCTGATCAATCATGGACAAGGTGCTGGCCTTCTCGATCCTGAGCGCGTCGCCGGCCGACATCGCCCCCGCCGCCGCCGAGCTGGGTGGCAGCTGGGCCCGGCTGTCGTGGCGGGGCGTGAAGCTGCAGGACGTCCAGGCGGGACAGCAGCAAGGCGTTCATCAGACGGCGGAGGCAGAGCAGCAGCAGCAGCAGCAGCTGGCCAGAAAGGGGAAATCGCAGTCGCAGGCGCATCTTCCGCAGCGCGGGGAGGAGCGGCGGCCGCGGTTCGCGCCGGAGTTCGACGGGATCGACTGCTTCGAGACAATCGTCTGGCGCTAGGGAATCGCGAGAGGAACTCTTCGGTTCGCCGGAATCGGCGTTAAGCTCTTTCGTTCATTGACTTGTGTTTCTAACTGAGACCACAGGTTGTACAGATTACATTGTTACCTACGGAGTATCTAAGTGTGACCGATTCTGTTTTAATTTGTAAGCTAATGGACTTTGTGTCCACATTCATATCTCAACGAAGCGTGCTCAGTTCGGCGCGATTGGTCGTTTGGATCAGCCACTGTTTTGCGAAGTTCAGAGTAAATTGCAGAGTAGCTAAGCCTTGATGGTTGATGCGACGGAGATGTTCAGACAAATAACTGAATCGCGCCCAATCTAAGTCGAGGTGGCCACGCTTTGCGTGCAGCAACTCACCAGATGTCCCTTCGAAGTGGCTAAAATGTGTTGTCTTCGTGCTGCTGGGGTGCCCGGTTTGCTTTGGTCATTGTCCAACCCCAATGGTGTGTAAAATGTGGCGAGGAATACAGAGCAACATTTATATCTCTCGAGGTGAATATCACTGAAATATGATACGGAACAGATCATTACAACTACGTACAAGGACTGATGCGGACGCGCGTTACATAGCTCAGAAATGTTTTGTCTAAGCTACCGAGAAGACAGGTACCAGCTCGGTTCATCCACTCACAGTAGCTTCCAATTCGATTCTATCCCAAATCTCTCGTGCCACAATGACCCTTTGGCAATCCATTAGTATCAGGTGTCATTACCCGCGAAATAACTGGAGATAACGCGGATAACAGAGGGCACTACTTTCACTCATGAAGTACTGTTTGTTTCCCGACGCCCCTAATTCTCATATGTTTGTGCTTCTCTTCGGTTGTTGTTCCATCATCTTCTCTATTTAAGTGCTTTCTACTAGTCGCATTCTAAGAACATGAGAGGCAAAGTGCAGCTATAGTACATCTTATCTGCTCAAGTGAACATATACTTATACGGGGAAAGCGTTATTCAAAAAATTGAAGGTTGGTGGAAGTATTTACTTATATTTTCGTAGTTCATGTGCCATTCTGTTCTCATTGGTTGAATACGTGTGTGTATTCTACGAGTGATTTTCGTACAATTGCTAAATATCCTTCAGCACCTCAGCTTCTCTTATTTTGCTTGCCTACTCTTTTTTCATTTATTAGGGGACGACTCCTGGGAAGCCTTGTGTCTCCCATGTGCAGTGATCTCGATATCTAGATCATGGAGCTTGACAGGAGGATCAACGTCAAAAGCATGCTGTGGTAATTTCTGGAAAATGTACGGTATGCCCACGGACGGAGGGGAGTTTTGAAACAAGCCGTTTTGTTGCATCTTGTTTTGCGGGCGAGTTCATGGACATGTTTCCGCAAGTCCAGTATGGATGGACCGTGAGTCAAAACCAGGCGCAAATGCGGCTGAGGATGATCGATGATATGGCGATGCAGTCAAGCTCGGTGTTGAGTAGTTACCCTTTTACATTAGACAAGATCTGACAAAAAAAGGGAGACGCGAGCGACGCCAGCTAGACTCGGCTGTCCTGGCGGGTCGTGAAGCGGCATGATGTCTAGGTAGGGCAGCAAGGCGATCAAGGCATCTTCAGCGGGCACCCAAATAGACAGACTTTGTCTATCTATTTTTAAATAAAAGCTGAACATAAATAAACATTCAAACTTTATCGAAAAAATAAATATTTAAACAGACAACATATCCGCACACGACCCATTTGGGGGGAACATTTGATTCAGGTTTGGGTCGGGGCGACGTGAGCTTCCACACATCCGACCCACGTCCGGGCTCATCCACTAGGCAGCAACCCATCCACCGCTCTGCCATGAGGAAATTGCACATTACGCCACTTGTTGGTAACACTTTTGTGCAGAACACAATTTGAGATCTACTTTGCACAAAATATCAAGTTGGCCAGAACAGAACTGGCCATGGAACAGACGGCGCAGTCCACGCGGCAGCTCGGTGTCCTGGGCGAGTTGGCCAGGATGCATACATCCCCGTCTCCAACCTCATTATTGCTACAGCTGTGGCTTGATCTATATTAGCTCAGGAAATTGGTGTGAAGAATCGGCGTGAAGTTCTTTAGTTGTGTTTCTAACTGCGACCACAGGTTGTACAGATTACAGTGTTACCTGTATAAGTGTGACCGATACTTTTTAAATCTGTAAGCCAATGGATGTTGTGTCCACATTCATATCAGACACCAGCTCAGTTCGGTGTGATTGGTCCTTTGGATCAGCCTTTGGTTTGCAAAGTTCAGAAAAATGTTGCAGAGTAGTTAAGCCTTGATGGTTGATGCGATGGAGATGTTTAGACAAATAACTGAATGCGCCCATCTAAATCCAACTGGACACGTTTTGCATGTAGCAACTCGCCAGATGTCCATGGGCCATGGCTAATGTGTCATCTTCGTGCTTGTGGAGTGCCTGGTTTGCTTTGGCCATTGTCCAACCCCAGGAATGTGCAAAATGTGGTGAGGAAAAATGTACTGAATTATGAACCGAATTAGAGCATCAACATCGCTCAGATATCATGAAAGTTATCAAAATCAAACTAAGGAATGATCGTCGCACACTTCCTCGGTATAAAAAACGAGCCTCTTGGTCACTAAGCTACAAGGTAATAGATGGAGAAGGATGAAACTCAACCATTTTGTCTAAACTACCAAGAAGACATGTAACAACTCGGTTCATCCACTATCACTAACTTCCGGCTTGACTATAGCTTGAACCTCTCGTGCAACCTGGCACCTCTGAGAAGCCATCAGTGTCATGTGACATTTTTCGTGTATTTAGTGGACATAATACTGATAATAAAGGGTGGTACATTCATTCAGAAAGGAATGCTTATTTCCCAATGCCTCTAATTCTCATGTGTTTGTGCTTCTCTTCGGTTCTTGTTTCGTCATCTTCTATGTAGAAGTGGTTTCTACTTGGTCGCATTCTAAGTACAAGATAGGCAAAGTGAAGATGAAGTAGTGGACATAAGATACGCCCAAGTGAACATATACTTATAAGAGGAAAGCATTCTTCATAAAATTAAAGGTTGGTGGGAGTATTTACTTTTTGCGTACTTCATGTGTCGTACATTTCTCATTGATCAAATGAGTGTGTATGCATGATTGATCTTCATACGATGGCTAAATGTCCATCGACAATACTACACGTCATCCTCGGAAAATCCAAGTGGAGCCATAGCTACAGATAAGTCTTTATTTGAGCCACTCACATGCGAAAAGATCAAAGCCGGAGAGTAGTTAAGCCTTGATGGTTGATGTGATGGAGAAGTTCAGAAAAATAACTGAACACGCCAATCTAAGTTGAACGGGATACACTTTGAAAGGGGGGGGCGGCAAAAGACTTGCCACCTTTCATTAATTAAGAAGGAGAGTTTGCGGCACGAGGCCAAAGTTCAAAAAACAAAAAAGCTCGCATGGGACTACTCTCCCAATAAAACAACACTCAATTGCTTTGCACCCGCGGCTATCCAAAGCCTTACATCATTCTTGATAATCTCTAGAAGCACACCCGTCGGCGCGGCTTTGTTGTTGAAGACTCTTGCGTTTCGCTCCTTCCAAATAGTCCAACTCACAAGCATAGTGATTGACGCCAATGCCTTGCGGTTAGAGGACGCCTTGCAAGCCATGCTTAGCCACCATTCTTCAATGGTGTTGAAAGTTGCCCACGCATGAGTATGAATCGAAGATATGCCAATCCAACTCCTAACCATTCCCCAAAGCCTCTTGGTATAGCGGCAATGAGAAAGAAGATGAACCGCCGTTTCTTGGGCTTGCTTGCAAAGAGGGCAAAGGCCACAATTATCCCATCCCCTTTTCTCGAGACGATCCGCCGTCCAAAGCCTATTCCGGATAGCCAACCAAGAGAAGAACTTGACCTTGGGGGTAGCCCAAATTTTCCACACCATTTTGTTAAAGTGAGTTAGCGTAGCTCCATAGAATTGTGCTTCATAAGCGGAAGCCGAGGAGTATTCCCCATTGGAGGTAAGGTTCCAAGAGATAGCATCCAAAATGCCCACATGAAGGATGATCCCTTCAAGACGATGCCAAAGTCTCAGATACTCGTGGATGTGATGCACGGTCAAATTGGCATCCATCCTAATATTTGACACCCAACCTCTATCATGCAAAGCTTGCGCCACGGTGCACCTCTTTTTGTTAGAAGCTTCATAGATTAAGGGGGCGATGTCTTTGGGCTTTTCCCCCTCAAGCCATGGCGAGTCCCAAAAGGGGGCGATCTCCCCATCACCAATAGAGATGGTAGTGGCGGAGTAGAAAAGGCTCATATCAACGTCATTACAAGGATTTCCCATGCCAACCCAAAGCTTCGTTGGGTCGCGCCACTCCAACCACGGCCACCGTAGCCGAAGAGCTCTAGCAAATTTCTCAAGATGAAGAATCCCCAATCCCCCGAGTTGCTTGGGTCTACAAACCGTTTCCCAATTAAGCTTGCACTTGCCCCCGGTGACCTCCTTGGTGCCGGCCCAAAAGAACGCGCGCTCGATTTTATTCATTGAAACAATGCAACCCGTGGGGAGGTTGAGCGGAGTGAGGTGAAAGATGGCTTGAGAAGTGAGGACGGACTTGACCAAAGTCCCGCGCCCGGCCACATTGATATTCTTACCATCCCAAGTAACAAGTTTGCCGGCCATCTTATCCTCTAGCGGTTGGATGTCTTTGCGTTTTAGTTGCCACACCGAAAGGGGCAGCCCCAAGTATTTGAACGGGAAAGAACCCCGAACCACCGGCAAACCCTCAAGAACATCATCAAGGTCAACCTCGTGACACCTTATGGGGATCACCATGCTCTTTTGAAAGTTAGTCACGAGCCCGGAAACCTCTCCAAAGTGATCAAGAATGGAGGAAAGGTTGTGAATGTCCTCTTTGAGCAGCTCCACGAAGATAGCCGCATCATCCGCATAAAGGGAAGTTCTCATGACCGGTCTCCTCCCTCTAATCTTGTGGAGAAGGTTGTGATGCGTGGCCAACTCCAAGATTTTTTGCAAAGGGTCAATTGCAAGCACGAAAAGGAGGGGCGAGAGGGGGTCCCCTTGCCGAAGACCGCGGCCGTGCTTGATGGGCGAGCCGGGGATGCCATTGAGAAGGACCCGCGAGGAGGAGGTGCAAAGCAACGAGGCAATCCAATCCCGAAAAATGGGGGGGAACCCGTGCCTCCTTAGAAGCTCAAGAATGAACTCCCAACTAACCGAATCAAAAGCTTTGCGGATGTCTAGCTTGAAGAGAAGCGTAGGGATTTTGCTCTTGTGTAGCCTTCTAGCAAGGTTGCGCACATACATGAAATTATCATGGATGCTTCTCTTCTTGATGAAAGCACTTTGGGCATTGGAAACAAGGTCATTCATGAACGGCGCGAGGCAGGAGGCAAGCATCTTGGCAATGATTTTAGCAACGGCATGAATCAAGCTAATAGGCCTATAGTCATTGACCTCCTCGGCCCCATCCTTCTTAGGCAATAGCACAATGTTGGCCGAGTTGATCCATTGAAGATGTGCCACGTGGAGGTTGTTGAAGTGAAGGATGGCTCCCATAATATCCTCTTTAATGATGGGCCAACACTTTTTGAAGAAAGCACCGGTGAAACCATCGGGGCCGGGCGCTTTGTCGGAGGGCATTTGATTAATAGCAAGCAACACCTCATCCTCCGAGAAGGGAGCGTCGATACCTTCCAAAGCCACACCACCAAGGTTGAGGCTATCCCAATTTAGGTCCCGCACGCGCGGCGGGCCTCTCCCCATGGACGACGAGAAGTGGGCACGGATGACCTCCCACTAGTGGGGACGGGGCCTCCAGTCCCGGCCCGTAAGGGGCTTTAGTCCCGGTTTGCAAACCGGGACCCCAGACGCGGGACTAAAGGCTGAACCTTTAGTCCCGGCCCGCTTACCAGCCGGGACTGGAGGGTGTCCACGTGGGCACCTCGGAGCGAATCAGGGCCAGGACCTTTAGTCCCGGTTTGTAACACAGACCGGGACTAAAGGTCATCTGCAGATTTTTGTTTTTTGCTGTAGGGTTTTAGGGTTTAGGGGTTTTAGGGTTTTAGGTGGGGGATTAACGTGATGCCTCGTTTGGTGCCTTGGTGTTTGGGAATTAGTTTATGCATATATATAAGATTAACTTATCTTACAAGCGAGCATATATATACAATTATATGGAGATCAGAATTATCGGGACAAGAGCCCGTCTATTCGATTACATGGACCAACATCAGTAATGGCCCCTAGCTACACTAAATCGTCCTTTGTCGTCTATAACTTCTATTCTTAGAAAGGTCGCCAGCTCCTCTGCAACAGCAATCGCGCGTTGCTCTGGTAGGTACTTCTCCCGCATGGCCGTGTACTATATAAGAAGAGGAGATGAATATGAATATCAATCATGATAACAAAGAATGACGAGTAAAAATAAAGGTGTGAATGTTTATTGCTTACATCGTATCTGTAATCCTTGTGCTCAGAGATAAACGTGCGAATGGTCTCGCAAACATAGTATCCACATAGATGCGTCCCCCGTGGCTGCTGGTCGCACTTTACAAGAATAGAATATATATAATCAAAATAATAATCTAGCATTACAAAAGTATTGAAAATAGAAGTATATCATACTACTACTTACCTGAGCCGCTCTAAAGGTCAGCTTCTCATGTCGGATACCGGGAGTCACGCACTTGAACCGCTTCCAAACCCTGCCCGACAAGGAAAATGATTTGCTAAGTTTTTCATTAATTGATATATCAGAAAATCATCGAAAGAGACCGATAGAGCGCAAGAATGATTGAAATTACCCTTGGAGCATGTCCTGCAGGCTTTGGAACTGTTCCAAGGGTCTCGATAATGGGTCGAAGGCATCAACTCTTCCCTTATCAATTTGAATGTCCAACAGAATCCAGTGGTAGCTGCACATGTATATATATATGTGTCAGTAACTTATCAATTACACTCATAAGTGAATGGACACAACAGAGTAAGACCCTCACTTGAAGTTGTATGGAAACAGTATGTGGTCACAGTAATTTTGATCTGTTAGAAACCTTAGAAGGTTTTCCTCCGTCTCCTTGGGGTTATTAGTTAGCGTCTTTATATGTATTTTATCTGGGTCAATAAACCCAATATTTAGGATGTTCCTACTTTTACATTCCAGAATCTTCATTCTGCATAGAGTACAAGTCAGAACGGAACAAGTTATATGTAGAAAATGAATTGAAATAACTGAACAAGTTATATGTAGACAATGAATTGAAATAATTGAACAAGTTATATGTAGACAACGAATTGAAAAACTTACAGACAATAGCAACTCATAAGCGATTTGTCGAGGGCGTCGGCATTGTACATCTAGAAGAGTTCATCAAAGTCGATATGGATGTCTTCGGGACGGCCGTAGTACTCCCGTGGGACAAGCGCCACGATCATCGTTCTCCCTTTCTTTGATTCACTTAAGTACCATGTATGCAAGTAACGCATATTTGTTGGGAGATCATCAAACTTATCTTTGCTGACCAAAGGCGCTCCCATGACAAACTGTGGCTTAGGGGCTACCACAGCCTTGGGTACCACGTCGTCTTGGGAAGCCAGAATGACTTCAACCGGGATACCCCATTCATCCGCCCACTTCTTTGCTAATCCCAAATCTTGCCCCTGCACCAGAGAGGGAACATTCTCGGGTAACACCCTGAGGGGTGGGATCGACTGTTTGGCCTGTTGTCCAAGCTGAGGAACGTCTGATCTTATTTTGCTTGTAGTTGAACTTGATTTGCTCCCACTTGCACTTGCACTTGCACGTGACTTGCTCTTTTGCCCTTCCTTCTGCAATGTGCGTGTATAGTCGTCAGGCTTATGGTGTAAGTCATACTGTGATGGAAGGGTCATGAAGTATTTTGCATATGCTATTTGCTTCTCGGTGTATTCCGGGCGGGGCTCGGGTTCCTTCTTTTTCATCTGCGCCTCATAATGTTCCTTTGCTATCCTTGCGTTTTCCTCGTCGGTACGATCATAAGGTCTGATAGGAAGATTAGCATGAGGTACCTTTGGGAGGGGCGACAGTTTGCGCTTTGGGGAGCTCCGTCGCTTAGAACTCATCGACGGAGCGTTCTTGCTGGCACGCTTCCGCTTAGTATCCTTAGCGGGGGGCGGCGGAGACGGCCGACCCAAGTCCGGCGGCGGTGAACGATCTGGACTCGTGTTGTGGTGGCCGTCGTCATGTGGAGGGCTTGGAGGTGATGGAGGTGTAGGTGACCTGCGACGACTCGGAGGCGGTGTTGTCCTTGGGGCCGAGCCTGGAAGCTTGATGTAGTTCTTGTCCCATAGGATGACTCCACCCAGTACTTCTCCGAGTGTCCTCTCATCTTCGGGTCCAGCCATGTCGAGCTCCATATCATGAAACCCCGCCATGATTTCATCCACCCCGACTTTAGCAAAGCCAGCTGGAATCTCACGGCCATGCCAGCGTGCATCAGGGCCAGAAGGTAAAGCTTGTCCGACGGCCACCTTCATGGATATGTTCTTGAATTTCTGATGGAGTTCACATGATGTTGACTCCTTGATTCCATCCACGGGGTAGCCGGGACCGCCCTCTATCATTCTTCGTGCATCGTCGGGCGGGGCCTCAGATTCAGCCACGCTGCTTTTCCGCTTAGATGGGGCGCCGGTAATATCGAGTGCAGGATCTTCCTGGCGCGCTACTCCTCTAAGCTCGTCAATCTGCTTCTGTTGCTCGTTAAGCCTGGCAAGCAACTGGTTGAACTTGTCATTCTCCTCATCCTGCTGTCGCTTCTTTGCTCTCGCTCGGCTTCTGTAAGTGTCTTGGTCTCTGGCAAACCCAAGCCACCACGGGTAAGAAGGACCGAAGCCTCGCGTTCGTCCTCCATGTTCGTCATTGCCGAGGACCAGTGTGAGCAAATCTTTCTCTCTATCTGCAGTGAACTGTCTTTTTCCCTCTTTAATTTCTTTCACTATTTTTTTCCAATTCTCCCTGGGTATCCTAAGACCGTCACTGCAGATGAGGTCCCCTGTTTCTTCATCGTACGAACCACCATGCGCAAGGAACCAATTCCTTGCTCTCAATTCCCACTCATCACGGATGGGTTCAGGTACGATGCCTTTAGCTAGCAGATCTTGCTCTTTCTTATCCCACTTTGGGATGGCAGTCTCATAGCCCCCTGGCCCCAGCGTGTGGTGATATTTCTTCTTGTCGGCATTTTTCTTGTTCTTTTCTGATAATGCCTTGGCATCTTCTGACTGCTTGTACTCCTGAAATGCCTTCCAGTGATTCGCCTGCTTGGCTAGATACCCCTCGAATACTGGCACTTTCTTTGTCTTCAGATACTCTTTCCATAGCTTCTTCTTCCAGCTACGGAACAGTTCGGCCATCTTCTTTAGAGTCTACTGCTTGACTTTGGCCCTCAGTTTATTTGCGGCGTCTTGATTCTCACATTCTGGCAGGTTGAAATGTGACATGATATCATTCCAAAGATTATCTTTGTACCTTTCGGCGACATAGTCACTATCGGCTGCCCCTTTGCGCTTGTTCCACTCCCGAACGCTGATCGGGACGTGATCCCTAACGAGAACTCCGCATTGCTTCTTGAATGTGTCAACAGCATTCTTAGGAAGCTTTGGTTCGCCCGTAGGCAATATCACCTCAAAGGTGTAATGCGTCCGTGCGTCCAACTTTTTAGTCGGGCCTCGTTTCGTAGCTTTGCTCGATGTGGAGGCCTAAGAGGGAGAAACATTCGTCAAATGAATGTATATGTATACAATTTAGAGCTATCTCCAATATTTTTCACATATTACAAGTGGTTGTCGAACTTCATATGTATACCTCGCCGGACTTTATTATTTCTCCACCGGCTTCTCCACCGGCTTCTCCATCAGTGGAGCTATCACCTTCTCCGTCATTGGAGCTATCTCCGGCCCCATCGGCTTCATCTTCGTGTCGATCAACCTCCATTCCATCTCCGGAGGGGTTTAGATATGACGACGGAGATTCAGCAGGTTCAACGTCGGGGGCGTCTTTGATTATATCTTCGATAAGTTCTTCCTCTTCGAGGTTCCTGCTATGTGGATCCATAGTTCTGCAAAAAACGAACATTTGATTAACTAATAAACTAACAAACTATATATGATGCAAAATAATTCTTTTTCTATTTGCAAAATAATTCATTTTCTATTTGCAAATAAATTCTAACTAAATAATTCTATTTCTATTTGCAAACAAATTCTAACTAAATAATACTATATCTAAAATAATACTATCTCTAAAATAATACTATTCTAACTATATGTATCTAAATAATTCTATTCTAACTATAACTATCTAAATAATTCTATTCTAACTATAACTATCTAAATAATTCTTTTCTAACTATAACTATCTAAATAATTCTATTCTAACTATATGTATCTAAATAATTCTATTCTAACTATATGTATCTAAATAATTCTATTCTAACTATATGTATCTAAATAATTCTATTCTAACTATATGTATCTAAATAATTCTATCTAAATAATTCTATTCTAAATAATTCTATATCTAACTAAAATAATAACAATTCTAACTAATTCTATTCTAACTAATTCTATTCTAACTAATTCTATTCTAAATAATTCTATTCTAAATAATTCTATATCTAACTAAAATAATAACAATTCTAACTAATTCTATTCTAACTAATTCTATTCTAACTAATTATATTCTAACTAATTCTATATCATATCTAACCCTAACCCTAACAATATATAGCTAACTAAACTAAATTCTAACTATATCTAACCCTAACCCCTAACACACTCTAACTAATTTTATTCTAATTAGCTAACTAATTCTATTCTAATTATCTAACTAATTCTTTTCTAATTAGCTAACTAATTCTATTCTATATCTAACCCTAACCCTAACACTCTAACTAATTAACAAAATTTTTTTGCAAAAAAACCTTGCAGAGTCTTGCTCCGGCGGGTGCTCCGGCGAGCTGCTGGCGCGGCGGGCGGCGGCTGGTGCGCTCGTCGGCGGCAGCCTGGCGGGCGGCGGCTGGTGCGCTCGTCGGTGGCGGGGCTGCAGGCGCGGCGGGCGGCGGGGCTGCAGGCGCGGCGGGCGGCGGGGCTGCAGGCGCGGCGGGCGGCGGGGCTGCAGGCGCGGCGGGTGCTGCGGCGGCTGGTGCGCTCGTCGGCGGCAGCCTGGCGGCGTCTATTCCGTTCTCCTCGCGCGCGAAACTTCAAAGTGTTTCGCGGCGGGGAAGAAGAGCCAGTTTTGTACCCCGGGACCTTTAGTCCCGGGCGGTGGATCAGGCCGGGACTAAAGGGGGGCCTTTAGTCCCGGTCCGTTCCACCGCCCGGGTCTAAAGGCCTCGGGTGGGAATTTCAGCAGCCAGGGCCTTTAGTCCCGGTCTGTGGAACGGACCGGGACTAAAGGCCTATTTTCTGTTTTTTCTTTTATTTGGTTTTTAAATAGTTATCTGTTTGCATATTTGAGAATATAACAAAACTATAAAAATGAAAAGTGTTTGAAATTGAATAGATAATTCAAAACTATTTTCTATTTTACAAATTAATTATTTTAACTATCCTAAGTATTAACTATTTTGCTATTTTCAATTAAAAACTATGTTTATTAATATTCTTTTTGCATATTTGAGAATTTGACAAAACTATAAAAATGAAAAGTGTTTGAAATTGAATAGATAATTCAAAACTATTTTCTATTTTACAAATTAATTATTTTAACTATCCTAAGTATTAACTATTTTGCTATTTTTAATTAAAAACTATGTTTATTAATATTCTTTTTGCATATTTGAGAATTTGACAAAACTATAAAAATGAAAAGTGTTTGAAATTGAATAGATAATTCAAAACTATTTTCTATTTTACAAATTAATTATTTTAACTATCCTAAGTATTAACTATTTTGCTATTTTCAATTAAAAACTATGTTTATTAATATTCTTTTTGCATATTTGAGAATTTGACAAAACTATAAAAATACATTATTACATTATTGCACCAACAATGAGCAATCTTCATCATGCATTGCATACAAGATTTAATACATTATTACATTATTGCACCAACAATCCTAACTATTATTTATGTTTTCTTCTAGGTCGTAGCCATGGAGAATCTTCATCATTCAGTAGGATGCTTGGGTCAGTCTTCACTTTGAAGGGCGGAATTTCATGAAACTTATTATAATCTATTGACATGTCTGTCTTGTCATCTACTCCCACGATGTTTCTTTTCCCTGAAAGAACTATGTGGCGCTTTGGCTCATCGGACGATGTCTTCTTTTGCTGATTTCTTTTTCTCGTTTTTGTAGACATGTCCTTCACATAGAAAACCTGAGCGACATCGTTGGCTAGGACGAATGGTTCGTCCATGTATGCAAGATTGTTGAGATCCACTGTTGTCATGCCGTACTTTTGGTCTACAAATACCCCGCCACCTGTCAGCTTCACCCATTTGCACCGAAACAAAGGGATCTTAAAAGTAGGTCCATAGTCAAGTTCCCATATCTCCTCTATGTACCCGTAATATGTTTCCAAACAGTGCCCATTCTCGTCTGTTGCATCAAAGCGGACACCACTGTTTTGGTTGGTGCTCTTTTTATCTTGGGCAACCGTGTAAAATGTATTCCCATTTATCTCATACCCTTGGAAACTACATATAGTCGAAGATGGTGGCCTGGCCAAACAGTACAGCTGATCTCCAATGGTGTCGTCATTCATGAGATGTATCTGCAACCAACTACCGAAAGTCTTCTCGTGTTCCCCTTTAATCCAAGAGTCAGCCTTCCCCGGGTTTTTGGAGCGTAGAATATTCTTGTGTCTCACGATATACGGAGCCACCACGGTGGAATTGTGTAGAACTGTGTAGTGTGCTTGAGAGAAAGAATGCCCGTCCATACATACTTTTGCTTTCCTTCCTAGTGTGCCTTTTCCTGTCAGCCTACCCTCATACCGAGATTCAGGAACACCAATCGGCTTAAGGTCAGGAAGAAAGTCCACACAAAACTCAATGACCTCCTCTGTTCCATAGCCCTTGGAGATGCTTCCTTCTGGCCTAGCACGGTTACGAACATATTTCTTTAAGACTCCCATGAACCTCTCGAAGGGGAACATATTGTGTAGAAATACAGGACCGAGAATTCTAATCTCTTCGACTAGGTGAACTAGGAGGTGTGTCATTATATTGAAGAAGGATGGCGGGAACAACAACTCAAAGCTGACCAGACATTGGACCACATCAATCTGTAACCCTGATAGACTTTCTCGATCGATTACCTTCTGAGAAATTGCATTGAGGAATGCACATACCTTCACAATTGCCAGGCGAACATTTTCCGGTAGAATTCCCCTCAATGCAACCGGAAGCAATTGCGTCATAAGCACGTGGCAGTCATGAGACTTTAGGTTTTGGAATTTTTTGTCTTTCATATTTACGATTCCCTTTATATTCGACGAGAAGCCAGTCGGGACCTTGATACTGAAAAGGACTTCAAAGAAGATTTCCTTCTCTTCCTTAGTAAGAGCGTAGCTGGCACGCCCTTGAAACTGCCCTGGATGCATGCCATCTCTTCCTTTATGACGTTCCTGGTCCTCCCGTGCTTCCGGTGTATCTTTTGACTTCCCATACAAGCCCAGGAAGCCTAGAATATTCACGCAGAGATTCTTCGTCAGGTGCATCACGTCGATTGCGGAGCGGACCTCATGGACTTCCCAATAGGGTAGCTCCCAAAATATAGATTTCTTCTTCCACATGGGTACGCGCTTATCAGGGCCGTTAGGAACAGGTTGGCTGCCAGGACCCTTTCCAAAGATTACTTTTAAATCTTTGACCATATCAAATACTTCAGCACCAGTACGGATGACAGGCTTCCCCCGGGGTTCTGCCTTGCCATTGAAATGCTTGCCTTTTTTCTTTAAGGGATGCTTGGGCGGAAGAAAACGACGATTGAACGGGTACACATTCTTCCTACATTTGTCCAGATATACTTTCTGTCTGATCTAAACAGTGCGTGCATGCATTGTATCCCTTGTTTGACTGTCCTGAAATGTTACTAAGAGCAGGCCAATCATTGATGGTTACGAAAAGCAAGGCTCGAAGGTCAAATTCCTCTTGTTTGTGCTCGTCCCACACACGTACACCTGGTTCGGCCCACAGCTGTAAAAGTTCGTCAACTAATGGCCTTAGGTACACATCAATGTCGTTGCCGGGTTGCTTTGGACCTTGGATAAGCACTGGCATCATAATGAACTTCCGCTTCATGCACAACCAAGGAGGAAGGTTGTAGATACATAGAGTAACGGGCCAGGTGCTGTGACTGCAACTCTGCTCCCCAAAAGGATTCATGCCATCTGTACTCAGACCAAACCATAAGTTCCTTGCGTCACCTGCAAATCTCGGGAACTCTCTCTCGATTTTTCTCCACTGCCGACCATCAGCGGGGTGCCTCAACTTATCGTCTTTCATACGATCTTCCATGTGCCATCGCAACAACTTCGCATGATCTTTATTTCTGAACAGACGTTTCAACCGTGGTATTATAGGAGCATACCACATCACCTTGGCAGGAACCCTCTTCCTGGGTGGCTCGCCCTCAATCTCACCAAGGTCATCTTTTCTGATCTTGTACCGCAATGCAGTGCATACCGGGCATTTATCTATATTCTCATATTTCTCACCGCGGTAGAGGATGCAGTCATTAGGGCATGCATGTATCTTCTGCACGTCTAATCCTAGAGGGCAGACAAGCTTCTTTGCTTCGTACGTGCTGGCGGGCAATTCGTTCTTTCTTGGAAGCATCTTCTTCATCAGTACCAGCAACTTTTCAAATGACGAGTCAGTCACACCGGTCTCTGCCTTCCACTTCAGCAATTCCAGTGTGCTACCCAGCTTCTTCTGGCCATCTTCACAAGTTGGGTACAACAATTTGTTGTGGTCCTGTAACATCTGCTCGAACTGCAACCTCTCCTTTTCTGTGTCGCAGCCTCGCCGTGCTTCAGAAATGACCCGGCCAAGATCATCAGCGGGCTCATCTGGTTCCCGTTCTGCACCCTGATCTTCTTCTTCATTGTCTTCCATTGCGGTATCAGCATACTCAGGGAACATAGATCGGTAGTTGTCATCATCGTTCTCTTCTTCTTCATCGTCGTCTTCCATCATAACCCCTCTTTCTCCGTGCTTGGTCCAAACATTATAGCCCGACATAAAACCGGACCGAAGCAGGTGGCTCTGAATGACTCTTGAGGAAGTGTAGTCCTTCTCATTCTGACATTCAACACATGGACAAAACATATAGCCACCACCATGCTTGTTCGCATCGGCCGCATCTCGAAAAGAATGCACGCCTTCTCTGTAAGCAGCGGTGCGTCGATCACCGTACATCCATGGATGGCTCATCTGCGTCATGCAACAGTATATCAAACACAATCACGATCCTAAAAATTAGTACCGCACGGTCTAAACGAGGAAATATAGTTGCTAACCTTTTAGAATAAGTGGAAATAAAGAGGAAGAGGCTTAAGCGTGGCTCGGGCACCTCATATCGTAGTTGTGTTCGGTGAACTGAAGCGGCATCGCTCTAACAAACATTTCAACAAACACCTCTAGTGCATCCAAGCAAAAAGGAGAGCTAGCACACACTCACACACTTTCATCCAAAAAAATGCAAGAGGGGAGAGAGGGGCTGCAGGGGCCATATATATAGGCAGAGTACTTTAGTCCCGGTTTGAGACACAAACCGGGACTAAAGGGGGCGCACATGCGGGTCGCCCAGCGCATAGCCCTTTAGTCCCGGTTTGTGTCTCAAACCGGGACTAAAGGCTCGTAACGGGCCGGGACCAAAGCCTCCCGGGCGGGTGGCGAATTTCGGGCGACGTGGCCGGGCCTTTAGTCCCGGCCCAGATGGAGGCCGGGACTAAAGGGTCCAGGCCTAAGGCCCGTTTTCTACTAGTGTCCTCCTTTTGAAGATGATCGGTCACCCAACCACCATTACTCTTGATTCTATGAATGTGGTTTTTCCTTCTTCTCGCATTCACCCTTCGATGGAAATATTTAGTGTTAGCATCACCCTCCTTGACGCTTCTTATTCGCGCACATTGCTTCTTCCTAGCTCTTTCCACCATGGCAAGGCTAATCACTCTTCTTTTGAGGCTCATTCTAAGATCCCGTTCCTCCGTGGAAAGTTGCCGCGACTCTTGAGCAATGTCCAAGCGAAGAATGACAAGAAGGGCCGCATGAAGTAGAACCCTCGTATGAGCAAAGAGGGAACGACTCCACTTGGAGAGGCCCCGAGCCACGTTCTTTAGCTTGTGGAAGAGGTTTTGATAAGGCTCCAAATGCCCCGAGTGCACGCTCCAAGCATGGTCAACAACCTCCACAAACCCCGGGATGGAAGTCCAAAAATTCTCAAACTTGAAGCTTCTTGGCCGCAAAGGCCCACTAACATCGGCGAGAAGAAGAGGACAATGGTCAGAGAGAGCGGAGGAAAGCGCGTTGAGGATGTGCGAGTTGAAATGAAGATCCCAATCCGCATTACAAAAGAAGGCGTCGATCTTGCTCAAGGTAGGGTTTTCCCGTTCATTACTCCACTTTGCATGTAGCAACTCGCCAGATGTCCCTTCAAGGTGGCTAGCGTGTTGTCTTTATGGTTGTGGGGTGCCCGCTTTGCTTTCGGCATTGTATAATCGGTGTGTAACGTGGTGAGGAAAACAGAGCAATTTTTGTATCCCACGAGGCGAAGAGCACTGAACTATGAACTGAATTACAACATCCATCCATCAGATATCAAAGATTAACAAAATCAAACCAATGAATGATGGCTGATATCTACAAAATGACATATGGAGAAGCATGGTACACAAAGAAAAACCGGTTTGTCTAAACTACAGAGAAGACATGTATTAGCTTGGGTCATCTACTTACAGCAGCTTCTGGCTCGATGACACAATACACCTTTGACAAGCCGTTAGTACGAGGTGGCATTTCCCATGGTTTTAGTGGGCACAATTGTGGTTACAAAGGGCACTACTATCATTTATGAAGGACAATTTATTTCCCGATGTCTCAGATTCTCACGTGTTCGCGCTTCTCGTTGGTTCTTGTTACAATTTATTTCCCAATGTCTCGGATTCTCACGTGTTTGCGCTTCTCGTTGGTTCTTGTTCCGTCATCCTCTCCGTTTAAGTGATTTATACTTGGTTGCATTTTAAGTATACAAGAGAGGCGAAGTGCAGATAAAGTAGTGGACATCTTATCCGCTCAAGTGAATATATACTTTTATACAGGTAAATCATTATTCACAAAAAATGAAAATAATTGGTAAGAAGCAAATGGATTATCATACCATTGTTTGAAAAATTACATTATTTTCTTTGAATTAAAGAGGGTAGAGGGTTCCCTAAAGGTAATCCACTTGCATCTCTAGTTGGTGGAGTATTTACTTACTTGTCCGTAGCTCAGGTGGCATTCCTTTCTCGTTGGTTATAACCCTACATCTTAAAAATCATGGCAGTGTTGCACAAGAAAGATGTTGTTCCTCGATCTAGGAGATATGTGAGATGCCACGATTAGGACGGAGGTACCCCGTCTGCCACCGCATGGGCACTAAGTTTAGTGGCATAGCCCTCCTACGGCTTGTTCTCTATGGGCTTCCTGCACTTGTCGAGTTGTTACTGGCAATACTATATTATGTACTCCCGCCGTTTTAAAATATAAGAAGTTTTAGGTTTGTGAAACAACTGTATCTAGACACGTTTTAATATGTATATTCGAGTGAACCTACACACTAAAAGATATCTAAATATATTTACTTCACAAAGCTAAAACATTTTATGTTTTAAAACGAAGGGAGTAGACGAGAAGAGCTTACGGGATGATCAGAACGAGACATGATGATGGCACTTCCAGAATCAAATGGCCGGGCTAATATGGTACCTTCTTTTTTCCTCACAACTAGGGGTGGACACAAAGCTCAGTGAGCTTAATGAGCACCCATTTTCTTGACTCGTTTAGCTCTGCTCGTTTTAACGCATTTTTCTTGTTAACGTTAACAAGCTAAACGTGCAAGCTCACGAGTCTCGCAAGATACTAGGTAATTTGGAATAAATGTCATTGGCCCATATTTAGTGAACATCTACACCTGACAGCTAGCTCGAGTATCCATATTGCTACCCTGTTTTATTAATTGTGAGACAATGAACATTTCTCATACTACCAAAAGGCATAAAGTATTATCCCGCCATGTCATGATTCCTTTTTTCGTTCGGCAGAGTGACATGTTCACTCGTCCTTGACTTGTGTTTCTAACTAAGACATGTAGTCTCAACCGAGCTACGTAGACACGTAGTTTAAGATAAATTTTGATCACTAATTTTGTTAATAAAATATGAGATGTATATCATAAAAAATTATATTATTAGATTTATAGTTTAAAAATATTTTCAAAGATATAATTTTTATGGCGTATAATTCATAATTTATAGACAAAAAATGGTGGTAAGTTTATCCAAAACTACGTGTGTGCCTTATAAATAAAACTGGAAGGAGATTTATTTATACCTGTAATTAAACGCATGTGCTAGATAATCCTGACTCATTGGAGAATCTGGGAGGAGAGAAACTCCCGTGTGGCTAGCTTCACACGAAATATTCAAGAAACGAGTATGCTTATGCTGTTGAAGAAATCAACCAGTAGTCTTCCTGGCTAGCTTCACACGTACGTCAGTACGTGTACTCTTCTACTGATCAAATCTTTCCGGCGCTCCAAAACGAATAGAGGTTGCCGTGACCTTACGCTCGTCGTGAGGTCCATTTGAGTAAACCCACCACTCCGGGTTGCAACAGTTTCCACGGCGAGATCACGAAGTTGGAATGTTGGATCCATCGAAAAACACTTCTCTCACGAATTCCTGCAACTCTATAGCCCAGCAGAAGATAGCACCCTCTTGGTCCGAGAGTGGGATGTGAGGGCACTGTCAGCATATGTCCACTGAATGCTACTTTTATACAACTTCCTTTTCCCCAAGTGCTTGAACAGATACACACCTCCTCTAACTTATACCGGCTTCGTCGGCGTATAGCTTGATTCCTGTAGTGAACACAATGCCTTGGAGAAAAACACGTAGCAACTAAGAATGGGTATGGGAGACGTCCGGAATGAGTTAATCATCCTTTGGCGGTATAAGTTAGAGGAGGGACGGCTGTATAGGGTTATGCTCTTGGCGTACGCTATGCCGACGGCAGCCCTCGGCGTAGCTCGTCGGCGTAGACCTCCCCCGGCAGAGCACGTGTGACCGTCGGCGTAGGCCTAGCCCTCGGCGTATAGTAGCAGTGCCGACGGCTGGACGGCGGCCCTCGGCGTAGAGACCCTCGGCGTAGCACTGTGGACGGACGGAGAAGGGCAAACGGCGTCGTCGCTACGCCGACGGCAATGCCCTCGGCGTATAGGGACACGTGGAAGATTTCTAGGGCTTCCCTCGCCAGCATACGCCGACGGCCTCCCCCTCAGCGTATAAGGACGCGTGGCATCCGCTCGGCCGGCCTCCAGATAAGGTATACGCCGATGGCCTCCCCCTCGGCGTAGGAGGGGCTATACGCCGACGGCCTCCCCCTCGGCATAGCCTTTACCATGGGCATATGGCACCCTCTACGCCGACGGCATTGCCCTCGGCGTATGGTGGCCCAGAAATTTTTTTTTTCCAGAATTGCAGGTTCCAGAGCAGCAAATGCACATAAATATATATAAAAACATATATGCCATACACAGAAATCTATTGCAAGTGCCATACACATAAATATATAAATTCATAGATGGCATACATAGATGATCAAGTAGCGACACGACAGACAAGTAGCAACACGCAAGTATCGACATGCAAGTAGCGACACACATAGTATCTCAAGGCGGAAATCCCTACTACTCTGGAGACGGGGTCGGGGTGAACCCGAGATCTCCCCTAGTGAAAGTAGGTTGCCGACGTTCTGCCAAATTATGCCCAGTAGAAGCTGCAGAAGAACCGCCAGGAGAAGTACCAGACGGAGAAGTACCACGAGAACGGCCAGGAGAAGGACCACTGGGATGGACCGGTGTCATCTGACGCCCACCCCGCGAGGCAAAGGAAGATGCCGTTCCCTACATGTTCCCTAGATGTTAGCAACTTGCGAGGCAAAGGAAAGCGGCAACCATTGGTTTGGCAAAAGAACTTACCGCCGTCGATGCGTAGTAGATCCTAGCGAAACTCTCCCTCGATGGCATCAATGGCGCCGGCCCCGGTATGGGAGGCTGCTCCCCTACATCGAAACTCGCTCCAGATCGCATAGCCATCATCGACGCCTGCAAGATAGTTTAGATGTAGGACTTGTCATCATTTTCAAACTAGGGGAAGTGGGACTTGTCATCTTTTTCAAAAAGAAAGGTTCAGACTTACATGTAGATACGCCATGTAGGCCGTAGTCGCCTCCTGGTGCAGCCGAAAGGCCTCCTGATATTGCTCATGAGCCGCATCGAAGGCCGCCTCGAAAGCAGGCTACCATTTCATAAACAATGAATTTCATCAGCACTTAGCCATACCGGAACGAAAGTCGCAAAGAGGATGAAAATGAGGAAAACTTACATCATATTTGGGTCTACGAGGCTGGTCATGAGGCGGGATAGGGGCGCTGTCAGGGGTGAGGACCGCCTTGAGGCGCGTGAAGCTCGTGGTGAGGGAATGCTTGACCTTTGTATTAAGAACCTTGAGACGACCATGCTGCAACCCGTGCCCCGACAGGACCAACGACTCCTCGTCGGTCTCCGCGCGTCTAGGGTCATCCACCTCCGGGTGACGAGACTGCACCATCTGGCAGTAGTCCTCTATCTGCTCCCCGGCGTTGCCGTAGAACTGGGGGGCGGCGTCCGGAGGCGCCGAGGCAACGGGCTTCTTCCTCCGCATCATGTCATATACCATGACGTCGTGAATCTCCTCCCCTGGCGGTGCCTCGGCCACCTGCATCACGAACAGAAATGTTATGCATATAAAGTAGGAACATGACGGGAAAATAAATATTATGCATTCCATGTATGTACATACCATCTTCCCCTTGAAGCGATCAAAGCTGCGGTTTCCCGCACAGTGTGTTCCTCCGTCGCCTCGGTTATCCGAGTTCCGCATCGACACGGCTGCAAACTCCTCGTCTGCCCTGAGCCACCTCATACTAACCAGCTCCGCCCATGCCTCTCGATGCGCCTCAGCCCATTCAGGACAACCTAAAAATGCAATACTCAACTCAAGATAATGCAATGGCAACTTAACAGCAATATAGGATCTCATTAACATTTCACTCACCGACATGAAGTCATCCAGCGACATCTCGAAGTCGGGATTAGGATTCCGACCAACAATGTCCTCCTTCTTGACCCTCTTTCCCCTTTCGGCCCAGAACTGACTAGCGGCCGTTACCTTATGGTTGTACCACACCTGCGGTGTCAACTTCTCACAAGCTCCAAGCAAAGTCCGGTCAGCCCTATGCGCATCCTCCTCATCCACGCGATAAAAGCACTTCAATCATGCATAAAACAATTGTGAGAGTCATGAGTTAGCACATTGGTTCATCACTATGAATGAAACTTGAGAAATATGTCTTACCCAAAACTTGGTGATCACAGCCTTAGCAGCTGTCCTGAAGCCTACACCCGGAACAGCCTGGTAGTCTGCCCAAGTTGTGGCTAGCTTCGGCGAGCCCCGGGGACCATGTCGAGGGGAGTGTATTTCCCCAGCCAGAACTTCCTAATCAGAGCTCCAACCATGCTGTTAGGTAGGCGGCCCTTGCTCCCCGGTGCAAATGTCCAATTGCTGCACATAAATCAAACATTAGTACACATGCCAAATTGTTTATGACCAAAATGAAATTACATGTTCAAAATTGCCAAATTAATACACTTACCTAACGCCATCAGGAATGATGAGGGTCTTCGCCTCCTGGGTCTTAGGCTCCCTCCTCTCATCGGGGACGCACGATTCCCCATGAGTCCTCAACTTCTTCGGCCTCGCGTCCCCCTCGTCCTCGTCCTCGTCCTCGTCCTCCACCTTGTGTCTAGACTCCGACTCGTGTCTAGAGTCCGAGTCGTCCCCTCTGGACGGCCCCTCCAGGAACAACTCAGGAGCAACGTCGCCAGAAGCAGAGGGTGGTGGGTCAAATTCCACTCCTCCCCCGCCACCTCATCCTCGTCCTCGCCCTCGTCCTCGTCCTCTTCCTCCTCCCGCACTGGCAAGATCGGCGTAACGCGGATTGGGAGTCGGCTCTCTCCCACTCCGTCTAACATTCTTCTTGCGCTGGTGCATCTCCTTAAGCAAGGTCGCCGAGTTTGCCTTGCCGCTGCTCATATTGTTCAATCACCTGCATTGAGAAAGAGAAAACAATTAAGCACAAAGACATAATAAAATGTTGACAAATAAATACTAAGTATAAAGGCATAATACAAATAAAAAGTATGTTGACAAACAAATACTAAGTATAAAGGCATAATGCAATTAAGAAGTATGTTGACAAATAAATAGTAAGCATAAAGACATAATGCAATTAAGAAGTATGTTGACAAATAAAGATATAAAAGACCCTCACCAGTCATCATCACTCTCATTCTCAATTTCAATTTCATTCTCTTTCTCACTATCACTATCACTATCTTTTGAGTAGTAAGTTTGAAGCTCGTCGACGGGTGGAGGCTCATCGATGGGGTCATTCTCCGCATGTAACTTCTCGAGCATATTTATGTCCTTTAGATCCACCACTGACTCACCACGAGTTTCTGCATCGTCTCCGAGGTCCTTGATACGTCTCAAACGTATCTATAATTTTTGATGGTCCATGCTTGTTTTTACACCATTTGCCTATTGTTTCATTACACTTAGTGGTACTTTTATACATTTTCCGGAACTAACCTATTAACGAAGTGCCACAGTGCCAGTTTCCTGTTTTCTGCTGTTTTTGTGTTTCAGAAGTGATACACAGGAAATATTCTCGGAATTGGACGAAACAAGTTCCTGAAGTCATATTTCACCGGGGAGCTCCCAAACATCCGAAGACCTGACGGAGGGGGGCCACGTGGCCCCCACACACAGGGGCGGCGCGGCCTGGCCCCTGGCCGCGCCACCCCCTTGTGAGGCCGCGTGGCTCCACCTCTGACAGCCCCCCTTCGCCTACATATACCCCCTGACGAGAAAAACCTAAGGCCCCGATCAGTTTTCCAGAATACATCGCGATCCGCCGCCGCCGTTGACCCGAAGATCGGGAGGGTCCAGAAGCTCTTCCCGGCACCCTGCCGGAGAGGGGAATCGCCACCGGAGGTCTTCTTCATCGCCATGCTTGCCTCCGGAGCGATGAGTGAGTAGTCTACCTTGGACTATGGGTCCATAGCAGTAGCTAGATGGTTGTCTTCTCCACCATGTGCTTCATGTTTAGATCTCATGAGCTGCCCTACATGATTGAGATCACCGTTATGTAATACTATGATGTTGGTTTGTTGGGATCCGATGAATATTGGTGTTTATGATTAAGTTGCTGTACTGAATTATATCTTTTGTTATCTCTATGTTGTTTATGATCTTGCATGCTCTCCGTTGTTAGTAGCTATCTTGGCCGAGTAGTTGCTAGTGACCCCAAGAGGGGGTATTTATGCTCGATAGTGGGTTCATGCCTCTATTTCACCTGGGGGAGTGACAGAAACCTCTAAGGTGGTAGATGTGCTGTTTCTACTAGGGAGAAAACAACATTCATATGCTCAAGGGCATATGCTTTGTTTACATTACACACTTTGCTTAATGCAATTATCTGTTGTTCGCAACTTAATACTTTTGGGGTGTTCGGATGATATCCCCGAGGGTGGATTATTAGTCATAGATGCAGTTGGATGGCGGTCTATGTATTTTGTTGTAATGCCCAGAGTAAATCTCATAGTGATCTTCTTGACATATCACATTATCTTTATTCTATCAATTGCCCAACTGTAATTTGTTTACCCAGCATGTTATTTATCTATGGAGAGACACCACTAGTGAACTGTGGACCCCGGTCCTATTTTAATCATATTGCAATCACCTGTTTACTTTTCGCGCACTATTTACTTTACTAGCATATTACTACTGTTTTCCACTCGATACACTCATAACCTTTGTTTCAAGCAAACCGGTGAGATTGACAACCTCATCGCAAGTTGGGAACAAAGTATTTGTTTGTGTGTGTGCAGGTTCCACAAACACCTTCAGTCATCATCGTCTCTCTTCTCCTGATCGATAAACCTTGGTTTCTTAACTGAGGGAAAACTAGCCGCTACACTCATCATACCTTCCTCTTGGGGTTCCCAACGGGCTGGTCATCACCACGCACAAGGATAGTTTGCTTACACATCAAACAGCAAGCAGCTACTTTTCTGGCGCCGTTGCCGGGGAAGAGAGAAGACTTCTGCGAGGGGAGTTCTTCGCACACACATACTTTACTTTGTTATTTGTTTTGCTTTACTTTATTTTATTTTACCTGCATTGCTTTTTATATCGAAAACACAAAAAAATTAGAATCCTTGGTAGTTGTTATTTCTTTACTTTAGTTTATCATGTCGTTTCCTAAGTTCGTTCTGGAGGACCTCACTATAGGGAGTGGTTCGATTATTGGCAAAAGTAACATTGAGGAGTTCTTTAATCACATTAGTATGCATGATGAAGATGAGGAAAAGTCTTGGGTTGAACTTGCTCCTAGTATTGAAGTTGCTTCTATCTATTTAATTGACATATTGGAAACTAGGTTTGCTAGTCTTAATCCTTTTATGCAATACATGTTCCTTAAGCTTCATGAAATTGAGGACCCCGAAAAGAAAGCTTTTATCTTGGAAACTTTGCGTTTAGAATTTAAGGATGTCGTTATTGAAGCTAGGAAGGTTCTTAAACGTTTTAATAAACTCGGTTCACCTATAACAGTTATTGATACACATGATGGGGAGGCCGAGATACCTATACCTTGCAAGCTTTTGGGATTGAATGATGCTTTCGAAAACAATTTTGCCTGGATTTGTCCTGAAAATCTTTTTGATGAGAATAGTGTACCAAAGCATGATCACCATGGGTCTTCAAAAACTTATGTGGATGAAATACAATGCCTTATTGATAAGACCTCTTCTGTTGATCTTAATGCTTCATCTCTTGATAATACTTGATTCGCAATTTTCTGCGCCTAGCTCAAAGGCGTTAAAGAAAAGCAATCTTGGGAGATAACCCAATGTTTTCTTTTCAGTACTTTTTATTTTATTTGAGTCTTGGAAGTCATTACTACTGTAATGACCGCTCCTTATCTTGTTTATTTTGTTTTTGTGCCAAGAGAAGCCTCTAATTTGAGTGAGGTAAAGATTTGGGGTTATTGCTGTCCTGAAACTGTTTTCGGTGCTACACCGTAAAAATTCGTGAAAATTCTCTGTTTATCTTTTGGACCTGCGATTTCTTGTGCATATGCCCCAGGTTATATCCAAACTTTTCTTAGGTGAACACTTTTTGATTTGAGCAACAGAAAATCCCTCAAAAATTCGTCCATTATCAGCTGTCTAGTTTTGACAGATTTCTGCCAATATTTGTTTTTGCCACTTTATCGCTTTCTTTTGAGTTCTTTTTTATCATGGAACTCTTGTGGAAGTTGCTACAGTAGTATATACTTTATATGTGGTAGTTTTGGGTTGAAACCTGAAGCTAAAAGAGGTTGAATATATTTTATGCTTGCACTAATGTTGCTAATAGAATTGTGTTTAGTTTTGTATGAAGGAAGTTTTCAAGTGTAGGGATTGGAGAATGATGAGATGAGTTGAAGAATGGACAAAAGCTCAAGCTTGGGGATGCCCATGCATCACCCCAAGAAATATCCAAGAAGTACAAGCGTCAAAGCTTGGGGATGCCCTCGAGGCACCCCTTCTTCATCGGCAAAAATCAGGTCACCTTTCAAAACACTATATTTTTATTGCTTCATGCACTATGTGTTTTTCTTGGAGCGTCAGTTGTTTTAGTTTTCTTAGTTTGCTTAGTTTGTTTGTTTTATGCAATAAATGGTTGGACCCCAACAAATTCCCTTTGGAGGAGATGTACTCGTTTTCATTTGCAAAGAATGCTCTAGTTTTCACTCTTATTAATCGAGCATTCTACTTTTTCTGCTACTGCTTTTGGTTTTCGTTTTCACCTTGATATGCGTTCAGATCTTGTCATATCTTTTCATCAAGGTGTATTTTTGCCTCTGGTCTTTATTGGTTTTCATCAAAAGAGGTGTCTTTAAAAATTTCAAATGGTGTTGGAAAAGAGAAAAAGCTTTGTGCAAAATAGTGGTACAAGAAGGAGCTTGTGTAGACTGCGGCTTAGGCTTTTTCATGTCATGCTTGATGTCTTTTTGATAGTATGCTTAGTGGTTTTGCTGTAGCATGACTTGTCTCAAATAACTGAGATTGCTTAATGAGCCTTTGAAAAAATCATGCGTTGTTTTTATTGTATGGAAGCATTATTTTGGTTTTCTCCTTGATGCTTTATTTGGGTTGACTTGGCGCATGCTCACACATGTTAGACTCTTACAAAGTCGCCAATAGCCTCTATGATCATTTAGTTTTTGACTTTTTATGCCATCTTATGCTTCTTTTAATGTCGCTTTGTCGCTTTCCATGATTATGGCCGTTATTGCTCTCTTAGTTGGTCGCTCCCAGTCTTTTGCTAGCCCTCGCCTTGTACTGAGTATGAGCTCTACTCGTGCATCCAACTCCTAAAAGCAAAGTTTGCCATTGTGTCCACTATAAATTCCTATGCATGGTATTTGTAAGCCATTCCAAAGTAAAATTTTCGTGTGCTACCTTTCAAAAACCTTCAAAATACTTCTCGTTTTGTGACACTGTTTTCAGCTCATGGGGACGTAGTGGTCGGATTTGCTATCTTCCATATTGTTTATTCCAAAAAGAAAAAAAAAGAGAAAAAAGAAAAAGAAAAAAGGCACTCCTCCAATGAATGTGAATGTTGGTGGGCACCCGATGGAATCGGTTAGCCATGGTATGTGAAAGGAAAAGGTGGGGAGGAGTGCCAAGTTTTATAAAAAGAGCACGAAGTGCCAATCTCTCTCTCAAAAACTTGCTTTATTTTTGTATGGAAGATAGTAAGAACCCCATTGCCAGTCGTTGACAAAGACAACCACCTCTCAAAATCAAGTTTTATCTCTGTTTTACAAATGAAAACTCTAGCACATGTTTAAATCACTGCTTCCCTCTGCGAAGGGCCTTTCTTTTACTTTTATGTTGAGTCACCACCTTCTTTCTTTATGCACCATTAAGAGAGCATAGTTGTCATTCTTAGTGTGATAAGCATTGTCCCAAGGTTCATTGATTGACTCATATTGTTGGTTTCACTTGTTCTTAAATTACTTGTATCTAGTCGCCCTCTTAAACTTTGAGGTGTCCTATGCATTTATGTTTTGCTCTGTTTGAAGGACAAGCTGAAAACCATTTGTATGTTTTTCCTTATGATTAGAACACACGTTTGAATTTCATTGTTTCATTATCATGATCTTTTGTTTGTGTTCATTTGCATGTTTACAACATGGTTGCTAAGTTTTTATTGTCATGATTATATCTTTCATGCCCATGTTTTAAGTTCTATTGATCCCAGCTCATCAATGCTTACATATATGATCAAGATTGTGTAGGTGCATGTCACCTCAAAAATTATTCTTTTGTTATCACTTACCTACTCGAGGACGAGCAGGAGTTAAGCTTGGGGATGCTTGATACGTCTCAAACGTATCTATAATTTTTGATGCTCCATGCTTGTTTTTACACCATTTGCCTATTGTTTCGTTACACTTAGTGGTACTTTTATACATTTTCCGGAACTAACCTATTAACGAAGTGCCACAGTGCCAGTTTCCTGTTTTCTGCTGTTTTTGTGTTTCAGAAGTGATACACAGGAAATATTCTCGGAATTGGACGAAACAAGTTCCTGAAGTCATATTTCACCGGGGAGCTCCCAAACATCCGAAGACCTGACGGAGGGGGGCCACGTGGCCCCCACACACAGGGGCGGCGCGGCCTGGCCCCTGGCCACGCCACCCCCTTGTGAGGCCGCGTGGCTCCACCTCTGACAGGCCCCCTTCGCCTACATATACCCCCTGACGAGAAAAACCTAAGGCCCCGATCAGTTTTCCAGAATACATCGCGATCCGCCGCCGCCGTCGACCCAAAGATCGGGAGGGTCCAGAAGCTCTTCCCGGCACCCTGCCGGAGAGGGGAATCGCCACCGGAGGTCTTCTTCATCGCCATGCTTGCCTCCGGAGCGATGAGTGAGTAGTCTACCTTGGACTATGGGTCCATAGCAGTAGCTAGATGGTTGTCTTCTCCACCATGTGCTTCATGTTTAGATCTCATGAGCTGCCCTACATGATTGAGATCACCGTTATGTAATACTATGATGTTGGTTTGTTGGGATCCGATGAATATTGGTGTTTATGATTAAGTTGCTGTACTGAATTATATCTTTTGTTATCTCTATGTTGTTTATGATCTTGCATGCTCTCCGTTGTTAGTAGCTATCTTGGTCGAGTAGTTGCTAGTGACCCCAAGAGGGGGTATTTATGCTCGATAGTGGGTTCATGCCTCTATTTCACCTGGGGGAGTGACAGAAACCTCTAAGGTGGTAGATGTGCTGTTGCTACTAGGGAGAAAACAACATTCATATGCTCAAGGGCATATGCTTTGTTTACATTACACACTTTGCTTAATGCAATTATCTGTTGTTCGCAACTTAATACTTTTGGGGTGTTCGGATGATATCCCCGAGGGTGGATTATTAGTCATAGATGCAGTTGGATGGCGGTCTATGTATTTTGTTGTAATGCCCAGAGTAAATCTCATAGTGATCTTCTTGACATATCACATTATCTTTATTCTATCAATTGCCCAACTGTAATTTGTTTACCCTGCATGTTATTTATCTATGGAGAGACACCACTAGTGAACTGTGGACCCCGGTCCTATTTTAATCATATTGCAATCACCTGTTTACTTTTCCCGCACTGTTTACTTTACTAGCATATTACTACTGTTTTCCACTCGATACACTCATAACCTTTGTTTCAAGCAAACCGGTGAGATTGACAACCTCATCGCAAGTTGGGAACAAAGTATTTGTTTGTGTGTGTGCAGGTTCCACAAACACCTTCAGTCGTCATCGTCTCTCTTCTCCTGATCGATAAACCTTGGTTTCTTAACTGAGGGAAAACTAGCCGCTACACTCATCATACCTTCCTCTTGGGGTTCCCAATGGGCTGGTCATCACCACGCACAAGGACAGTTTGCTTACACATCAAACAGCAAGCAGTCCTCAAGCACTACCGGTTCTAACTCAAAGTGACCAAAGTCCTCTTGCTGTTGATAGAAAATTCCCTCGTATGTTACAGGGTCAATGTTGTTGTAATCGTCCTCGGAGAGAATTGGTAGGTTACCATGTGGCGATACCTGGAACACGACTTCCCAACCCTTGAGCTCCGCTTTCTGGCATGGGTATGGCAAATAATAAACTTGCTTAGCTTGGTGAGCCACAACAAAGACATCGGCTCCGCTATAGGTGGTTGAAGGCCTAACTTCAACTAACCCAATAGACTTGGTACTTCTCTGTCCACCCCTTGGGTCGAACCAATGACACTTGAACACAACGAGATTGAGTTGTATGTTCGTACGATTGAATGTCAGCTCGTATACATTCTCTAACCTTCCGTAGTAATCAAGGCCATCGGCTCCTCCGGTGAAGACCCCAGTATTTACAGTTTTTGGATTCGCTCGGCCCTTCTGGTGTGCCTCTGTATGGAAGAGAAATCCATTCATATCATACTTCTCATACTTCATAACGTCACGGTTACAACCTTGGGAAACACAACTCAACTCATCTGTCATCTCAACATTGCCATCAGCTCCCTACAAGTACAGTTCGAATTTATTGTGTGCATTAATTACATGGAATAAGAGGGACAAGTCACGTTTTGCAATGTAAGAGAGATAGGTTAGAAATTACTTTTTTTATGAACCAGGACGCAAAGTTTATTTTATTTCCGGGAGCACCCTCTTTTAGTAGAGTGTCCAACTCCGCGGTAGAGGGATCCGTCGTTCCCGACCACTGTTCGTCCGTGAATTCGCTAAAAGGAGAAAATAAGCATTAGACCGAGACCAGGTTAGTAGATGCAAAGTAATTTGTACACCATTTTACCTAGTGAAATCGAGCACTTCCTTCATGTTCATAAGCACATAGAGCATAATGCAATCCTTCTCTTCCTTCTCCAATTTATATTTTTGTCCTCTACCGGCCTTGCCACCGGGATATTGGAATAGTTCGAGCTTGGGGTCATTCTTGGGTGCATCGACATTGTAACGAGAGACCGGGTTATGCAGAGTGGGAACTTCATCAGGATAATACGTTGTCGCAGCGTCTGCCATCTCCCGAAGGCATGTTGCCTCACCTATGCATGCTTCAATCTTGGCTTTGTTTCCAGTTATCCTCCGAATATACTTAAACTCTCTCTCAATACAAAACTGCCAACGAAACTGCACCGGGCCACCCAAGAGTGCCTCGTTCGCGAGGTGAACAATGAGATGTGCCATTGGAGTAAAAAACCCTGGCGGAAAGATCATCTCCAAATTGCATAGCAACTCTGGCACTTGAACCTGCAGCTTCTCAATAACCAGAGGACATATCTGCTTAGCACAGAGCGTGCGGAAGAAATGGCTCAACTCTGCAAGCACTCGCCGGACTTTCTCGGGGAAATACCCTCGAACCATCACCGGCATCAGCCTCTCAATCCATATATGATAGTCATGACTCTTGAGCCCGGTGACTTTTCCAGTCGAAAGATTGACTCCCTTACTTATATTCGAACAATAACCATCAGGGAACATCACGACGTATTTGAGCCACTTGAATGCCTCCTTCTTTTGGGTGGAATCAAGGCAGAAGTTGGCATGCGGCTTGAACCAATTCTTTCGACGGCCAGTAGGAGGCTGCATGTATAATCTCTTCCTATCACAGAGTTTCTCAACATCGACTCTAGCCTTGACATTATCCTTTGACTTCCCAGGAATGTTCAGGACTGTGTGAAAGAGGGACTCCCCGACATTCTTTTCGGTGTGCATCACATCGATGTTATGGGGAAGTTCAAGGTCCTTGTAATACTCGAGCTTCGTGAAGGCTGCCACGTGAGTCCAGTTGTGCATTACACCATATCCCTCAAATTGATGGACATTTCTCGGCTCCGTAGGCACGAGAGCACGTAGCTCGGCATCAATAGCTGCACCATCGAACTTTGGCACCTCTTTTACTTCATGCACAACTTTGCCCTTCTTAAAGTTCTTTATGTCTTCTCTGAACGGATGCCTCCTTTTGAGGAACTATCGATTCGTGTCAAACGCAACATACTTGCCACCTGAGTTTAGCCAAAGGAACTCAAGTCGGTGCCTGCACACTGGGCATGGCCACTTACCAGCTGTACACCATCCGCATGTTAAGGCGTACCCGGGCATGTCATGCATGGTATACTGCAACCAAACTTTCATGTAGAAGTTTGTCTTTGATGCTCGGTCGTATGTCAACATCCCGTGGTGCCAAGAGTGGTTCAAATCATCCACAATCGGCTGCATGTAGACACTCAAATTCTTACCCGGGTAGTCGGGCCCTGGAATGATCAGCGACAAAAACATGGTCTTCCTCGTCATTAGGACTCCGGGAGGGAGATTGAGCGGAATAACAAACACGGGCTAGCAGCTGTAATTAGCAGTCGACATTCCATATGGATTGAAGCCATCTGTTGCTATCGCAATTCTGACATTCCGAGCATCAGCTGCCTTATCGGGGTATTTTTCATCGAAGTTCTTCCATGCCTTACAATCAGATGGATGTCCCATCTTCCCCTTACCGATTCTCGTCCCCTTCTTGTGCCACGTCATCTGTTTGGCGGTCTCCTCGCTCATGTAAAGCCGCTGGATTCTTTTTATGAATGGGAGATACCAAAGAATCGACTTCGGGATCTTTGACTGTCTCACCTGACCATCATTTCCCTTTACCTCTTCATACCTGGAGGCCTTACAAATAGTACAATAATTGTCCTCCGCAAACTATTTCCAAAATAGAAGGCAACCTTTTGGACAACACTCTATCTTTTGATAACCCATGTTGAGCTCTTTCATGAGTCTCCTTGTCTCGTGCAGGCTTTGAGGCAGACAATGCCCTTTCGGCAACATGTTACCAGTTGTTCTCAGACTAGCTTCGAAGCCGTTACGGGTGGTGGAGTACTGGGTCTTGTCGGCTAGACACTGAGAGATGGCATCGAGCTGAGAAATCGACGCACCGTCGTATAGAGGCTTCTTAGCCGCGGCCAACATATCATAGAAGGCCTTCGCAGTTGGCTCTGGTTCCTCCGGCTCTGGCGGTTCCTCTGGTTCTGGCGCTTCCTCCCATGAAGGTGGCGAATCCGGCATGTCGCCATGGATGAGATCATCTAGAAGGTCTCTGACCCCATCGTACTCATTGCCATTGAGCCGCTGCCGCATGACGTCCCCTCTGTCACGCTCATTGCCATTAGATGCCGAGAGGATGTGCATCCGGAGAACAACGGGGAGGCGCTACCGAAATCCTGGCTCGGACCAAGGTAGAACACGGAAAACGTACTCAACCTACGGATCCGGCGACTGTCCCGTAAATGCCGCAAGCGTTACGCTTCATAATATGCCGACCTCTAATGCATATTTATCGGCGTAACGCTCGCGGACGGGAAGTGACACCTAGGTTACGCGACTGGACGTGGAAATGGAATCTACTAACATAAAAAAAATGCGAGAGAGGGGATGGAGTTCTAGCTCACCCTCGGCGGTAGAGGAAGCTGACGTGGACCTCCGGAAACGCGGACCTCCAGGAGCACGAACCTCCGGGAACGCCGACCTCCGGGATGCCGACCTCCGAGACCTTCGGGAAGGTGGGCGTGGCGCGGGGAGGGTGGCCGGCTCGAGCGTACGGGCGGCCGGCTCGGGCGGAGGGGCGGCCGGCGGCCGGCTCGGGCGCAGGGACCCCTGGCCGGCTCGGGGGGAGGTACCCCTGGCCGGCTCGGGCGGCGGCCGGCTCGGGCGGCCGCGGGGAGGGGCGGCGCCGGCTCGGGCGGGCGCGGGGAGAAGCCGGGCCAGGCGCCGGGAGAGGTGGGGCGGGCGCGGGGAGAGGCCGGGCGGCGCCGGGAGGGGCGGGCGCGGGGAGAGGCCGGGCGGCGCCGGGAGGGGCGGCGGCGGCGGCCGGTGCGGGCGGAGGAGCTCGGGCGGGCGGAGGGGGCGGCCGGCGGCGGGGTCGGGCTCGAGATGGGAAAGAGGAGGAAGAAAGAAGAGTTGGTCGGGCGCGGGAAGGGCCTATCCGGCCCGTTATCAACCCTAGCTACGCCGACGGCCTAGCCGTCGACATAGCCGTGGCCGTCGGCGTAGGCTATTTTTTCTTTTTTTTCTTTTCTTTTTCTTTTTTTTTAAAAAAATGTCACATATGTAATCTAACATATTTTCTTTAGTTGATCTCATTTTAAGTTGTCAATAACACTTTGGATTATGACACTCCGGTGAAACCCTAGACCGAGGGGTCCGGAGATCTACCCCTATAGCTTTCTCCGTACGAGGCCTCGCCGATGGATCTTCGGCATTATTTTGGTTTGTTTAGGACATATATACATGGAAAGCAAATGTTGGGCCCACTTTACCATGAAATATGCTCCGATAGACCCGTAGCGGGAGTTTCCACGTACAGATCCTGGATTTCACCAAGTGTTAACAGCCCATGTCTCTGGAGAAGGCCATGCCCGGGACCTACATGTATTGCATGTACCAATCTTGGGTCACACCTATACACATGACACATTCATGCATGTTTCCTAGGGTGGACGATGCTCCGGTGGTCTTTATCCTGCGAAACCCTAGACCGAGGGGTCCGGAGATCTACCCCTATAGCTTTCTCCGTACGAGGCCTCGCCGATGGATCTTCTGCTTTATTTTGGTTTGTTTAGGACATATATACATGGAAAGCAAAGGTTGGGCCCAGTTTACCATGAAATAGGCTCCGATAGACCCGTAGCGGTAGTTTCCACGTACAGATCCTGGATTTCACCAAGAGTTAACAGCCCATGTCTCTGGAGAAGGCCATGCCCGGGACCTATATGTATTGCATGTACCAATCTTGGGTCACACCAACACACATATGTTAGGGACACATGCATACATGTTTTCCTACGTTAGACGATGCTCCGGTGGTCTATATCCGGTGAAACTCTAGACCGAGGGGGTTCGGAGATCTACCCCTATAGCTTTCTCTGTAAGAGGCCTCGCCGATGGATCTTCTGCTTTATTTTGGTTTGTTTAGAACATATATACATGGAAAGCAAAGGTTGGGCCCACTTTACCATGAAATATGCTCCGGTAGACCCGTAGCGGGAGTTTCCACGTACAGATCCTGGATTTCACCAAGTGTTAACAGCCCATGTCTCTGGAGAAGGCCATGCCCGGGGCCTACCTATATTGCATGTACCAACCTTGGGTCACACCTATACACATGACACATTCATGCATGTTTCCTAGGGTGGACGATGCTCCGGTGGTCTCTATCCTGCGAAACCCTAGACCGAGGGGTCCGGAGATCTACCCCTATAGCTTTCTCCGTACGAGGCCTCGCCGATGGATCTTCTGTTTTATTTTGGTTTGTTTAGGACATATATACATGGAAAGCAAAGGTTGGGCCCACTTTACCATGAAATATGCTCCGATAGACCCGTAGCTGCAGTTTCCACGTACAGATCCTGGATTTCACCAAGTGTTAACAGCCCATGTCTCTGGAGAAGGCCATGCCCGGGACCTATATGTATTGCATGTACCAATCTTGGGTCACACCTATACACATATGTTAGGGACACATGCATGCATGTTTCCTACGTTAGACGATGCTCCGGTGGTCTATATCCGGTGAAACCCTAGACCGAGGGGGTTCAGAGATCTACCCCTATAGCTTTCTCCGTACGAGGCCTCGCCCATGGATCTTCTGCTTTATTTTGGTTTGTTTAGAACATATATACATGGAAAGCAAAGGTTGGGCCCACTTTACCATGAAATAGGCTCCGGTAGACCCGTAGCGGGAGTTTCCATGTACAGATCCTGGATTTCACCAAGTGTTAACAGCCCATGTCTCTGGAGAAGGCCATGCCCGGGGCCTACCTATATTGCATGTACCAACCTTAGGTCACACCTATACATATATGTTTGGGACACATGCATGCATGTTTCCTACGTTGGACGATGCTCCGGTGGTCTTTATCCGGCGAAACCCTAGACAGAGGGGGTTCGGAGATCTACCCCTATAGCTTTCAACGTACAAGGCCTCGCCGATGGATCTTCTGCTTTATTTTGGTTTGTTTAGAACATATATACATAGAAAGCAAAGGTTGGGCCCACTTTACCATGAAATAGGCTCCGGTAGACCCGTAGCGGGAGTTTCCACGTACAGATCCTGGATTTCACCAAGTGTTAACAGCCCATGTCTCTGGAAAAGGCCATGCCCGGGGCCTACCTATATTGCATGTACCAACCTTGGGTCACACCTATACACATATGTTAGGGACACATGCATGCATGTTTCCTACGTTAGACGATGCTCCGGTGGTCTATATCCGGCGAAACCCTAGACCGAGGGGGTTCGGAGATCTACCCCTATAGCTATCTCCGTACGAGGCCTCGCCGATGGATCTTCTGCTTTATTTTGGTTTGTTTAGGACATATATACATGGAAAGCAAAGGTTGGGCCCACTTTACCATGAAATAGGCTCCGGTAGACCCGTAGCGAGAGTTTCCACGTACAGATCCTGGATTTCACCAAGTGTTAACAGCCCATGTCTCTGGAGAAGGCCATGCCCGGGACCTACCTATATTGCATGTACCAACATTGGGTCACACCTATACACATATGTTAGGGACACATGCATGCAAAGTTTCTAGGATGGACGATGCTCCGGTGGTCTTTATCCGGCGAAACCCTAGACAGAGGGGGTTCGGAGATCTACCCCTATAGCTTTCTCCGTACGTGGCCTCGCCGATGGATCTTCTCCTTTATTTTGGTTTGTTTAGAACATATATACATAGAAAGCAAAGGTTGGGCCCACTTTACCATGAAATAGGCTCCGGTAGACCCGTAGCGGGAGTTTCCACGTACAGATCCTGGATTTCACCAAGTGTTAACAGCTCATGTATGTGAAGAAGGACATGCCCGGGGCCTACCTATATTGCATATACCAACCTTGGGTCACACCTATACACATATGTTAGGGACACATGCATGCATGTTTCCTACGTTAGACGATGCTCCGGTGGTCTATATCCGGCGAAACCCTAGACCGAGGGGGTTTGGAGATCTTCCCCTATAGCTCTCTCTATACGAGGCCTCGCCGATGGATCTTCTGCTTTATTTTGGTTTGTTTAGGACATATATACATGGAAAGCAAAGGTTGGGCCCATGCATGCAAGTTTCCTAGGGTTTATGATACTCCGGTGGTCTTTATCCGGCGTAACCCTAGACCGGGAAACCCTAGCTCCACGATAAAATGGTTTCAACACTACCGCACTTCGGTGTCGGAAAAGCATGTAATCTTTAACAACTTCTCCAAAATATGTGAGACAAAAAATTCACTCACATGCATGCGATAACACTTACACAATTTGTCGACCTCTTGCTGTGAGAGATAAGATTTGCAACGTTATTTCATGCAGACGCGTAGAGACTACTATTCGAAGGATACAAATTTTTCCAATTAGTAAACAATATAACCATGTTTAAATTATAATTACTAATAAACAAATAAGCACGAACAATAAGGAAGAAAGTAATCCAGAAAATGGCTATACGCCGACGGCATTCCTCGGCTTAGGCCCCCCCCATATGCCGACGGCCATTTAGACGCCGAGCGTGGCCGTCGGCATATAGATGACGCCGTTTCACCCCTCGGTCTGCCCTAGCCAATGGGCCACGTGGCATCCTTATACGCCGACGGCCTGTAGACGCCGAGGGTGGCCGTCGGCATACAGGCTACTATGCCGAGGGCAACGCTAAGCCGACGGGCTCCTTCGCGGGCTATCCTGGAGGCGTCCTACGCCGACGGCAACGACATTTGGCCGTCGGCGTAGGGCTCAGCCGTCGGCTTCTTCCCCCACTCCTGTAGTGGTTTGTGTGAGGAAGACAATGATCACAGAGGAGGATGTTGTAACCAACCAAATATATAGTGGGAAGTAAGACACGAGGAAAATAATGGTGAGTGCATGTGTCTATCTTTTTGAAAAGGAGTACATTATATCGTGAAAAATAGATATACATGAGCTTAGAGCATCTTCAGTCGCGACCGCAATAACCCTCCTAAAATGGCTCGCTTTGAGCAGCGGCCCCCAAACATGCCTTGGGTCCAGCGCGGCCCACAAAATAGTCCGGCGTCCTCAGGCTGACCTGTGTAAACAAGGGGGCACCTGGGACTCCGGACAGAAATGGTACCATCTTCAACATAGGATATTGACATGCGGGTGTCAGCAACCAGCGACCTAGCCCATTCTTCCCCGCTATAATGTATTTCCCATGCTCGAGGCATGTTCCACCCCCCGCTGCCACTGCTACCACTGCCATTGCCCCTCTCTCGTGTCGATAGTTCATCGACATCTACTCCAACCGCACAACGGCTCGCTACCTCTCTTACCGCTCCATCTTGACTTTCGCAACCTCGTATGCCAGGCTTCCACACAAGGTGTTAAATTCTTCAACAAACATGATATACCTTGGGTTAATCTAATATAGAATACATATCACACTAATGGCTCTAAGCCTGGAAGAATAACATATGGATATCCTTCTGGTGGAGATCTCATCTGAAATTACTTGATGCATTTAAAGCAATTGCAAGGTGTAACTTGGGAGATGGAAAATATGCTCTCTTCAGGACTGACATGTGGAGGGACGAATGCTTACATCACCAGCTCCCTCATCTTTTAACTTATGCCAAAATAAAATGGAATTGTCCATGAAGTAATTCATCAACAGTTCCTCCAAGATCTTTTTCACCTACCTCTCTAAGAACAAGCTTATGTTGAATTCCTTCAACTAGAACATATATGTCAAAGTGCTCTGGTGATTGTCCAAAGTTGAAATACTGATTCCTGGTCTTATATCTGGGGTAATGAAAACTTCTATTCCCAAAAAGCTTACGAAGTTATTATTGGTCATCATCCTTCTCCTCCTCATTTCTCATGGATTTGGGAATCATCTTGTCAAGCCAAGAATAAGTTTTTTTTGGGGGGTACTTCTACATGACAAACCGAATACCAGACCTGCTAGGGAGAAAAAAATTCAATTGCCAACCTATACTTGTGCTACTGCAGAATGCAACCGAGAAGAAACACTGAGTCACCTATTCTGGTCTTGCCCCCTTTGCAATAAAATGTTGGGTTTTTGTTTGTCCCCAAAGGTCCAGGAACATATCATATTTCGAAGCATTTTATGTCATAAGAAGCAAATTGAAAGTACCATTCTCAATGAAATTTATTATCCTAGTTGCATGGGGAATTTGGATAATCAAAAATAGTAAAATCTTCAACAACTAAATACCCAGGTTTAATGCATGGAAAACAATATATATTCAAGAACTGAAGATGGTCAGCTACAGAATGAAAAAAGCATGCTGACTCTTTCAAAGAATGGCTGCAATCACAAGTCCAGATTGAACTTAGATTTTGTTTTTTTTTGCTCTTTTTTGGTTCCCTTCTTGCAAATATATATACTTGTTATTTATTAATATAAAAATTTCATTGGGAAGCTCTCCCACTATTTACCTTTAAAAAAAGATGCTTGGCTGTTTGCCTAGGCTTCATTTTTAATTTTCTAGATTTTTGTTGCACTCGAAGATATTCGTCTTCTTGATTGCTAATTCCTTTATTCGCAGACTATGGACAGCGACAGCAAGATGATGATCCTTGCCTAGGAAGAGAATGCCATCGCCAATGAAAAAGAACACTTGACAATCCTCGTCTATCTTCTACAATTTCAAGCGGATGAGCTTAACAATGCCGTTCCCAGGCGTGGGCTTAGGATTTTGGGAAGAAGGAAGGCCAAAGAAAGTCAGAGAATGGAGGGTCATTCCATGCTATATTCCGGCCACCAATTGTGTACCCAGCAGATCCTCAAGGTGGTAGACTCACGCAAAGTTTGGTTCCCTTTGGAGATGCCCTCCGATTGCAGTGCTTGTTAGCCGTGCACTCCGCGATGGTGCTGAGGCCATGGTCCACAACGGTGTCAACGGAGCACGTAAAGGTGGAGAGGAAGCTAAATTATGGACAGGTTGATCAGCTCCAAGCCGCCATCCACCATTCTACATATGGAAAGTGATCGTAATGAGTGAGAAATGGTACTCCTCGGAGAGCACGGACAAGTCGTCATGCATGGTTTGGTATATCGATATTGTGACTAACATTTAGATGGAGACAGCTCCAGTATGTATTTCGACATCTCATTGTTCTTGAAGATGTTAAGGATGTGCTCTGATATGTCTCCAACGTATCCATAATTTTTGATGCTACATGCTTGTTTTTACACCATTTACTTAGTGTTTCGTTACACTTCGTGCCACTTTTATGCATTTTCTGGAACTGACCTACTAACAAGTCGCCACAGTGCCAGTTCAGTGTTTTCTGCTGTTTTTGTGTTTCAGAAAAGTTACACAGGAAATATTCTCGGAATTGGACGAAACCAAAGCCAGTCGCCCAGAATTTTACCGAAGCTTCCAGAGAACCGAAGAGGAGTTGGAGTGGGGCCACGAGGGGCCCACACACTAGGGCGGTGCGGCCAGGGGCTGGGCCGCGCCCCCTATGTGTGAGACCACCTTGGTCCACTCCTGACGTTGCCCCTTCGCCTATAAAGACCCCCCGACGGGAAAAACCTAAGGACCCGATCAGTTTTCCAGAACACATCGCGATCCGCCGCCGCCGTCGACCCAAAGACCAGGAGAGTCCAGAAGCTCTTCCCGGCACCCTGCCGGTGAGGGGAATCGCCACCGGAGGTCTTCTTCATCGCCATGCTTGCCTCCGGAGCGATGAGTGAGTAGTCTACCTTGGACTATGGGTCCATAGCAGTAGCTAGATGGTTGTCTTCTCCACCACATGCTTCATGTTTAGATCTCATGAGCTGCCCTACATGATTGAGATCACCGTTATGTAATTCTACATGTTTGGTTTGTTGGGATCCGATGAATATTGGTGTTATGCTTGAGTTAAAGTACTGAAATTTATCTTTTGTTATCTCTATGTTGTTTATGATCTTGCATGCTCTCCGTTGTTAGTAGCTATCTTGGCCGAGTAGTTGCTAGTGACTCCAAGAGGGGGTATTTATGCTCGATAGTTGGTTCATGCCTCTATTTAATCTGGGGGAGTGAAAGAAACCTCTAAGGTTATAGATGTGATGTTGCTACTAGGGGGAAAACAACATTTATATGCTCGAGGGCATATGCTTTGTTTACATTACACACTTTGCTTAATGCAGTTATTTGTTGTTCGCAACTTAATACTTATGGGGTGTTTAGACGATATCCCCGTGAGTGGATTATTAGTCATAGATGCAGTTGGATGGCGGTCTATGTATCTTATTGTAATGCCCAGAGTAAATCTCATAGTGATCCTCTCATCATATGCACGTTGTCTTTATTCTATCAATTGCCCAACTGTAATTTGTTTACCCAGCATGTATTATTTTATCTTATGGAGAGACACCGCTAGTGAACTGTGGACCCCGGTCCTATTTCCTTTATATTGCTATCACCTGTTTACTTTACTCGCATACTATTACTATTTTCCACTCGATACGCTCATTCCTTTGTTTCAAGCAAACCGGTGAGATTGACAACCTCATCGTAAGTTGGGAGCAAAGTATTTGGTTGTGTTGTGTGCAGGTTCCGCATTGCAGCTAGCAAAGCAAAGCTTGGACGAGGCGCCCTATAAATTGTCCTGAGCTGTCGCAAGCTAGCAAACATCACCTTCAGTCGTTTGGCTCCTTCCTCTCCTGATCGACATACCTTGGTTTCTTAACTAAGGGAAAAACCTTGCTTATATATTCATCATACCTTCCTCTTGGGGTTCCCAACTGGACGGTGAAAAGATAACACCACCGCAAGCATCAAAAACTTTTTCTGGCGCCGTTGCCGGGGAGGAAGAAGAAGATTTCTGCGAGGGGAGTTTTCGCACGCACATCCTTTACTTTGTTTTAAGTTTTGCTTTACTTTATTTATTTTTACTTGCATCGTTTTATCAAAAACCCAAAAAATGAGAATCCTTGGTAGTTGTTATTTCTTTACTATTAGTCATTATGTTGTTCCCTAAGTATGTTTTGGAGGACCTCTCAATAGGTAGTGGTTCAATTATTGGGAAAAGTAACATTGAGGAGTTCTTTAATCATATTAGTATGCATAAAAAAGTTGAGGAAAAGTCTTTGATTGAGCTTGCTCCTAGTTATGAAGTTGCTTCCTCTTATTTAATTCACATGTTAGAAGCTAGGTTTGCTAGCCTTAATCCCTTTTTGCAATACATGTTCCTTAAGCTTCATGAAATTGAAGATCCTGAAAAGAAAGCTTTCTTATTGGAAACTTTGTGCATAGAATTTAGAGATGTTGCCATTGAGGCTAGGAAAGTTTTTTAGAAATTTAATAAGCTTGGCTCACCTGTGGCGGTTGTTGGTACACCCAATGAATATTTTAGAGTGCCAATACCTTATAAACTTGCAGGAATTCATGATGTTTGGGAAAATAATTCTAGTTGGATTTGTCCTGAAAATCCTTTCGATGAAAGTAGTGTACCAAAGCGTGATCATAAGGGATGTTCAAAAACTCATTTGGACACAATTCCCTTCATTGTTTAAAAGACTCCTATAGTGGATCCTAATGCTTCTTTCATTATTACTTGATTCGCAATTTTCTGCGCCTAGCTCAAAGGCGTTAAAGAAAAACACTCTTGGGAGATAACCCAATGTTTTTACATTCAGATCTTTTTCTTTTATTTCAGTCTTGGAAGTTATTACTACTGTAATAACCTCTCCTTATCCTTTTTATTTCGTTTTTGTGCCAAGAGAAGCCTCTAATTTGAGTGAGGTAAGATTTGGGGATGTTGCTGTCCTGAAACTGTTTTTTGTGCTGCACCGTCAAAATTCATGAAAATTCTCTGTATATCTTTTGGACCTGCGATTTCTTGTGCATATGCTCCAGGTTATATCTAACCTTTAATTAGTTGAACACTTTTTTATTTGAGCAACAGAAAACCCCTTAAAAATTCGACCTTTGTCAGCTGTTCTGTTTTAACAGATTTCTGCCAATATTTGTGTTTGCCGCTTTATCGCTTTCTTTTTGAGTTATTTTGATCACGGAACTTTTGGGGAAGTTGCTACAATAGTATATGCTTAATATGTGGTGGTTTTAGGTTGAAACGAGAAGCAAAAAAGAGTTGATTATATGTTATGCTTACACTAATGTTGCTAATAGATTTGTGTTTAGTTTTGTATGAAGGAAGTTTTCAAGTGTAGGGATCAGAGAGTGATGAGATGAGTTGAAGAATGGATAAAAGCTCAAGCTTGGGGATGCCCATGCATCACCCCAAGAAATATCTAAGAAGTACAAGCGTCAAAGCTTGGGGATGCCCCCGAGGCACCCCTTCTTCATCGGCAAAAATCAGGTCACCTTTCGAGACACTATATTTTTATTGCTTCATGCATTATGCGTTTTTCTTGGAGCATCAGTTGTTTTTAGTTTTTAGTTTAGTTTAGTTTAGTTTGCTGCAATAAATGGTTGGACCCCAACAAATTTCTTTTGGAGAAGTTGCCTTGCTTTCCATTTGCCAAGAACACTCCGTTTTTTACACTATTTATTTCAACGAGTGTTCTTCTTTTTCTAGAACTGCGTTTAGTTTTCGATTTTTGCCTTGATATGTGTTCAGACCTTGTTATATCTTTTCATCAAGGTGTATTTTTGCCTCTGGTCTATATTGGTTTTCATCAAAAGAGGTGTTCATAAAAAGTTTGAGTGGTGTTGGAAAAAAGAAAAAGCTTTATGCAAAAAAGTGGTACAAGAAGGAGCTTGTGTAGACTGCGGCCTAGGCTTTTGCATGTCATGCTTGATGTCTTTTTGATAGTATGCTTAGTGGTTTTACTGTAGCATGACTTGTCTCAAATAACTGAAATTGCTTAATGAGCCTTTGAAAGAATCATGCGTTGTTTTTATTATTTGGAAGCATTATTTTGGTTTTCTCCTTGATGCTTTATTTGGGTTGACTTGGCGCATGCTCACACATGTTAGAATCTTACAAAGTCGCCAATAGCCTCTATGATCATTTAGTTTTTGACTTTTTATGCCATCTTATGCTTCTTTTAATGTCGCTTTGTCGCTTTCCATGATTATGGCCGTTATTGCTCTCTTAGTTGGTCGCTCCCAGTCTTTTGCTAGCCCTCGCCTTGTACTGAGTATGAGCTCTACTCGTGCATCCAACTCCTAAAAATCAAGTTTTGCCAAAGTGTCCACCATACATACCTATTAGCAATTTGCTATTCCAAGTAAATTTGACTTGCTTTTATTTACTCTTCAAATTAAACTCTTACCAGTGTTATGCGAAAATTGGTCAGTAAAGCTCTCACGAACCGGAAGGCACACTTCGCTTTTTCTCGTTCTTAAAAATTTGACATTGTGGTCTCTTATGTTGAGTTGTTATGCTTGCAAGTTGTAAGTTGGAGACTAGCCCAGTCGATATCGTGATCTTTTGTTTATGGATACTCGCGGTGTGAAATGAATTGGGAATCTTGCGGGATCATGGAGTTTGTATAGTGTTAGAGAAACGCCTGGGCCACCAATCTAAGCCATGCATAATTCATGATGGAAATTTGCAACATGCCCATAGTGGACATTCAACGACGCATCTCAAAATAAAAAGCTATACAAATGGTAAATAAAAGAGATGTCGAGGTGTTCATTGTCTGCTTGTCCTGTCATTTTGATGTGGGCTTGTTCCATGTCATCGGGCACGGAGGTACCACGTTGGCGGTTCTCGATGATACGTATATACTTACAATGACAAGAGCCTTGCTTGGGACTCTAAGTAAAGTAGCATAAGGTTTGGGTACTCGTATTCACGGGACACGAGATTTTCAACTTATGATTTGTCAAGCATATGCAGCATAAGTGTTCTCGCATTAACTTTAACCATTCAAGATGCTTATGATGGGGGCAATGAGAGCTCAAAGCCGGTAAGTACCATAATTTTTGAAGTTTATAAAACTTGCAATCATTGCTTCCCTCCGCGAAGGGCCTTTCTTTTACTTTTATGTTGAGTCACCACCTTCTACCTTTATGCACCATTAAGAGAACATAGTTGTCATTCTGAGTATAATATGCATTGTCCCAAAGTTTTCATTGATTGATTCATGATGTTGGTTTCACTTGTTCTTAAATTATTTGTATCTAGTCGCCCTCTTAACTTGAAGGTGTCCTATGCATTTATGTTTTGCTCTCCATAAAGGACAAGCTGAAAACCATTTGTATATTTTTCTTTATGATTTGAACACACGTTTGACTTTCATTGTTTCATTTTCATGATCTTTTGTTTGTGTTCATTTTCATGTTTATAACATGGTTGCTAAGTTTCTTCTATCAAGATTATGTCTTTCATGCCCATGTTTTAAGTTCTTTTGATCCCAGCTCACAACGCTTACATATATGATCAAAATTGTGTAGGTGCATGTCACCTCAAAAATTATTTCTTTTGTTATCACTTACCTACTCGAGGACGAGCAGGAGTTAAGCTTGGGGATGCTGATACGTCTCCAATGTATCCATAATTTTTGATGCTCCATGCTTGTTTTTACACCATTTGCTTAGTGTTTCGTTACACTTCGTGGCACTTTTATGCATTTTCCGGAACTAACCTACTAACAAGTCGCCACAGTGCCAGTTCCCTGTTTTCTGCTATTTTTGTGTTTCAAAAAACTTACACAGGAAATATTCTCGGAATTGGATGAAACCAAAGCCAGTCGCCCAGAATTTTACCGAAGCTTCCAGAGAACCGAAGAGAAGTTGGAGTGGGGCCACGAGGGGCCCACACACCAGGGCGGCGCGGCCAGGGGCTGGGCCGCGCCCCCTATGTGTGAGACCACCTCGGTCCACTCCTGACGTTGCCCCTTCGCCTTTAAAGACCCCCCGACGGGAAAAACCTAAGGACCCGATCAGTTTTCCAGAACACATCGCGATCTGCCGCCGTCGTCGACCCAAAGATTGGGAGGGTCTAGAAGCTCTTCCTGGCACCCTGCCGGAGAGGGGAATCGCCACCGGAGGTCTTCTTCATCGCCATGCTTGCCTCCGAAGCAATGAATGAGTAGTCTACCTTGGACTATGGGTCCATAGCAGTAGCTAGATGGTTGTCTTCTTCATCATGTGCTTCATGTTTAGATCTCATGAGCTGTCCTACATGATTGAGATCACCGTTATGTAATTCTACATGTTTGGTTTGTTGGGATCCGATGAATATTGGTGTTATGCTTGAGTTGAAGTACTGAAATTTATCTTTTGTTATCTCTATGTTGTTTATGATCTTGCATGCTCTCCGTTGTTAGTAGCTATCTTGGCCGAGTAGTTGCTAGTGACTCCAAGAGGGGGTATTTATGCTCGATAGTGGGTTCATGCCTCTATTTAATCTGGGGGAGTGACAGAAACCTCTAAGGTTGTAGATGTGCTGCTGCTACTAGGGGGAAAACAACATTCATATGCTCGAGGGCATATGCTTTGTTTACATTACACACTTTGCTTAATGCAGTTATCTATTGTTTGCAACTTAATACTCATGGGGTGTTCGGACGATATCCCCGTGAGTGGATTATTAGTCATAGATGCAGTTGGATGGCGGTCTATGTATCTTGTTGTAATGCCCAGAGTAAATCTCATAGTGATCCTCTCATCATATGCACGTTGTCTTTATTCTATCAATTGCCCAACTGTAATTTGTTTACCCAGCATGTATTATTTTATCTTATGGAGAGACACCGCTAGTGAACTGTGGACCCCAGTCCTATTTCCTTTATATTGCTATCACCTGTTTAGTTTACTCGCACTGTTTACTTTACTCACATACTATTACTATTTTCCACTCGATACGCTCATTCCTTTGTTTCAAGCAAACCGGTGAGATTGACAACCTCATCGTAAGTTGGGAGCAAAGTATTTGGTTGTGTTATGTGCAGGTTTCACGTTGCAGCTAGCAAAGCAAAGCTTGGACGAGGCGCCCTATAAATTGTCCTGTGTTGTCGCAAGCTAGCAAGCATCACCTTCAGTCGTTTGGCTCCTTCCTCTCCTGATCGACATACCTTAGTTTCTTAACTGAGGGAAAAAACCTTGCTGCTATATTCATCATACCTTCCTCTTGGGGTTCCCAACTGGACGGTGAAAAGATAACACCAATGCAAGCATCATGCTCCGTCATAGGGGACATGGAAGAGGAGCTGCCCTGACCATGTTGCTATGCCTAATGCGTTGTACGGGACGAGCCGCCGCGACACCCGGTTCAAGCGAAGCGCCAGCAGCATTATCAACATCCTCAACACCACCGAATAGCAAGAACATCATCCCGGAGAGAACCACACATAGGGACGACATCGGCATGTTGTGCACCTTTGAAATGGACATGGAAAGCATGAGTTAGAACCAGTCACACATGTCGCTGACAATGACCCCTCTGACATGGCGATGCGGCCAAAGCTTGGGGTTGAGCAGTAACCCTCGTACATTAAACAAGACCTGACAAAAAAATTGGGAGATCGAGTAGTAGTTCGAGATCATAATTGAATATCACGAAACTAGTATGGACTAAATTATCGGTAACCTCATTCGGCTCCCAAAACCATATGCTCCTACATGTGGAAGCATAAATTTTGTGAATGTCAAAAAATATGATTTTATTTTGGACATTTCTATGTTCATGTTAGATGGTTAATTATTTGCAATTTTGATGGAAAAAATACAAATATTGCAACCTGTGCAAAAAAAAGGTAAGTTGAGCATCAAATTTATTGCTTGTTTAGAACCCACAATTTGTCTTTTTATTGGAAAAGCATGCGTGTTGATTTTTGCATGACACTTTGGACAGACCCTTTACTTAAGATGTCTCAATTTCTAGCACTGATTGTACAAACTTCCTGATAGGATATACCGAAGCAGGCGCGTTTCATTCTTCATTTGATCGATAAAAACGCTGAGGTGTTTCATTCTACATTTGATCGACAAAAATGCCGAGGTGTATATATTTGTTGTTCCATATTGTGTTTGTATCCCTCACCTACTAGACAAACTAGAAACTCATCGTCTTCTCGTGCACACCTTATCCCTTCCCCTCTCTTTCGTGAATATAGATACAATTGTAAATTGTCGTCATCTATTCTTCTTCCATGTCTCCAACACCTCTCCCTAACCAAAACCTCGCACGCCACCCTAGTTTGGCTACTTCTACCCCATCTAGTCACCTAGCTTCTCAATGTATTTATCTATGTCTTTCCGTGCGTGCGACAGTTGAGGTTACTGCTAATTGCTTCTCTCCCGGTGTCTCTAATTTCCCACATCGACTCTTCTCCCGTTGGCTTCTTTGTTTGCTACTTTTTTTCATTCTTAGTTTCCAACACGTTGAATAAGAGTAAGAGTAGATTATTGAAGTGTGGATGAGTTACTAGACCTTACTATCTGCTCGTGTGAACAAATATATAGGGAAAACATTATGCATACTATTGAAAGCTGGTGAAGTATTTATTCATGTTTTATTTTGTTTCCATTTCTTTCATTTGTTAATGCAGTTATGTTTCTCACTTTACTGAAGAATTTCCCATGTGCTTGCCCGTGATCTTCAGATTCAACTGCGCCCATACATGTGCTTTTCTCTACAGAAAGTTGTAGTTGAGCAATACTGTACTTGTAAAAGAGGGCAGACTTGATCTTACCAGTTAATTCATGTGGATCCACAGCCCAGCTCGCTCCAACGATGAGCAGCTCAGCAAGTTAGCGCTAATCTCTCGACTAATCCATTTTCCGTTGTGGCTGTGCGTGTACTGCGGCTGGTGTACTAACCTGTCGGACGAAGAGATCTTATCCAAGAGTTTAGCCCTCCGTTCCGTATGAAGCAAGTACGGCATACTGGATTTCTGAATAAAAAAAAGGTTGCTTTCGACGAAAAGTATATCGCAGCTCACAGGAAAGGGGGCAGAAAGCTGGTGGCCGTTGAATGGTCGGACGAGTCACACGGTCAAGGTATGATCGGAGGGCGCATGCCGCCGTATCGTATCGACCGCCGTTGCCGCTGTTGACTTGGCCGGTGGCTCTTTCTTTTGACTTGATGGAACCGATGCTGCAGTTTCCGGTCGGTCGAAGATGGCACATACTCATCATGCTTATCCGCAAGACACAGACTTGCAGCGCATTTAGATGCGCATTATTTGTATATTGTCTGCTTTGTGTTGCTTCTCCTGACCGACAAGAAGACTCAGCAAGCAATATCCACTCTGGAGTCTGGAGTACACTCACTATCGAAACAGGGGACTTGTTCGGCAATCCGGCGTGGCTATTAATCTGAACGATCTTATTTTTTTGTGAGCCAGGAGAATCGGAATCAAAATGGAATTAGCGCTAATCCATTATGTTTCTCTGTAGAATTCCTAGCTACCCGTCCGTTCATGGCACGTGAACGATCTAAGGGATCTTAGTTTTGGAGATCCCTTCAAAACATAAAGCATGAGATTAGAACGGGGTCACCTACTCCATAGTAGATGGAGTGGGACTCTGTTCTGATTAGACTCATGGCTAGGTGGACGACTTCTTAGATTGAACTTCCCGCAACTGTTCGCCATCTGCTCTAACCCGATGCTACTTGTGGCCAGTGCGGGTCATAGGAGGTGGGATATCCCGTTTCGACGGATGTTTGGCCCGGAGGAAACCGTAGCGTGGGATGCGCTACGGGCTAGGCTCCCCGCCACGCTTTCGGAGTCCCCCGATAGCGTTCGGTGGCACTTGTCTACTTCAGGGATCTTCACGGTTAAGTCCGTCTACCTGGCCCTATGTAGAGGGTTCACTCTGACGTGGACGTCTCCTTTGTGGAATGCCCCTTTGCCTTTTAAGACCAAGATATTTGTGTGACAGTTGCTTCGGGACCGCCTCCCCACAGCGGTGGAGGTTGCTAAACGACATGGGCCAGGTAATGGCCAGTGTCCTCTTTGCGCCATCCCGGAGACGACTCACCACATTATTTTTACCTGTCCTGCTGCCCGCTTCTTATGGAGTTTCGTTGCCGAGGCCCTAGGCCCTGAGTGGCAGGCCTTAGACCTTGGTGAGTTTCTTGAGGAGCAATCAAACCGTACTGGAGGGAGGAGGCGTCTCTTCTGGCTTGTGTTTGCAGCGATGTCTTGGACCTTATGGACTATTCGTAATAAGATGGTTATCGAGCATATCTTCCTAAGGCGGGCGTCTGACTTTGTGTTCAAATTTTTGACGTTTTTACAGCAGTGGTATCCACTCTGTAGGCAGCGGGACAGGAACGGCTAGACGGCATGCTGGAGGACCTCCGCGGCACGCCACTTATCTACGCAGTCGTTGAGTTGCTCTCCTCGTAGCGGGAGAGACGTATCTTTCATTCTTTATGTTGTTGGGCATGTCTGTGCTGTTGTCCCATCAGACTTTTATTTATTCTCTGAGTACTCTTAAACATTATATAGATGTGGTTACTTTATTTATAAAGCAGAGCGAAAAGCCTGTTTGGTGAATTCCTAGCTCCAAAATAGGTCTTGGACTCGGACTGTTCTTTCGTCAAGCGGCAGGTTTGGCGTGCAAAATCACGCCCCCAGCCTCTCACGCTACAATTCTGCAGAGACCTTAGTTTTGTTGTCTCCTCCGTTCAACGGTTATTTTTCTTCTCTCTACTCTTCCTTTCACGTGCAGATACTCAACACGCACCGAAAGAAGATTTAAAAGGCCTTGTGTCAAGAGCGTCTCTTCAGTTGCAATGAACAAGGCAAATTTCAGTACGATTACGAAGATATCAACTTAAAACTCCTTTCATTTCTATTAAATCATCAGCACCAGTTAAATCGAATGAACGAATCATCACAAGTACGTACACGACAACATTCTAGCCGATCAAGTCCCCTATACACAATCAAGAAACGGGCGAGCTCAGTGCATCACGACTGTGTCGAAGCAGTTGATGCCGTCGAACGCCAGCTCGAACCCAGCACGCCGCTGCGCTGCCGGATTCCCGTAGAAGAACCCCTGCTCCTTCTCAGCGTCTGCCCTCCTAGCCGTCGCCGGCTTAGCCGCGCTGCCGCCGGAGACCAGCTTGGTGATTGCGCCTGGGGCCATCACCGATGTGCCGTAACCGTCCAGCGGCGCCTCGCAGAAGACGAGTGCCGTCAAGAACCTCTCCATCGCCATGGATGAGCTGTTGCTGCCGCTGCTGACTGCTCTGTTATTCGGTGAAGCAAGAGATGGAATGGACTGGTGTCTTTGCTCCGTTTGCTCTGTGATGTCGAACCGCTTCGAGGGGGAGATTTTATAGAGGTCCAGTTCAAACCGTGTGCGCCTGCGGGAGAGGAGAGCGCACGTGTAGGAGCCGGAGTCGGAGAATTGCGACCGTGTCGTACTCTAGGTTAACACGGAGCCGAGTCTACTTTGTCTCGATACCGCGCGCGGACGCGGAAGCGGAAGTGCGGAACCCACCGGGACGTCCTGGTTGATCTCATCCGATCCACCATCGGACAGGTTACTCTGAAGCGTCATACCTTATACTACCTTAGATCCTTGGATCAGACGATGGTGACGCTCTTTAACACCCCCGTAGTAATGTAATAATGAATGCTTATACTCTCAAACTCTGAAATAATGAAATAAAGGAAAGTCATATGTATCTTTTTGATGCAGATGCTGGAGTTTTTCCCCATTAAAAAAACAGCTTATTTGTTGTGGTCAATCTCGTCTCCTAGTCTAGAAAGCTACGGAGGAAACCCTAGATCTGGGTCTTCCAGATCAGACGATGGCCGCGTGCATCGTCGTTCTCCCCCATGGGCCATCATTTTTTAAGCTGGTGCTGGCTGGAGGGGCTCTCAGGTGGAGCAGTTTGCATCTACCTCGTCGACAACGACAAGACTCGTCGGCGGCGTGGCACAACGGGGTCTCGGCAATGGACGTGGCTTGATGGAATTGTGTAGGACAGTGGCACTGTACGATGTCCTGGTTGCATTCATGGCAAGTCATGCAAGACCAATTGACGAGGTTCTATCCCGGCAATGCCCATGCTTGAGGGCTTTCGATCTATGGAGCGTATGTGGGCGCTTGGCGGATTCGACGGCTTTAGACAGAAATAGGGGGTGCACACGAATTTACCCAGGTTCGGCCCCCCGAAGGGTAAAGGCCTACATCCTGTTTGTCTGATCTTGTATTGCTGGTATATGTGGAGCTGTTACAATGGTGCGCAGATGCAATCTGGCGGAGGTGGAAGGAGATGGCGTGGCTAGCATATGCCTGTTTGGATGTCTATGCACTACTAGGGAAACCCTTATCTGTGGCGCACCAATTTAGGCTTCAGTGGCGTACCCCTGGTGAGCCACGCATATCAAGCCACTGTTATTTATTACCAGTGGCGCACGGCTGCATGCGCCACAATTATGTGCCCTATCCGTGGCGCACCTAGATGTGGTGCGCCACGCATAATATCTGCGACGCACCACATTTAGGTGCGCCACGCATAGGGTGCGCCACTGGCAATAAAAATGGTGCTCCACTGATATGTTTTCTATTTGTATTTTTTTCGAGAATACAGCAGAAATACATAGTATACAACATAAAAATATATAGTATACAACAGAAATGCAAAGATATACACATCAGTAACACAGGAATTCACCAAAATACATCAATATGAAGTCAAGTGTCGGAAGACATCAATATAAAGTCAAGTGTCGAAATACATCAATATGAAGTCAAGTGTCGAATCATTACACAAGTTAAGTACAACTTTGATCATTACATAACATATATGGAGTTACATATCACCTAGACTACTATATGAATGAATAGATCACACCGGCGACGACGATGAGCAAGATCGAGACCATGATCAAGAACTTCATCCGATTCTTCTTCCACACATGTCTCCTCCACTTGGAGACCGCGAGCTCTCTTGTCTTGTACCCTTTGTAGCAGTTGCCGCTGAAGTTGGTCACCTGTGCCTGGCAGTCCTCCCACTCCTCGTAGACTCCTAGAACCCGACCACTGTACACCACGTACCACTTCGTCATCTCTCTATAGACATGTAGTATATATGTTATGCAACGAAAGGAATGACAAAGTGCAAAAACATGCTTGCATGATCACAAATACTATGGCAAGGATTCATAAGCCTAGAATAAAACATAGCATGGATGACGATCGATCATATATAAGCAAGTCCAACATCGACCGTCAAGGCATTACAAGCCTCGGCAAGTTAAGGTTTACACACACATGTCCAACAATAGTTCAGAAACAACACTAGGATAGTAAAGTTTACGATACATCGACCCAACACCGCTAGCTAGCCACAGACATCATGTAGTCCTCGTCGGGAACAGGCGCACGCCCTCTCTCGTCATGAACGTCCTTGTGTCGCGCTGCCTGTCGAGGCGTCCTTCGATCTCGCGGTTAGTCAACGCTACGCCACAATGCATGATCACGCCGGTTGAGTCGACGTCTTCATGAAGGACTTGCGCGATCTGAGTCTGGATGCGCCAGAAATCTTCCATAAGGTCCACATCATCGATCGCCGCAAACTTTTCGGCCCATGGTCGAAGATTAGATGGTAGCACCCTGATCCGCGAATCCCGGACGATCCCCTTCAGGTGATGGAGGGCGTAGAAGGCCTCCTTCACACTGCCAGGCGGCTGCTTGACACATGGAAACTTTGTCTGGTGCATGAAGATATGCTTGCCATTCTTGACTCTCTCGCCACCCTTGGTGAATTTGCCCCCCTTGTCGGCGTAGAATTGTAGAGCTTCATCGAGCACACTCTTGATTCGACCATAGTTCTTCATCGGCTTTGTTTCACTCGATGAGTCAAAGTATGTTGCTTGCGACCACCTTGGGCAAATGGATATGAGTGAGCAGTATATGCCTCTGCGCAGCACAATTGAAAAATAAATTGTTGTAAGAGGACCAATCGGAGAATCTAAGAAAGAAGTTTTCACGGCGGTGTTCACTTACTCGGGAAAGAAAGGCAGAAGAATGGAGTCGATGGTCGGGTTCTCCACAAAGATATTCCCAAGGTACTCCTTCACCGTTGCCCGGTCCGCCTCGTTCACCAAGGCAACGTCACGCATGAAGTAGGGGTCTACTATCACAATGCCCTTGGTCTTCTCCCTCTTCGCCTTCAACGCCATATGAAGCGTGTATAGATGGACCAAGTTATAGTCCAGGCGGTTGGAGTGCAGCAGATTGTAGATGTCCTTGTACCGCACGAAGAAGATTTCAGCGGGTGATGTATCGACGAAGCCATGGCCCTCCGGCACCTTGATTGTGTAGACCGGGTACCCGGGATTCTTTTCTTGGAGAAGGCGCTCCTCGAGATACTGGATACTGTCGTGCAAATTCACGATCGCTCCACCCGCGTTGGCGAGCATCTCCTTTGTCAGCATCGGCCGACCCGCTATGTGCCTGGGGAAATCACTGGGCTCTTCTCGCACGCCGTCCTCAGCCCGGAGTATCTTCCTCAGAGACGGCTGGCTCGAAGCCTTCTTGCTCCGGCTATGCTTCTGGCCCTTCTTCTTCTTCTCGACAGGAGTTGTGGATTGCAACTTATCCGGCACGGGAGCAGCGGATTTCAGCTGCTCATCGACCGCCTTGTGGAGTGTGGTGGGGCTGATAACATTGGCCGGATTGGGTTGTGTGGTTGCGGCTTCCGGAGGCGTCTCCTGAGAACCGTCGCCGAACCGCAGACGTTGCGTGCATGACAGGGGACGACCGGCTTGTTGACCACGGGAGGCTGGATCTCCAAGAGGAGGCATGTAGATTCCTTTGTTGGCCCCGATGTCGAGGAAGCCGTCAATTTCATCGCGGGGATCATCGCCGCGGTTAGGTGGAGCGTCGTCCACGTGCTCGGGTGGAGGCGACGGCGTGTGCGCGGCTAGCTGTTGATGCCTCTTGGTGGCGGGGACGAACACCGGTGGCCGTGTCTTTTTAGCGGGGGCAGCCGCGGGGCGCTGATCATCCTTTGCAAGGCGAATATGTGACTTCGGCCATAGCAAGGGCCAGCCGACGCAACCTCCGAGAGATTAATGCTCATGGGCTCCATGAGGTTGCATGGGAGGATCAATGCCATCGCAACCCTTCAAAGGACGCACCAGGGCGACCCTGAACATGCCAGCAGGGATGGGCAAGTTGTGCATCAGGGGGTTCTTCGGTTGGCATATGGTACCCTTGCCTACATCCTTCAGCACGCCGTTCACATAGTGCAGCAAGGTGCAACTAGTGTCCTGCGGGAGAACATGTTGGGCATCATTATCAGATGGTACTCATCAAAAAAAACGGTAGAGTATGAAGTCGAGCCTACGATTAGTTACCTTGGTAAGGGCATCGAGGTTGGCTAAGGTGGACACGCGAGGCTGCATGGGCTGCGGTGGAGGCGGCTGATACGTCTCAAACGTATCTATAATTTTTGATGCTCCATGCTTGTTTTTACACCATTTGCCTAATGTTTCGTTACACTTAGTGGCATTTTTATGCATTTTCCGGAACTAACCTATTAACGAAGTGCCACAGTGCCAGTTTCCTATTTTCTGCTGTTTTTGTGTTTCAGAAGTGATACACAGGAAATATTCTCGGAATTGGACGAAACAAGTTCCTGAAGTCTTATTTTACCCGGAAGCTTCCAGAGATCCGAAGGAGAGTAGGAGGCGAGGGACCAGGGGCCCACACGCACAGGTGGCGCGGCCAGCCCCTGGCCCGCGCCACCCCCGTGTGTGGCCGCCTGGCCCCTCCTCAGACATCGCCCCTTCGCCTATAAAGACCCCCCGACGAGAAAAACCTAAGTACCCGATCAGTTTTCCAGAACACATCGCGATCCGCCGCCGCCGTCGACCCGAAGATCGGGAGGGTCCAGAAGCTCTTCCCGGCACCCTGCCGGAGAGGGGAATCGCCACCGGAGGTCTTCTTCATCGCCATGCTTGCCTCCGGAACGATGAGTGAGTAGTCTACCTTGGACTATGGGTCCATAGCAGTAGCTAGATGGTTGTCTCCTCCACTATGTGCTTCATGTTTAGATCTCATGAGCTGCCATACATGATTGAGATCACCGTTATGTAATTCTACATGTTTGGTTTGTTGGGATCCGATGAATATTGGTGTTTATGATTAAGTTGCTGTACTGAATTATATCTTTTGTTATCTCTATGTTGTTTATGATCTTGCATGCTCTCCGTTGTTAGTAGCTATCTTGGCCGAGTAGTTGCTAGTGACTCCAAGAGGGGGTATTTATGCTCGATAGTGGGTTCATGTCTCTATTTCACCTGGGGGAGTGACAGAAACCTCTAAGGTGGTAGATGTGCTGTTGCTACTAGGGAGAAAACAACATTCATATGCTCAAGGCCATATGCTTTGTTTACATTACACACTTTGCTTAATGCAATTATCTATTGTTCGCAACTTAATACTTCTAGGGTGTTCGGATTGATATCCCGGGGAGTGGATTATTAGTCATAGATGCAGTTGGATGGCGGTCTGTGTATTTTGTTGTAATGCCCAGAGTAAATCTCATAGTGATCTTCTTGACATATCACGTTATCTTTATTCTATCAATTGCCCAACTGTAATTTGTTTACCCAGCATGTGTTATTTATCTATGGAGAGACACCACTAGTGAACTGTGGACCCCGGTCCTATTTCCATCATATTGCTATCACCTGTTTACTTTACTCGCACTGTTTATTTTACTCGCATACTATATTGTTTTCCACTCGATACGCTCATAACCTTTGTTTCAAGCAAACCGGTGAGATTGACAACCTCATCGCAAGTTGGGAACAAAGTATTTGTTTGTGTGTGTGCAGGTTCCACGTTGCAGCTAGCAAGCAAAGCTTGGACGAGGCGCCATATATAAATTGTCCGCTGCTGTCGCAAACTAGTCCGCATCACCTTCAGTCGTCATTGTCTCTCCTCTCCTGACCGACATTAAACCTTGGTTTCTTAACTGAGGGAAAACTAGCCGCTACACTCATCATACCTTCCTCTTGGGGTTCCCAACGGGCTGGTCATTCACCACGCACAAGGACATTCTGCTCCCACGTCAACCACACGCCATCAGCTTATTTTCTGGCGCCATCAACCGGTAGCAGCTACTTTTTCTGGCGCCGTTGCCGGGGAGGAAGAGAAGACTTCTGCGAGGGGAGTTCTTCGCACACACATTCTTTACTTTGTTATTGTTTTGCTTTACTTTATTTATTTTACCTGCATTGCTTTATATCAAAAACCCCAAAAAATTAGAATCCTTGGTAGTTGTTTTTACTTGTTTACTTTCGTTTTGCTGAAATGGCCAATCCTGAAAACACCAAGTTGTGTGACTTCACTAGCACGAACAATAGTGATTTTATCTGCACTCCTATTGCACCACCTGCTACTGCTGCAAACTTTTATGAGATTAAGCCTGCTTTATTGAACCTTGTTATGAAAGAGCAATTCTCTGGTGCTAGTACTGAAGATGCTGCAGCTCATCTCAACAATTTTGTTGAGCTATGTGAGATGCAGAAATATAAGGATGTTAATAGTGATACTATTAAGCTCAAGTTGTTTCCTTTTTCCTTGAGAGGAAAAGCTAAAGATTGGTTGCTGTCTTTGACTAAGAATAGTATTGATTCATGGGCTAAGTGTAAGGATGCTTTTATTGGTAGATACTATCCTCCTGCTAAGATTATAGCTTTGCGTAGCAATATTATGAAGTTTACTCAGTTTGATAATGAACATGTTGCTCAAGCTTGGGAAAGAATGAAATCTATGATAAAGAATTGCCCCACTCATGGACTGACTACTTGGATGATTATCCAAACTTTTTATGCAGGACTGAATTTTTCTTCAAGGAACCTACTTGATTCAGCTGCTGGAGGCACTTTTATGTCCCTTACCTTGGGCGCCGCATCAAAGCTACTCGACAATATGATGGTAAATTATTCTGAATGGCACACCGTGTCGTCGTGGTGAAACAACATATGCCATAGGATGGCTTAAATGGGGGCCGAACTAGATGCTGGAGGATTCGGGAGAGGGGAACGAGCTAAAGAGTACGACAGAAAGGAACACAGATCTACCCAGGTTCGGGGCTCTCGTAAGGAGATAACACCCCTACTCCTGCTCTACTGGTTGTATATTTGGATCGACGGAGTACACAACAATGGTGCTTCCAAGCTCTCTGCCAGAGGAGGAAGATGAACTGCTAAGAGTAGGAACACAGAGTGACCAACCCTTTTCCAGGGCTCCCTATGCCACCTTATATAGTGGTATCCAGGGTTACAACGGTCATATGAGACCAGCAGACACGAGCTACACTCCAAATAGGACTTGCTGACGAAGGCAACGACCCTTGACTTCCTCCCTGATTGCTCTCGATGGGACTTCATATCCCTGTACCTTGTACTTCCAGGACTGTGACCTTACCACTCTGAGGTAAGCTTGTACTTGTGCACAGTGAGGGTAGGTAACCTCCACTGTGCACCCTGCCATCTTACTCTCCTACCATGCTTGGATGTTTTCTTCCTTGATTGTAGGGATGTGACACATTGGCTGACTTATGTATCCCGGATACGACCGTTGGCCATACACTGGACGCATATGCCGGACCAACGACCCATGACGGTCGGGTAATTCGGCCTCCCTGTTCCTGCACAACACATCAAAATAGATAGGCCGGCATATCTGAGTATATGCCGGCACTCCTCAGTCAGTATTCCGGTTAATCCGGCATATCCAAGTATCAGCCGGGATACGCATATACCCCGGCCCAGCCTATGCCCTTATATCCCGGCTAGACCTTTTCTTGGTCAACCGGCATAAAGCCAATCATAGTCCTTGTATCTTTCTAGCCTCTTGACCCTACCGGGGGTCATCCCCCCGACACTAGTCCCCGAAGCTGCCGAGGTTCCCCAGTCATAACTGTGGAGCCTTGACAGGTTCAACATATCTTCTTTTCATTATACTCCGGTTCTCCGGTATATCCCGACGATCGGATTATATGCCGGGACATCCGCACATATCCCGGCCACTGTTCCTTCTCCAAATGTTATTCCGGCCAGTCCCGAGGGTATTCTGGATGGAACATATACATCGGGCAATTATTCCAATATATAGACGAGTCTTCCTCGAGAAGCCATGCCTGACTGTTTGCATCGAACATTGCAACTGCCCTGTCACCTCGAACGGTCACACGATGTGACGGTTCACAGCGCAGTTACTCCTTGCCATCATTGCGTCATGGCTTGGTTACAGGAACCGCCGCCCCACTCTGCGCCGCCACGTGGCGACTTACCGCAGAAATGGTCGTGGTAGTGGAACACTCCCCACGACCCCCATGACCGGCCTCCTCGGTATAAATACGGGGTGGGGGTAACTTATTCTTTTTACCCCCACACAGTCTTCGTCTTCCTCAGATCCTCTGCCCCTCGCGCTTCGCCGCCGGACCAAGAAACCGAGAAGGAAAGCCGCCGCCGTCGCCCACCTGCACGCCGGCGCCTCCGCTTGCCGACGTCCGGCGTCACCGTCGACGACGCCGCCGCTCCTCTCTGCGACATCGCTGAGAGATCGGAGCTTCCTCTGCACGCTCGCCGTCGTTCCACCGCCGCCGGCCAAGCTTCGGTAAGCTTCTCTTTCTCTGTTCTTGCTCTTCATCCCTCCTGCCTCTTACCACGATAGCCCTGCTAGCTCGAATCTGCGGTAGCTTCATTGCTTGATGTCTCTTTGACTCGATTTAGCATTGCCAGTGATATCTCTTTAGAGTACAACGCTGTTCTTCCGTGGGGATTATATCCACGTTTATTTCCGGTTTTAACTGCCTCGGTAGATCTTCTATTTCTGCTAACATTGGTGAGAGCTGTATGCCGGAGAGACTAACCTCCCTCTTTTCTCCGGCCTTGATAGGAATAACATCACGGGACTCCGGCTATCACGCCTTGTACCGGCCATCCCGATGGCTTCATCGAGCATGACAGGTACCTCGGCCTCGGAGGAAGATACCTCGGCCCGGGTCCAAGTACGCTCTGGCTGGGAGGGGTCGGAGGTCACCCCGGCCGACATATCCTGGGTCACCTCCACCAGGAGAGTCCCGGAGGGCGTAGCATGCCGGCTACCGGCGGGAGAAACTGTGCCGGCACCTGAACCCGGCGAACGCGTCGTCTTCATCGCCCACTTCGAGCGGGGCTTCGGTCTGCCGGCATCGGACTTCTTCCGGGACTTCCTCAACACCTATGATCTACAACCTCATCATATCCCGGCCAATGCCGTGATGATCCTCTCAGCCTTCGCTGCCTTTTGCGAAGGTTATGCCGGCATCGAGCCCCTTACCCAAGGCTAGGCGAAATACTTCCAACTGCGGAAGCAAGTCGTCCAGGAGCCGCCCCGGAGCAAGGATGACCCGCCGGAGACGGCCCAGGAAAAGAAGGACCGCCCCATGACCCTTTGCGGCGCAACCACCATCATGTCCCGGAAGGGCTCGGACTTCCCCAAGGTGGAACTCCTCGAATCTTGCAAGAAGTGGCAGAAGAGCTTCTTCTACGTCAAGAACACCACCGACGTGGATCTGCTCAACCTGCCGCCATTTGTGGATGAACCACCTTTGGCCATGACGAATTGGACCTATAATCCGAAGAACTCGGTGATGCCGGTGAATGCTCTCCACCGGGTTAAGGGTGAGCTCCGGGATGCCGGCCTTACACCTCAAGACTTGGTGGCATGCTATATCAGCCGGCGCGTTTCTCCCTTGCAGTGCCGGTCGCACAAGATCTGCCAGATGAGCGGGCCCATGGACCCCACCCGGCATTCCACACATGAGCTGACTCCGGCCGACATTCTGCGGCGGATCAAGGACGTCTGCAAGTCCTCTCAGGCCACTTTTGCCTGGGGGCTATAACCATACAGCCGGGATAGGCCCGCCCCAACGGTAAACCCTCTTGTCCGATACATAAACTCCATGTCCGGCACATAGATACTTAAGCCGACACATGTCTATTTACCGACACTTATCCTGTTTGGCCCGAGATATTGCTACTTGCCGCCATATTTATAATGCATACAAGACTCCGAGATACTTATCCCACCGGCATATTTCTTGCTTCTGACCTTTTTAATTGGCCTTATGCAGAAGTTCAGCTTCCAGAGTATGGAGAACTCCCGGATCAAGATCGCGGCAGACCGCACTGTTGCGGATGTTGAAGATCCGGATCACTGGGATAAGCTACCCAGGAGCACCCGTGCTGCAGCTGCCATGGGTAAGGGCTCTTCATCCCGGCATTTCTCTCAAGACCGGAGTGACGATGACTCCAATGAAGACTGCCAGACATTTATCTGCCCAACACCTCTTGCTTATGCTTTTCCAGAAACACCTATTGCTTATGAGTTTCCAATGCCGTCCTCAGCTATTCCGGACGACATGGTTGTCGATGCCGCCCCTCTGAACCAGGGACCTCCTTCCACCGGCGGACGTGCCGGCCGGAAGCGAGGGGTGAAGCCCCAGCCCGACACACCTCAGAAGCCGAAGAGGCAGAAGGTCGGCGTGCCCATACTGAAGAAACAGAGACCTGTCGCCGCGGGGTAAGTTCCTTCTCCTTGTTTCTTTTCCGACATATCTCTTGCCCTGATTACTAACTTGGTGTTTTCTCTCTTTCAGGGCTCCTCTTGCGCCGGAACAAGCTTCTGGCTCGAGTGGCGGCCCCAAGATCACTAAGCCGGCAGAAACTGCCACCTCCGACATACCCTCGGCAAGTCACACGACCTCCCCGGCGCCGGCATCTTCGCCTGCGCCTGAGAAGACCACCTCCCCGGCGAAGGACGTTCCTCCGCCGGAACAAGATATCTCTGCCCCCGACGTCCACATGGACTCGGGGGCTCAACAGGAAACCTCGGCTTCTGATGTCCACATGGACACAGGAGCCCACCAAGAAGCACCAGACTCCGGCGCGCCCACCAGCGATGCCGGCACAACTGAAGACGCCGGCGCAAGCAACAAGAGCGCCGGCACAGACATCAAGGGCAAAGGCCCTTTAGTGCCGGAAGTCCGGACTATTCCGGATCCTGCTCCTGCTGGCCAAGATGCACCGGCCGCGCCGGAACAGCCCGTGCCCAAGACTCCTTCTGCTGAAAAGACTCCTGCACCGGCCAAGACCACGGCGCCGGCCAAGACCTCTGCCCCGGCCAAGCCCGGCACACTGAATATTCAGCCGACCAAGTCCGGCACTCCATCCGCCGCCACTGCTCCTTCTAAGGCAGCGCCCCGGACCAGCTCTGCTCTGGCCCTGCATCTTGGCAGGGCAGCAACCCGGCCTGGCTACCGGCGCAACTTCTTCGACACGCCGGAACTTGAGGGCCGTGTCCCCCTGAGGACGAAGAGTGACCAAAGCCTCGGGTCTCTCAAGGAGCACTGTGTCAGGTGGAACGACGCTGGTGATATGGACACAGTGGATTCCAGGAGCAAGAAGATGGCCGAGGCCGCGGCTACTGGCGATCCAGCAGATATTTTGGCCGCAAAACCCCTACCGATCGCCTGCGAGCTGCTCAGCCTCCAGCAGAGACTTCACCGATTGGCCGACGCCACCAACGTAAGTCCCTTCTACCTTTACATATATCCCCAGTCCCCGAAAATGTCGGCTGCCCGGGATACGGACATCCGGGATTTTCTCATAGTCTTTTAGTTAGCTTCTTTTGAATTATCTGCCGACACATGAGCTCAATCCGAGCTTCAAATCCTAGTCACCGAGAGCCGGGATAGGTGAGCACTCACCTGTGCCGGGTCTCTAACAATTTCACATCTCAACTATTTTTCAAATCCTCTTGACCGAGATATAAGCTCGATTCGAGCTTCAAATCCTAGTCACCGAGTGCCGGGATAGGTGCGCAGCACCTGTGCCGGGTCTTCAAAAGTATGATTACTTGATAGAATCTTCAACTTAATTAACATGCCAAATTTCTTTGCTGACATTTTAAATCCCGACACTTTTGCAGCGCATGAACAACACCCGGGCCGACATATTTCATGACTTGGTATGCGAGCATCGGAAGTTATCCGACGAGCATAGCAAGCTTCAGCTGGAGCTGTCCAAGAAAGGTAATCCTCGCCGATATACCGCTATACGCCGGACACCCTTCCTCCTCTTTGCCGGCACACCTTAATATGCCAACACATAACCTTTTTCCGTCACTCCGCAGCTGGTGCCGAAGCCCAAGTCACCGAGCTTGTCAAGAGAGTGAAGAAGCTGACAGGTATGCCGGATCCTCTTAATCTTCAACATAATCCTTCTGTACTTCAAATCCTTTAATCTTTTCAGTGTTTTCTTTCTTCAAATCCTTGTTTTGACTTCAAATCTTTTCAGACGAGAAAGCTGCACTGGAGGCACGCCACCAGGACTGTGTGTCCTCAGTGGATGTGGCCAAGCACCTTAACGACCGGGATGCCGGTCACAAGGCCGAGGTTGAGCAGCTGAAGGGCCGGATCGCCGAGCTTCTGGAGGAGAAGGAGCAGAGGGAGGGCCAACTGAAGAAAACCCAGGACTTGCTCGTTGCCTCCGAGACAGATGCCTCCACTGCCCATGCCGAACTGTCCAGCCTGAAGGAGCAGGCGACCAAATGGGAGGTTACAGTCGCCCAGCTTAATGCCGACCTTGCCAGTAAGCTTCAAATCCCTTTTCCTTATCCTGCCCGACATATCATGTTCTCTTCCGACATACCCTCTATGCCGACATATTCTCCTTTTGCTAACATCATTTATTTTTCTCAGACATGTTCCCCGCTTCCGTCGAAGACGTTGAGAGGGCTCTGCAGTTGGATCGAGAGAACCGGGGTGTTCCGGTTGACTCGGCCAACTGGGACATGTCAGAGCAGCTGATGGCCCTTCAATCCCGGAAGAACGCCATGACACTCTATACCGAAGAACTCTTCTATGGCGCCCAGGAGGCATTCTCTGCCCTCTGGCCGGGACAAAGGACGCCCACTGATCCTGTTGATCTTGGCAATGATCTGCAGCTTGCCAAGGTTCGCCTCCGGGAATGGCGAGATTCCGGCGCGAGGGTAGGAGCTGATGAAGCTCTCAGCTACTTCCTCTCCTGGTATGAGAAAGCAGACCTGGAGACTTTGCGCACCGTGCGCGAAGGATCCATCTGGACCACGGATCCGGAACACATCCGCCGGCGCCGGGAGTTGGCCCATAGCTATGTGGACTATGCCGACACCGACGCCTTCGTCCGGGACATCCGTGAGCCGGAGAAGAAGGATGATGCCGGGGCATCTGCCGCTGCCGAGGGCTCCGACTCCAGCCAAGATGAAGATGAAGCTGAAGAGGCCGACACTGATGCCCCGGAACAGGCATCTGCCCCGGGCGGAGGTGATGGCTCCATTCCATCTGCTGGGTCCGGCACACCTGAAGCCGACACTTCCACTGCTACCGCTCCACCTGCCGGCGGCTCTGCTTCTGCCACTGCTCCTTGACTTTGCAGCACAAAAACTTTAAGTTTTATCAGATCCCCGGTATGCCGGGTGCAGTTGTAAGATATACGTTTAATTTCCTTTGGTTTGCTACCTGAACAAGTTTTATCTCGGTTTGCCTGTTATTAACGCCGGATCATCTTTGGCTAAGTCACCGAGTTTGTTTTCCTGTTTCCCCAACTTCACAACCTTGGCTACTTGTCTACCTTATTTGGCTTTCGACATACGAGTCTCAAGGTTGCTTCATTGAACATACAGTACTTTAACTCTGAAACTTAGACTTCAAATCATCCGACACTTCAAATTTTATCTTTGGCTTTAACAAAAATGTCGGTTCGCTTGGTCTACACTTCCTTAGCCGTTTTCCATGTGTAGGCAATCTCCGGCATCTACTCTTGCTAGCCATGAAGCCGGGTTTCGGACAGCAGCTACGTCGAAGAGTGGCCTTTGGTGCCGACACATTACTAGGCCGACATAGGAAACATTCGAAACAGGCCAGCCGGCATATACCAAGAAACAGTAAATAAACAACAGTATAACTCGGAAGCAGTGCCCGCTCTCCTCGGGGATGCCGGCATTTCATTCATTAGTCTTGTGCCGGCATAACGCGCCGGCACACAAAGCAAAATATGGAAATACATACATTGTGTTGCTCAGGAGTAAAAGGGGCGGAGTAGAGCTATGTTCCATGGTCTCTTGGTTTCTTCTCCAGACCTGTCCGCCTTATCCTTCTTGGGGGCCTGCGCATCTATAAGATAATATGCATCATTGTGCAGAGCTCTGCTCACAATGAATGGCCCCTCCCATGGAGGAGTTAACTTATGCCGGCCTTCTGTTCCTTGCCTTAGCCGGAGTACTAGATCTTCCTCTTGGAATCTCCTTGGATTTACCTTCTGCGCATGATAGCGTCTGAGGTTCTGCTGATATACTGCTGTTCTAGACAGTGTTATTTCTCTTGCTTCCTCTAGCAGATCCACATCATTTTCCCTGGCTTCTATAGCCTCTTGCTCAGTATATAGCACTACTCTTGGTGCATCATGTATTACATCTGTTGGAAGCACAGCTTCTGCTCCATACACCAGGAAAAATGGTGTGTAGCCTGTTGACCTATTTGGAGTTGTCCTTAAACTCCAAAGCACTGCCGGCAATTCATCTAGCCAACATCCCGGCGTTTTCTCTAGTGGCTCTATCAGCTGGGGTTTTATGCCGGATAGCACTAACCCATTTGATCTCTCTACTTGGCCATTGGCACAAGGGTGAGCAACCGACGCAATGTCCAGCCGGATTCCCACTTCCTCACAAAATCTGGCAAATGGCCCTTGGGCAAAGTTCGACCCATTGTCAGTGATGATACTATGAGGAACACCATACCTCAAGATTATATCCTTCAAGAATTTCACTGCTGTGTGACCATCACACTTGCTTATGGGCTTCACTTCAATCCACTTGGTGAACTTGTCCACCATGACCAGGATATGGGTCATCTTTCCTCTGGCCGGCTTAAAAGCCCCGACCATATCCAGGCCCCAAACAGCAAAGGGCCAGGTTATCGGGATAGTCTTCAAGGCAGATGCCGGCTGATGAATCTGGTGGGCATATCTCTGACACCCATTGCATTTTCGGACCAAGTTTTCTGCTTCTTGCAGTGCCGTCGGCCAATAGAACCCATGCCGGAATACCTTTGCCACCAATGCTCTGGACGAAGCGTGGTGACCACACTCCCCCTGATGAATTTCCTGGAGCATCTCCAGACCTTCCGCAGATTCGACACATCTCTGCAATACTCCGGTGACACTTCTCTTGTATATCTCCTTGTTTATGATGGTATATCCTTTGGATCTCCTTGCGATCCGGCGTGCCTCGGTTTCATCCGCCGGCACTTGACCATCCACCAAGAAATTCATGATAGGACGTGCCCATGAGGGCACTTCCCTGACAGCGAACACTGCCTGATCTATTTCCATCATTTCAACCGACATATAGTCGATCTCCATGGGCTGCGAAGTCCCCGGGACTGAAGGGTCAGTCCCCGGGTATGCCGGAGCAGTCCCCGGGTATACCGGCACAACCTCTTGGTACATTTTACCCTTGCCCTTAGTTTTGCTCCGGAATACTGTACTCACAGCATATGCCGGCGAAGTCCCCGAGACTGAGGAAACAGTCCCCGGGTTATCTGACCTGGCTCCGGCATCTATCTCCATCGGAACTGCACTTTCTGGACTTGGCGGGACATAAATGGAAGATGACTCCGGCGAGGGTTTGATCGATGGCTTCCTCAGATGCTCCAACGAAATGTCGGGCGGGATTGAGTCTCTGGAAGATCCCAGCTTGGACAATGCATCGGCTGCATCGTTCTGAGCCCGGAGAACATGTCGGAACTCACAACCTTCGAAATAACCACTTAACTGCTGCACCAGGAAACGGTAGGATCCCATGTTAGCATCATGAGCATCCCATATGCCGGAACATTGCTGGATTACCAAGTCAGAATCACCGAAACACATAATCCGGCGAATTCCTATGTCCTTAGACACCTTCAGGCCATGCACAAGTGCCTCATATTCCGCCACATTATTTGACGCTGCAAAATGAATCTGCAGGACATATCTCAGTTGGTCATTTTTCGGCGAACTGAGAACTATGCCGGCACCCAAGCCATGGATTGTCTTGGACCCATCGAAATGCATCCTCCAATAATTTGCATCTGGCAATGGCGGCTCATACTGTATCTCGGCCCAGTCAATAAAGAAATCAGCCAACACCTGGGATTTGATTGTATCCCTCTTATCATACTGTGGGGTATACGGTGAAAGCTCTATTGCCCACTTTGCTATCCTGCCGCTGGCATCTTTGTTACTTATGATCTCCGAGATTGGGGCCTCGGCCACTACCCGGATCGAATGCTCTTGGAAGTAATGCTTGAGCTTCTTGGCCGCCATATAGACACCATAAGTCATCTTCTGATAGTGGGGGTAGTTTTGCTTTGAGGTGGAGAGGACTTCACTCAGATAATATACCGGCCGCTGCACGGTTTTGCCTCCCTCCTCTCGCTCCACTACTACCACTGCACTGACAACCCTGTTGGTTGCCGCTATATAGAGCAACATTGGCTCCCGGGGCATTGGAGACGCTAATACCGGCGCTGTTGACAACATTTGCTTTAATTCCTTGAAAGCTGCGTCTGCTTGCGTTGTCCAGACAAATGTGTCGGACTTCTTCATCAGCTGGTATAATGGCAGAGCTTTCTCTCCCAGCCGGCTTATGAAACGGCTCAGGGAGGCAAGGCACCCTGTGAACTTCTGTACTTCCCTTAAATCTGTCGGCGGCTTCATCCTTTCTATGGCACGAATCTTGCCGGGATTTACCTCAATACCCCGGCTGGAGACAAGGAAGCCGAGCAACTTGCCCGCCGGCACACCGAAGGTACATTTAGCCGGATTCAACTTCATCCGGAATCTCCTCAGGTTCCCAAAGGTTTCCCGGAGGTCATCTATGAGAGTCTTGCTCTCCTTGGTTTTTATGACGATATCGTCGACATATACCTACACATTTTTATCTATCTGATCGTGCAAACATTTTTGCATACACCTTTGGTAAGTTGCGCCGGCATTTCTCAAACCGAACGGCATAGTGAGATAACAATAAGCCCCGTACGGGGTAATAAAGGATGTCTTTATTTGATCCGGCTCATACAAAGGGATCTGGTGGAAACCAGAATAGACATCTACAAATGATAACAGTTCACATCCAGCTGTGGAATCAATCACTTGATCGATCCGAGGGAGCGGGAATGGATCTTTAGGACATGCCTTATTCAAGTTGGTGTAATCAACACACATCCGCCATACTTTCACTATGGCGGGCTCATCCTTCTTCTTTTCCACCAAAACCGGATTAGACACCCAATCCGGATGAAGCACTTCTTTGATAAAGCCAGAGGCTAAGAGCCTGGCCACTTCGTCCCAAATGGCTTTCCTTCTATCGCCGGCATTCCGCCGGAGCGGCTGCTTCACCGGCTTAGCATCCGGTCTCACATGCAATGCGTGCTCAGCCAGCTCCCTCGGCACACCTTGCAAGTCTGAAGTAGACCATGCAAAGATATCCCGATTCTCACGGAGGAAGCTGATGAGCTCGCTTTCCTATTTGGGATCCAAACTTGCCCCCACCAGGGCATGGCGCTCCGGGAAAGCTTCATCCAGAGGCACCTTTTTGACCTCCTTGCCTACTTGAAAAGAAGTGCTGCCGCCGGGATTCGTCATGCCCGGCATAGATTTGCCGGCCACGACCGTCTCAGCAATCTCCACTGCTCGCTTGAGCCTCTTCCTTTCCTCTGCGATGATCAGAGTCTCGGCCAGATTAGACCCGGCTGTTGCGCATGCCATCGAGCGCTTGTAATCACCAATGATGGTAATTGCCCCTCCGGGCCCCGGCATCTTTATCTTCAGGTATGCAACATGCGTAGAGGCCATGAACTTTGCCAATGCCGGCCTTCCCAGCAAAGCATGGTAGGGACTCTCCAGATCAACCACCTCGAACATGAGGTTCTCCACCCTGCAGTTATCCCGGCTGCCAAACATGACATCCATCCGGATCTTGCCCATCGGCGCACATGAAAGTCCCGGCACAATGCCGTGGAACGTGGTCTTGCTTGGCTCCAGCATATTCTCCTTGATTCCCAGCTTCTGCATCGTATCTCGGTACATGATGTTGATGCTGCTACCATTGTCAATGAGGACCTTGCTGAACCTCACGTTATTAGCCGGCCCGACAAATGTCGGATCCATCACTAGCGCATACCCACCGGGGTTTGGCATGATCCTGGGATGATCTGCCCTGTCCCAGCCAATGGCTTGGTCAGACCAATGCATCATCTTCGGAACTGCCGACATAACGGCGTTTACCTCCAAACTCCGCCGGTACAAGCTCTGCTTGTCTGTTCTCTCGGTCTCAAAGACCATGTAACTCTGGCCATGCTCCTTGTACTCATTCCGGCCCGCTCCTGGGCCTCCGGCATTATACTCCGGATTATAGCTCTGGTCTATTTGATTTACGCCGGCATTTCTGGCATTGCTCTGACTTCCGGGATTAACCGGCCTGGGCGGGACTGCAATTGTATTGGCACCTGTCAACGGCGATGGAGCTGCCGGGACAGATGGTCTAGCCGGTCCCCAGGGACCTGCACGACCTGCTAATATGTCGTCCAACCAGGAACAGTTTCTTGTCAAATGATTTGCCGGCTTACCCGGCTGGAATGTGTGAAACACACAAGGCTTGTCCATGGCCAAACCCACTGTATACTTCGGCCACTGCTTCTTCTGGCCGGCGGCTCCGCCGGCATTCTTGTTGACCCAGACATTCTTTTTCTGGAAGGGCTGCGCTTGCTGCTGCGGTTGTTGCTGCTGAGGCTGCTGATAGCCCTCATATCTCGGACGCTGGCTACTGCCGGCGCCCTCTTGGTCTTCCTCCACCGCTGCTACTTGTGTTGCCCCATACCGGTGATCCGGCCTTTCATCTCTTCTCTTGTTCCGGTTATCAGTGCGATAGTATTGCCCTGGTCTCCCGGCGCTGTTGGTGTTCCCCTGGGTCTGCCCCTGTCCTTGTGAATCGAGACTGGGCTGCATGGGATCTCCCAGAGCATAACTATCAGCGATCTTGATTGTCTCGGCCAATGTGGCCGGCATTTCCCTCTGCAGCTTTTGCCACAACATGGTGCCATGCCGGCACCCATGAGCGAACCACATGATGGCCTGCTGCTCATTAACTCCTTCGCAGGAATTGTGCAACGTGCACCACCTGGTCAGGTAGTCACGGTCGGTCTCATTCACTCCTTGCCGGCAGTTAGCCAGCTGCTGGGGACGGTTGGGCCTCTTGTATGTACTGGTGAAGTTTGACACAAACTGCTCTTCGAAATCAATCCAGCCGTTGATACTCCCGGCCGGCAAATTGTTCAGCCATATCCTGGCAGGACCTTCTAGCATCTGCGGCACATATCGTACCGCCCATCTGAGGTTTCCTCCGGCGATGTTCACCGCTGTGGAGTAATCCTCCAACCAATCTTCCGGCTTCGTACTGCCATTATATGTCCTCGCGCCACGCGCGAGCTGGAAGAAGTAAGGCACCGGCTCGCCCATAATCCGGGGTCCAAAGCACCTGGGACCCGGAGCTCCTTGCCTCTCCACCATCTCTGACTGGTGAATCTTGTCCAGCTTGAAGCGTGCATCATCTGCCGCCAAGGACCGAGGTCCAAGCCGGGATGCAATTGGACCTGCAATCACCTCCTGCTGCTGCTCCGGCTGGCACTGATCAGTTTGCCGGCCTTGCTGGTCTTGCTGCTGATATCCCGCCCTGGCTAGGGCGGAATTGCCGTCATCATCTCGATATCTCGGCTGGCCTGCACCTTGCTGCTGTGATGTACCTCCGGCGCCCTGCTGCTGACGCCGGATCGCACTGTTACTCCGGCCACCACCGGCTGCTCCTGCTCCGTGCCCGGCCGGCACACTCTGGCCGGGCTTCTTGTTGCCGACATACTTGTCGACTTGGCCGGCATTCTTCTCCACCACCGCTTGCTTGCCGGCAACCGCCAGATCGTACACCTGGATCTGCTTGTCCCGGCGGCCAGAGGTCACACTTCCGGCACGCCGGGCGTTGGGATGCGGGGACGAGGCTTGGCCCCTCGACCTCGCGCCGGCGCCTCCCGCCGACACAACGTACTGGGATGCCCCGGCCCCTGGGTTTGCCCTCTTAAAGGCCTCCTGCTGCTTGGTAGCTTCAGACAAAAGTTGGTTAAGCCGGGCTTGCTGCTCGCGCAGTGCTTCGCCGGATAAACAAGGTAAATCCTTAGCTACCTCGGCCGCAGCCCTAAGGTTTTTCACTGGTGAGCTATATATCACCTTAGGTATAGAACTAGTTGCAGTATGACCCTTACCACTAGCACCTTTCTCTAGCTCAGTGTTAAGATCTCTACCTCTAGCTCTAACCTCTTCTATCCGGCTAGGCCGGGTTACTACAAGAGTAAAACCATGGGCTGCCTCATACTCACGGAGTTGCCGGTTGAACCGTTCGCGCTCCTGATTCATGGCCAGGGCCTCGTCGACGAGGGCCTGACGAGATCCCTCCAGGACCTCCCTTGTTTGCTCCGGATCATCGCCGGATCGCACCGGCTCCAGAAGCCGATCAATGATGGGAAGAAGCACCTCGCCCCTAGCCGGCACGCCGGAAGTGCCGGCCAGGTTCTCCGCACGCTCCAACGGAGGACGCGCCGACCTCTTGACCTTCGGCGGCTCCGGGGGAGCAGCTCCGGCCGCTGCTGCTGCTTTGCTGGCATTTTCTGCCGGTGGCACAGATGTGCCGGCCATCATCACCTCGGCCGACTCTACTGAGCGAGCGCTACGCCCAGCGTGAGCCAACCGATGTGACGGAGGATCCGACGCCACCAGCACCTTTTCCCTGCAAACTCTCTCAGTCCCCACGTACACCTCGTGGGAACCGAAAGACATGATCCGGCCATCCCTGGGGAACGGCCGGCCGCCGAGACATCCGGCGCTGTCGCTGACGAAGCTGAGCGAGCCTAGCCTCTGGACGAGGCCAGAGACCACGCGCACTCCTGAAGCTGCTACCACAGACCCCGTCCGAATAAACACTCCGCCCAGCATATCGATCTGCCCCACGGTGGGCGCCAAATGTCGTCGTGGTGAAACAACATATGCCATAGGATGGCTTAAATGGGGGCCGAACTAGATGCTGGAGGATTCGGGAGAGGGGAACGAGCTAAAGAGCACGACAGAAAGGAACACAGATCTACCCAGGTTCGGGGCTCTCATAAGGAGATAACACCCCTACTCCTGATCTACTGGTTGTATATTTGGATCGATGGAGTACACAACAATGGTGCTTCCAAGCTCTCTGCCAGAGGAGGAAGATGAACTGCTAAGAGTAGGAACACAGAGTGACCAACCCTTTTCCAGGGCTCCCTATGCCACCTTATATAGTGGTAGCCAGGGTTACAACGGTCATATGAGACCAGCAGATACGAGCTACACTCCAAATAGGACTTGCTGACGAAGGCAACGACCCTTGACTTCCTCCCTGATTGCTCTCGATGGGACTTCATATCCCTGTACCTTGTACTTCCAGGACTGTGACCTTACCACTCTGAGGTAAGCTTGTACTTGTGCACAGTGAGGGTAGGTAACCTCCACTGTGCACCCTGCCATCTTACTCTCCTACCATGCTTGGATGTTTTCTTCCTTGATTGTAGGGATGTGACACATTGGCTGACTTATGTATCCCGGATACGACCGTTGGCCATACACTGGACGCATATGCCGGACCAACGACCCATGACGGTCGGGTAATCCGGCCTCCCTATTCCTGCACAACACATCAAAATAGATAGGCCGGCATATCTGAGTATATGCCGGCACTCCTCAGTCAGTATTCCGGTTAATCCGGCATATCCAAGTATCAGCCGGGATACGCATATACCCCGGCCCAGCCTATGCCCTTATATCCCGGCCAGACCTTTTCTTGGTCAACCGGCATAAAGCCAATCATAGTCCTTGTATCTTTCTAGCCTCTTGACCCTACCGGGGGTCATCCCCCCGACACACCGAGAGAGCTCCACAAGGTAAGAAGGTAAATTCTGTTGAGGAAACCTCTTCCTTAAGTGATAAGATTGATACCATTATGGCTATGCTTGCTAATGATAGGACTCATGTTGATCCTAGTAATGTTCCTTTGGCCTCTCTGGTTGCTCAAGAAGAGCAAGTTGATGTGAATTTCATTAGAAACAATAATTTTAACAACAATGCTTATAGGAACAATTTTGCTAGTAACAATTATAGGCCGTATCCTTCTACCAATGGTAATGGTTATGGTAACTCTTATGGTAATTCCTACAACAACACTAGGGCCGCGCCCTCCGAGCTTGAGGTAATGCTCAAGGACTTTATCGGTAAGCAAACTGCTTTTAATAAGTCTGTTGAGGAAAAGTTAGGCAAAATTGATATTCTTGCTTCTAAAGTTGATAGCCTTGCTCATGATGTTGAACTTCTGAAATTAAAAGTGTTGCCTAATGATGTGAAAGAGAACAATGTTTTTGCTACCGCTAATGCTATTCAAGTTGGAATTGATGAAAATATTAGATTGTTAGCGGAATTGCATGCCAGGTGGGAAAGAGAAGATGAGATGGCTAGAGAGATGAAGGTATGTACCATTACTACCTCTAATGATGTTGCTCCTAATGCTAGCAATCCTCTTACTTTGATTGGGGTAGAGAAAACTCCCACTCCTTGTGTTAAAAAGCCTAAAACTGCCAAAACTTTTTCTCAAAAGAGTGCTGAAATTTTTTGGAGTGTGGGAGATGATAGCTCTATTACTTTTAATGATTTTTATGTTGATGGCTGCAATATATCTGAAGTTATTTTGTTCTTGCAAAAGCTTGCTTTGACTCCCAATGCTAGTTCTTTAAATATTGCTTTTACTAAGCATATTACCAATGCTCTTATAAAGATTAGGGATGAAAACTTGAAGCAAAAAGCCTCTATTCCCAAGAAGTTAGAAGATGGTTGGGAACCCATCATTGATATGCATGTTAATGGTTATGATTGCCATGCTTTATGTGATCTAGGTGCTAGTATTTCTATCATGCCTAGAAAGATTTATGACATGCTTGATTTACCACCGCTTGAAAAATGTTATTTTGATGTTCCTATTGCTGATGTTGCTAAGAAGAAACCTTTGGGAAGGATTAATGATGTTCTTATTGTGGTTAACAATAACCTTGTTCCCGTTGATTTTCTTGTTATGGACGTTGAATGCCCTGCTTCATGTCCTATTATTTTGGGAAGACCCTTTCTTCGAACTGTAGGTGCTATCATTGATATGAGGGAAGGCACTATCAAGTATCAATTCCCACTTAAGAAAGGTATGGAACACTTCCCTAGGAAAAGAAATAAATTACTTTTTGACACTATTCTTAGAGCAAATTATGATCTTGATGCTTCATCACTTGATAATACTTGATTCGCAATTTTCTGCGCCTAGCTCAAAGGCGTTAAAGAAAAGCACTCTTGGGAGATAACCCAATGTTTTCTTTTCAGTACTTTTTATTTTATTTGAGTCTTGGAAGTCATTAATACTGTAATGACCGCTCCTTATCTTGTTTATTTCGTTTTTGTGCCAAGAGAAGCCTCTAATTTGAGTGAGGTAAGGATTTGGGGATGTTGCTGTCCTGAAACTGTTTTTGGTGCTGCACCGTAAAAATTCGTGAAAATTATCTGTTTATCTTTTGGACCTGCGATTTCTTGTGCATATGCCCCAGGTTATATCCAAACTTTTCTTAGTTGTATACTTTTTGATTTGAGCAACAGAAAATCCCTAAAAAATTCGACCTTTGTCAGCTGTTCAGTTTTGACAGATTTCTGCCAATATTTGTGTTTGCCACTTTATCGCTTTCTTTTGAGTTCTTTTGATCATGGAACTTTTGGGGAGGTTGCTACAGTATGTGCTATATATGTGGTGGTTTTGATTTGAAACCTGAAGCAAATAGAGAATTGATTATATGTTATGCTTGCACTAATGTTGCTAATAGAATTGTGTTTAGTTTTGTATGAAGGAAGTTTTCAAGTGTAGGGATTGGAGAATGATGAGATGAGTTGAAGAATGGACAAAAGCTCAAGCTTGGGGTTGCCCATGCATCACCCCAAGAAATATCCAAGAAGTACAAGCGTCAAAGCTTGGGGTTGCCCCCGAGGCACCCCTTCTTCATCGGCAAAAATCAGGTCACCTTTCAAAACACTATATTTTTATTGCTTCATGCACTATGTGTTTTTCTTGGAGCGTCAGTTATTTTAGTTTTCTTAGTTGGTTTAGTTTGTTTGTTTTCTGCAATAAATGGTTGGACCCCAACAAATTTCCTTTGGAGAAGTTGCTTGTTTTCATTTGCAAAGAACGCTTAGTTTTTCACTATTATCGTTCATCGATGCGCTCTTCTTTTTCTGCTACTGCTTTTGGTTTTCATTTCCGCCTTGATTTGCGTTCAGACCTTGTCATATCTTTTCATCAAGGTGTATTTTTGCCTCTGATCTTTATTGGTTTTCATCAAAAGAGGTGTTTATAAAAATTTCAAATGGTGTTGGAAAAGAGAAAAGCTTTTTGCAAAATAGTGGTACAAGAAGGAGCTTGTGTAGACTGCGGCTTAGGCTTTTTCATGTCATGCTTGATGTCTTTTTGATAGTATGCTTAGTGGTTTTGCTGTAGCATGACTTGTCTCAAATAACTGAGATTGCTTAATGAGCCTTTGAAAAAAATCATGCGTTGTTTTTATTGTATGGAAGCATTATTTTGGTTTTCTCCTTGATGCTTTATTTGGGTTGACTTGGCGCATGCTCACACATGTTAGACTCTTACAAAATCGCCAATATCCTTCATGATCATTTAGTTTTTGACTTTTGATGCCATCGTATGCTTCTTTTAATGTCGCTTTGTCGCTTTGCATGATTATGGCCATTATTGCTCTCTTAGTTGGTCGCTCCCAGTCTTTTGCTAGCCCTCGCCTTGTACTGAGTATGAGCTCTACTCGTGCATCCAACTCCTAAAAGCCAAAGTTTTCCAAAGTGTCCACCATACATACCTACTAGCAATTTTCTATTCCAAGTAAATTTGACTTGCTTTTATTTTCTCTTCAAATTAAACTCTTACCAGTGTTATGCGAAATTCGGTCAGTAAAGCTCTCACGAACCGGAAGGCACACTTTACTTTTTCCTGTTCTTAAAAATTTGACATTGTGGTCTCTTATGTTGAGTTGTTATGCTTGCAAGTTGTAAGTTGGATTCTAGCCCATCCATGCTGTCATGGGGCAAGCTTTCAACATTGCACTTCTTATTTGAGTTGATATCGTGATCTTTTGTTTATGGATGCCCGCGGTGTGAAATGAATTGGGAATCTTGTGGGGATCATGGAGTTTGTATATGTGTTAGGGAAACGCCGGGCCGCCAATCTAAGCCATGCATAATTCATGGTGGAAATTTGTAGCATACCCATGGTGAACATTCGACGACGCATCTCACAATAAAAAGCTAAACAAAAGGCAAATAAAAGAGATGTCGAGGTGTTCATTGTCTGCTTGTCCTGTCATTTTGGTGTGGGCTTGTTCCATGTCATCGGGCACGGAGGTACCCCATTGGCGGTTCTCAATGATATGCATATACTTACAATCACAAGAGGCTTGCTTGGGACTCTAAGTAAAGTAGCATGAGGTTTGGGTACTCATATTCACGGGGCACGAGGTTTTCAACTTATGATTTGTTAAGCATATGCATCATAATTGTTCTCGCATTAACTTTAACCATTCAAGATGCTTATGATGGGGGTAATGAGTGCTCAAAGCCGGTAAGTACCATAATTTTTGAAGGTTATAAAACTTGCAATCACTGCTTCCCTCTGCGAAGGGCCTTTCTTTTACTTTTATGTTGAGTCACCACCTTCTTTCTTTATGCACCATTAAGAGAGCATAGTTGTCATTCTTAGTGTGATATGCATTGTCCCAAAGTTCATTGATTGATTCATATTGTTGGTTTCACTTGTTCTTAAATTATTTGTATCTAGTCGCCCTCTTAAACTTGAAGGTGTCCTATGCATTTATGTTTTGCTCTCTTTGAAGGACAAGCTGAAAACCATTTGTATGTTTTTCCTTATGATTTGAACACACGTTTGACTTTCATTGTTTCATTTTCATGATCTTTTGTTTGTGTTCATTTGCATGTTTACAACATGGTTGCTAAGTTCTTATTGTCATGATTATATCTTCATGCCCATGTTTTAAGTTCTATTGATCCCAGCTCACCAATGCTTACATATATGATCAAGATTGTGTAGGTGCATGTCACCTCAAAAATTATTCTTTTGTTATCACTTACCTACTCGAGGACGAGCAGGAGTTAAGCTTGGGGATGCTTGATACGTCTCAAACGTATCTATAATTTTTGATGCTCCATGCTTGTTTTTACACCATTTGCCTAATGTTTTGTTACACTTAGTGGCATTTTTATGCATTTTCCGGAACTAACCTATTAACGAAGTGCCACAGTGCCAGTTTCCTGTTTTCTGTTGTTTTTGTGTTTCGGAAGTGATACACAGAAAATATTCTCGGAATTGGACGAAACAAGTTCCTGAAGTCTTATTTTACCCGGAAGCTTCCAGAGATCCGAAGGAGAGTAGGAGGCGAGGGACCAGGGGCCCACACGCATAGGTGGCGCGGCCAGCCCCTGGCCCGCGCCACCCCCGTGTGTGGCCGCCTGGCCCCTCCTCTGACATCGCCCCTTCGCCTATAAAGACCCCCCGACAAGAAAAACCTAAGTACCCGATCAGTTTTCCAGAACACATCGCGATCCGCCGCCGCCGTCGACCCGAAGATCGGGAGGGTCCAGAATCTCTTCCCGGCACCCTGCCGGAGAGGGGAATTGCCACCGGAGGTCTTCTTCATCGCCATGCTTGCCTCCGGAGTGATGAGTGAGTAGTCTACCTTGGACTATGGGTCCATAGCAGTAGCTAGATGGTTGTCTCCTCCACTATGTGCTTCATGTTTAGATCTCATGAGCTGCCATACATGATTGAGATCACCGTTATGTAATTCTACATGTTTGGTTTGTTGGGATCCGATGAATATTGGTGTTTATGATTAAGTTGCTGTACTGAATTATATCTTTTGTTATCTCTATGTTGTTTATGATCTTGCATGCTCTCCGTTGTTAGTAGCTATCTTGGCCGAGTAGTTGCTAGTGACTCCAAGAGGGGGTATTTATGCTCGATAGTGGGTTCATGCCTCTATTTCACCTGGGGGAGTGACAGAAACCTCTAAGGTGGTAGATGTGCTGTTGCTACTAGGGAGAAAACAACATTCATATGCTCAAGGCCATATGCTTTGTTTACATTACACACTTTGCTTAATGCAATTATCTGTTGTTCGCAACTTAATTCTTCTAGGGTGTTCGGATTGATATCCCGGGGAGTGGATTATTAGTCATAGATGCAGTTGGATGGCGGTCTATGTATTTTGTTGTAATGCCTAGAGTAAATCTCATAGTGATCTTCTTGACATATCACGTTATCTTTATTCTATCAATTGCCCAACTGTAATTTGTTTACCCAGCATGTGATATTTATCTATGGAGAGACGCCACTAGTGAACTGTGGACCCCGGTCCTATTTCCATCATATTGCTATCACCTGTTTACTTTACTCGCACTGTTTATTTTACTCGCATACTATATTGTTTTCCACTCGATACGCTCATAACCTTTGTTTCAAGCAAACTGGTGAGATTGACAACCTCATCGCAAGTTGGGAACAAAGTATTTGTTTGTGTGTGTGCAGGTTCCACATTGCAGCTAGCAAGCAAAGCTTGGACGAGGCGCCATATATAAATTATCCACTGCTGTCGCAAACTAGTCCGCATCACCTTCAGTCGTCATTGTCTCTCCTCTCCTGACCGACATTAAACATTGGTTTCTGAACTGAGGGAAAACTAGCCGCTACACTCATCATACCTTCCTCTTGGGGTTCCCAACGGGCTGGTCATTCACCACGCACAAGGACATTCTGCTCCCACGTCAACCACACGCCATCAGCTTATTTTCTGGCGCCATCAACCGGTAGCAGCGGCGGCTGCGTGTTGGTGTTGGGCTGCGGCGGAGGCGGCGGCCGCGTGTTGGTGTTGGGCACCGGCGCCGGCTGCGCGTTGTTGTTGTCGGCGGCCAACAGGCTCAGCCCCGCGAACGGGTCTGCCGATGGGTAGGAGGGCGGGGTCACCATGTTCGGCGACACATGTTGCACCGAGTTGCTGCCGGACACGCTGGGCACCGGTATCGGCCCAACTCCACCAGCGGCATTCCACACCGCTAGACCCTCCCACAGTTGAGGAGGAATGACCTGGCGCAACCTTGCTTCGAACTTCTCCTCCATCTGCGCCGGCAGCGCGGCCACTTGCGCCTTGAGATATGCAATCTCCCGCCTCTGCGCCTCCTCCACCTTGCTTCTTCTCTCCTTTCTAGCCTTTGATTCCTCTTTGAAGTGGACGCCGACTTTCGTGGTCAGCCCAAAGCCGGAAACACGCCCAGCGGACGTCATCTTCTTGTGCTTGGGCCTCTTCTTCATAATATTCGTCGCCCTATTGAAAGGAGTGTCCCAAGGCTCCGATTGCCCTTGGGTGGAGCAAGCTGCCTCGGCGGCTATTTCAGCTTCCTGCAAAAGGATTCATGAACCCAATTAGAATCATCAGTTCATTATTGATTGCAAATCGACTTGAGATCCGCGGTAAGTTGCTTACCATGAGTTTCTCAAACTCTTGCACAGCCTTCGCTGAGGTTTTGAATTCCTTTGTCTTGGGGCACAGGTAGTAGCGGGCCCGCACAAAGTTCTAGACCTGCGGGTCCGTGAATTTGTCGAACATGTTGGGCTTGCCAAGATGAATAAGCTCGGCGTCCTCCTTGTCCCACACTTCCTGGATTCCTCTGTAACCGCCACTCCTAAGATGGTGGTGACCTAAGTTCTGTTCATACATCTTTTTCCCCAACGCCGACAGAGCTTTGAAGGTATCGGTCTCCAACTCCTCCTTGAAAACAAGATGGTCGTCGTGTAACATCCCAAGATTTTATCAAATTTTGGGGAAATTTTTTTTTTGCTTTCGTTTTGCTTGAGATGATTGGAATTTCACAGGGATTTAAAACTTTTTGAGTCTAATTGAAAGTTTTATTAGAAAATATCTTAGACTTTCTACTATATTCTTGAAGAACCTTTTTGAGAAAAGATCAATTATCAAAATACTTTTTCATCCTTTATTCAAACCTATGCAAGTTTGCTTGCAAAGGAGTAAATCCCAAGGGTGTTTTATTTAGTAAAGATTGTATTTCAAGAACTAAGTTTGAAAGATAATTTCAAACATTATTTTATAAAGAATTATTTCTTATTTTCAAAAGATTTATTTCCAAATCCTATTTAGCTTTATGCAAGCAAACCATTAGGCTCAATCTATATTTCTATTAAAAATCTTGTTTTGATTCTGAAAACTTGTTTCCTATTGATTTAAAACCTTGCAGTGAATTTTGCAAAATCTCTGAAAGTGGTTTGAAGTGAATTGGAGCTTTTTTTGCAAAATCTATGAAAGAAATAAGAAAAATAGAAAAGGAAAAGAAGCAAAGAAGAGAAAAATATGAAAATGGACCCCGGGAACCTTTCCAGCCCACGGCCAGAACGAGCCCATGGCCCAACAACACCTCGCCCCGAACCGGTACCATCTTCTCGCCCCTCTCTCACTGACAGTGGGTCCTGCCTATCATCTTCTTCCTCCCCGCAATCTTCTCCCTCTCTCTCTGTTTCTGGAAACGGTCACCGGAGTAACCCCCCCCCCCCCCCGTTGATTTCTCGCGAGTAATGGCCATCAAGACCACGCCTATAAGTACCCCGCGTCGTCCTCTCTCTTCTCTCCCTTCCTCTCCTCGAATCGGGCCGCCAGGCTGCAGGAATTCCTCGCCGATATCCGCCAGTACTGGAGCTCGAAGCTCCCAATTCCGGTGAAGTCGGGCTGCAATAGCCGCCCCCTCTCTGCTCCTCTCACTCCCCTCTCCTCCGCGCACCTGCTAACTCCATTCTCTGGCTCTAAATTGCAGCGCAACGAGTACGCCGCAGACCCCCGAAGTCGCCGTCGACTCTAGCCGCCACTCGGCATCACCACAGGAGGAATTCGTCGACACCGATCAAACGCACGAGCTCACTGCACTCTACTACACGCCGTACGATACTCCACTACCGCCGCCGATCATCGGAACCACGCCAACGTCCGTTTCTAGTACCGCACCTCGCCGGCGACGACGGAACCCTAGCTCCACGGTGAGCCTCTTTTTCTCTTAAGCCCTAGCCGTCAGATCTGAATTGAACGCATGAGATTAGATCACTTAAAATCGAAAGGGTACTAGATCTAGACCGCTCAGATACGTTTAAATCCAACGACCAGCATCGTCGATCCGACCGAAATGGTACCGACCAATTAGATCACGCCGCGTGTCGGCTTCTGGTTTAAACAGAAATTCGAATTGGAAATTCACACCAGATTTGATCCCAATCTTGCAAAATTCATATCTTTTGATCTGTAGGTCCAAAAATAACAAATGCTATACCGTTGGAATCCTTAGAACACCTAGAATCCAGTAATACAATAATAATTCATATTTCATGGGTTCAATTTGAAACTACTTTCAAATTTGAATCAAACCTTCGGTTAGCTTGTTAAATTCATATCTTTAGTTCTGTCTATCCAAAAATTATAAATTTGTAATCTTTGGAAAGCCCTTGATCTGTAGAACATCATAGGAACAAGCAATTCCAAACTTGAGTCGTGCACTCAATGGCTAAGTTCAAATATGAGCAAAGTAGTATTTTGGACCTCATTTGAATTCTATAAGTGATTTTAAGTTGATTCCAAATGCAATAGCTTTGTGTTACTGTATCCTATCCAGTAGCATCATTCCCATAATTTCTTGAACCAATTCATCCATTATTCGAATTCTAATATGAGGATTTGAGTAATTTCCATTATAAGAATAAATCTAATTCTGTTCAGTAATGTTTCCTTCTACCATAGCAAATTCTTATAATCATGCCTAGTCACCAATGTTATCTAAACAACATCTTGATCAAGACCATACTTACTTAGACCTATCTGGCCTAGTACCCACTTATTCAAATTACAAATGTGTTATTTGAGTAAAGCGTGATACTTTCAATCTTAGTTTCTACCTTTGCTACTATGGTATTGATCAAATCAACATCATAGTACTTAACCCAATCCCATTTACTCATTAGAAATCCTTAAGCCATGTTTCAAACATCATCTATACATATCCTTACCTATAGCCATTTATTCATGTCTACTCAATCTTAGCCTTGCATTGAACTAATCAATTGCATTTGAGTTAATTGAGTACTTCAAAGTTATAAGAGTCCTATCCTAAGCTTAAGTGTAATACATACTATTTAAGAATAATTGTTGTCACACTTATTCAATAGTATTGCTATTGCACTATTTTGTCTCATATGTGATTTATCCACATGAGATATTCCAAGATTCAATATGCTTTGATAAAGCATAAAGGTTTCACTCATTATACTTTGTCTAATTCATATATATTCAAACTGCAATTTTGCTACCTGAGTAGAATATGAATTCCTCCCAAACCTGGATCATTTTAATGTGGAGCTATTATAACCGTACCATAGTATGTGTTATACACCATGTTGATCAACGAACCATTTGAGCCATGTCCTCAAATATCAACCATTCATACCCAATCCAATGCCCACTTAGTTTTGTTTACATGTATTGAACTATTCAACTTGCAAATGTGCTATTTGAGTAGTTCAAGCATTCTTAAAGATGCCTAGACCAATTCCCTCTCCAATCATACTGACCCTTCCCAACTAAGCTCTCAAATTCATTTATGATCTTTTACCATATCCTTCAAATCACAGCATCTCAATAAAGCTAAATGGTTAAACGAATACCTTCGATTGCTTAAATTGTTTGTTTGTGTTTGTTTGGAGTGTTTATGTTATGTTCCTTCTGTACTATAGTTTGTGCGGAGGACTACATGCTTAGTTGAGGGAAGAGAAACATCGTGTTCTTCAAAAAGGCAAGTGACACACATGCCCCTTACCCATTTTACTTATGTATTAGTGTATTCACCTCTTGTAGTATGCATGATAGGTGATTTATTCAACTGTTTTATCAAATGCTTAGATCCTAGTAGTGTGTAGCAATCCCTCAAACCCCACCTGATAGGATGCCAAATACTTTGAAAAATATTGATGCCATGCTTTGTTCACTTGCACAAAGTGTTTTGCGAACAAATTAAGAACTTCAACTAAAATGAAACACCTGGGTGGATTGGTTTGATAAGAGGCGACGAAGTAGGTGGGTTCTGGGACGCATGCCTCGTCGAGAGGATGTGGGTTCAGAATACCGCTCGGGATGGCCACCCAGGAACAAAGAGATGGCTATGTTTTCCATGCTTAGAGTGCTTCCAGTGCAGCCTTATGACATTATGGGCTCTGTCTTGACTGATTAGATGTGGGAGTGCAACTTGTCGGCAAGAAGTGGTGGTAGTTGAATTGTAGGTTGGGGACGGAGCTTGCCAAGTTAGTTGTCCTCTCCTCCTAAAAGGTCTCGTTTCATTTTATGTATGGGCATAAAATGAATCGTAAGGTGAAAGTGCACAACCCTTGCAAGGTGTCAAAACTAATCGATTAGCCGTGTCCTCGGTTATGGACAATTGAGTCTCTAGACATGGAATGTACGGAAGAATCTCATCACCGATTCTGAATGACTAAAATCTGTCTAGAAACCCCTAGGTAGGAACTAAGGACCATACACTCCGAGGGGTGGTGGTGCCTGAGGTTCCGACTTTGTTGAATTTCGCCCGGTGCTACATACCTAGCTAGTATGTGGTAGTTGGGGGGTATTTCGACCCTTGAAAATATAAAACTTTGAAAAAAGGGGCTTTGTGAAAGAACTATAGGATAAAACTGGCTTTATGCAAATCAACCTATGAGATCCACTAGCCAAATACTCATGTAGATAGACTCCTCACAACATCCACCAAATATGTGTCATTTGCCAGTACATCATTGTACTGACCCCTTTGGGGCTGCATATTCAACGTGCAGGTTTTATTTCGAGTAAGGAACCAAGATTAGTATCTCGAGCTTACATTCCAACATGGCTGCCTGTGGCACGTGATGAAGATGGAGGCTCCTTGCCACCTTGTTTCTCCCGCTGTGTATCTGTAAGATTTGAATACTTTGTATCTGGATCCGCGTTGTAATCTTGATACTATGCAATGAATATTTCATTTTGTTCTGTGGTGCTATCATTGATCCAGGGAATAGCACTTAACACAGATGTTCCACCTTGATCCCAAGGTTGGGGCGTTACACGTCGTGATCTAGAAGTGGCTCATGCTTCTTGATCTCTTCCCAGCTTTCATCCTTGTCAATCCGCTTCTTCACCCGGGTTCTCCAGCTAGCCAAGGCCGTGCTCATCTTCGTAAGGGCCTGCTGGTTCACCATGTTGTCTTTGAGGTTTAGGTTCTTGTACTCCACCGGGAAATCGTATCGCTCGTGAAGCTTCTGTAGTAGGAGCTGCACAAGATGCGCATTGCCGGGATCTCGGAGGTTCCTCGTGTTGATCGTCACGGTCTCCCGCACGATGCAACCGATCTACGTCCTGTATCTCGCGGCAAGGGCTTTAGGCTCCATAGGTATGCCATTTTCATTCACGGCGGTGACATCCTCGCATTTTGTGCCAAGCGTCAGCGGGTTCCGATCCTTCCTGATGGCCTTCTTCTTCTTAGCAGTCGGGGCAGATCCACCATCGGTGGTGTCATCCTCGGCGCCATCGGTGCGCTCGCCGCCAGCATCGGTGGTGGCATCGGAGTCTCCGTCTTCTTCTCCACCCTCGGAGTCTCCGTCTCCACCCTCAGAGTCTTCATCTCCACCCTGATCATCTCCACCTCCGTCTCCATCCATGACGTCTTTCCTTCTCCTCGGCCACCCTCTGGGATTGCATCCAAAACGGCAAGTTGCCGCCCGGGCTTGTTCTTCGACACTCATTTGGTTAGAAGGGCCAGCGCCGTCGTTGACGTGTCCGGTCGACATGTTTGCACTAAACAAAAGGAGAAAAATGTTTAGTACAACAAAAAATCGATCGGAAAATTCGACAGCACCTCCCCTATAAATGGCTACCTAGGAGTGCCTATTTCTCACCGAAACAGAAATCAATCAACATTTCGGGAGTAATAGGCACTCATTTCCAAAAACATGTAAACAATTCACACAAAAAAAGCACAAAATATGCCTTTTCAACACACAGTTGTCAACAACATGCTCACAGATTCATCATCACAGTAAACATCATCACAGTAAAAAGTTCACAGATTCATCATCACAGTAGCTCACAGTAATAACAGATTCATCATCACAGTAGCTCACAGTAATAACATCATCACAGTAATAACAGATTCATCATCACAGTAGCTCACAGTAATAAAAAGTTCACAGATTCATCATCACAGTAGCTCACAGTAATAACAGTAATATATGGGGTAGATGCACATAAGCAAGAGCAGAACTTGATAAAACTAAGACTATCCCTGAACCTATGATGAAGTGCAGACATGTCACTATCGATGACAAATAGGCCTATGCAATTCATTAATTAATCTTTAAAGCTAAAACGTCAAGACACTTATAGATATCATCTACAAGGTGAAACAACAATAGTGAGCAAGAAATGAGTAACATGATATATAGAAGGCAATCAGGGTAGGAGTGTTTCTTCCTTGTATGTTGGGTATCTATCTGTTTACTGTAAAGAGAAACTCTTTTTAGCATTGTTATGTTGTAGGCAGTGCAGCTAGATAAATGCATTCTCATGTCAAAAGGAACAGCGAAACAAAATAGTTGGCTTTAATAATTAAGTAGTTGGGAGACATATCTATCATTTGTTGTATGTTGTATTAGGAGGGGAGCTGACCAGAAATTGACAGAGCACTAACAACAGTACCAATAATGTGATAAACAAATAGCAATGATGATTCGGGGTGGATCGTTTCACACCACACTGCACTCATTTCAGAACAAGAGCATAATTATTGGCAACTGTGCTGCTTTCAGTAATCAGCAAACACCGCACACAAAGTAAACAAACTTTTGTAGTTTTATTAATAGTGTGATCATGCAACAAGTTTCTGTGGAAGACCAATTCTGAAACTTGCTGAATCGGTACAAATTGGCTAGCTTACCTAAATACAGCCTATGCTAAATTGGTCATACTTGGTTTCAGTTACCCGAATGCCATAGGGATCGCACGCCTGATTTTACAAAATCTACCTGAGCATGCCTCATTAGATGAAATAGTACCCACTGCCTACTTAAACATATCTGACGAGGGTTAACTCGACAAATGTCCTAGCTGAAGGACTTAGGATCGGGGGAAGAGGGCGTCGGATGAACTCGAAGGTAAAGGTTAGTCGAAATAAGTGTATATCGAAAGTAAACTTGGGTGTTCAACCTGGCTTGCTTTCAATCTGCCCTACACCGTCCCCTCCTGGCCCCTATATATAGGTGGCCAGGTCTCGAGGATCGGGTAGGGTCCGATACAGATTACAATATCGACATACGGTAAGAACTTGTATTCGACTATCATTACAATTGGGCCTTAGCTTAACGGGCCTCAGGGGTACTCAACTAACGGGATCTATTAACTATACCCTTGTCAGTAGCCCCTGAGATTCTACCAGAATTGCATATTCGGGTTGAATCTCTAATCTTCAAATCTTCGACTTGATCAATTCTTCGATTTCTTCATATCTTCAAATCTTCGACTTGGTCTTTCGACTTACTTTCATGATAATTTTTCGCAAGGGGTTTTGATGAACAAGCCTGACAACTCTGACGGATCAAGAGGTCATTTAACTGCCGGAACAGCTACTTGTCACCTACTTCAAATTCAATCCCCTTGGACTTGAATTTGGGATACCGGTCAAATCCATTCTTTTGCCGCATTTAGGACTTACAAAGAATGAATCCCAGAGATTCTCAGGGTACCCAGTGCGTCCACCAGGATTTTCTTCACGTCGTAGACACGGATACATATCAGCAGAGCGCATCCATGTGCATATACCAGGCCACACAGGACGGATCCCGGGGTCTTACCTTCGTGACAAGTCACGGCATTCGAGTTGCATTGCGATAACGTAACTCGAGAATCTCATGTCGCAGTCAAATTTTGACTGAAAATATTCGGGTTTTAACAACCATAAACCTCGCTCCCGATGGGAGTAACACTCCTGCACTTCTCAAACTCTAATGCTTTTACCAAGAAACATCGTCGGGTGCGCGCTCAGCGCTCCCGATGGGAGTAGCCCCCGAGGCTATAGTCGAAAAAGACTTTTTCGAGTATAGGCTCAAAATATAGTGTAGTCCATCATACTTCAACTCGAGATACTTTGATGATATCCTGTCGTTGAATACACGTCCATCACTCCAGTTAAAAGTTGCATTCAATATTCTTGAAAGTAGTAGCCCCCAAGGCTATAATCGAAAATCCTTCACATATAATTTTATCTATAGATTTTGCACTTGTCGGCGCCATCCTTCTTCTTTCTTATATCATCTTCTTTATGACGTCAATGAGTACGTCACTCTGTATGAGTGTGAACTGTTTTATGGGCAGCACTGTAATTTTCGCAATTTTTGACCGTTAGTGGGCTGCCGTTTCCGCTCTGTGCGCCACGTCTCAGCCCACGATCCTTCTCCCAGAAGGTATATAAGGGGCGTAGTGGGGGATTTTACTGTTTACCAGCTCGTTCCCTCTGCCGCCTCCATTGCTGATCTCTTCTTCCTCCTCCTCTCGTGCATAGCCCCCAAGCGCACCGCGTTTAGATGCGCGTGAAACATCTAGCCACCAAGAACACCATGGACAAGACCTCTTCTGCCACCAGCTGGGTGCGCTCCGCCATCACGAAGAAGGAGGTGGAGAAAGCCAGGGCGGACGGCCTCATCTCCGCCCAGGATTCCATCAAGTTTCCAAGCACTGAGTGGATCCCGGAGCCCCCAAGTGGTTATCGGGTAATGTTCCTTGCCTTCCTCCTTCGCGGCCTTTCTCTTCCTGCCCACAAGTTTCTCCGTGAGCTTCTCTTTGTCTACGGTGTGCAGCTCCACCATCTCACACCGAACTCCCTTCTGCACATTGCTTGTTTCGTGACTCTCTGCGAGTCATTCTTGGGCATTGAGCCCCACTTTCTTCTCTGGAGGTCAATCTTTCGGCTTCGCCCTAATGTAGCTCTGGCTAGAAAGCCTGAATTGGGCGGAGCCGTTGTCTCTGTGCGCCCTGAGGCGCAGTACCTCAAATTTTCCTTTACCACATCTGTTCAGGGGTGGAGAACCAAATGGTTCTATATCCAAGATCGCAAAGCCTCTCCTGAAGACCAATATGGTTTAGCCCCTTTCATAGCCTCCAAGGAAGTGAAAAAATTGGCGTCGTGGGATGCGCTTCCCTCGGATGCAGAAATAGCACAAGTTCTTCCTCTTCTGTCTCGCATTCAAGCTTTGAAAGGAGGCCAAGGAGGAGCTTTGTCGGGTATCCAACTCATGGCGTTCTTTGTGTAACGTTGAGTTCAACCCCTGTAGCACCGCCTCACCAAGCTTTGGAGTTATTCTGGCTTGGAAGATCCTACTCGCATCTCTGAAGATTTGATAGAGAAAAAGATGTCGACAAGCGAGTCAGGAGCCTCACCAAGCTCACCAAGGATCATGCGATTGCTGATTTGACCGCTGACTACTTTGACTCCGTGCACCCTCTACCCGAGGTATGTATCTTTGTGTTCACTTGTTGTCGAATTTTGTTTGCTTCGACTTGTGTTGTTCTTTGCCTTTGAACTCTGCTGACTTATTTATATGCAGGGTCACCAATTCCTTGTTTCGCGCCCTCTTCTTCCAGAGGCAGGGCCCCTTCCGGCTGATCTGGCCTCATCTGTATCTGAATCCCCCGAGGCTGACGAGAATCAGGGCGGAGATGATGCCGAAGAATCAGAAGAGGAAACTAGCTTGTCGACATCGCCTCCTCCCGTGCTTGCTGAAGATGCTGGTATCGACAAGAAGAGGAAGAGTGTCAACGAATTTGCTTCTTCGAGTTCCGCAGCGGCTGATAAAGCCCCTGTTCTTACATGAGATATGGAATTCTTCAACCTCCTGGCATCGTAAGTGCTTTATTTGAGTTCTTCAATTACACTGCTATTGCCTTGTTTCTGTCATGTTATACATAATTTGTTTCCTTTTCGTAGAGATGACGAGGAGCCTCCAAAAGATGCTACAGCTGCTCTTTCGACTTCACCTATGACTGCGGATGAGCCTATCGAGCAAGAGGTTGCACCGAGGGTTGCCAGGGCTTCTGTCAAGAAGATTCCTGTAACTCGAAACCTCAAACGCTCGAAGAAGGCAAAAGAAACCGACGTTGTTCTTGAGGCCCATGCATCAACGCTTTCTCCCAGTGATGTAAGTAACTTATGTGGACTTGCTCTCTTTATATTTATTTATGTTCTTACATGCCCCTTTTTCCCAGGCATTATTGCAAAGATTCGTCGCCTTGGGCACTGAATGTGCTGAGTACTTAAAGGTTGCGAAGGCTTCCGAAGGTACACTTTTGACATCCAGGCATTACTTTTCTTCTGTGCTTATCCTTTATTGTTAATCTGACTCCTTTTCGTCTTCTTCTGTAGCTGCTCTAGCAACAGCCAATGCTCGAATTGCGTCGCTGGAGGCAGAGCTTAGTGCTTCGCAGAAAGCTTATGATGTTGCGGCCGCTGCTAAAGCAAACGCTGAGAAGTCACAAAAATCTGCGCTTGGAAAGGCAAAGAAAGCTGAAAAAGCTTTAGCTGATGCCAACAAGGAGCATGCTCAGCGAGAGCAAGCCGTGGCAGAGCGTCTTCGCACAATGTCTACTGCTACTGAAGGTAAGTACTTCGCCTTGTCTTCTATTTCGACTTCTGTTTGCACTGTTGTTCTTGTTGACACTTTTCTTTCCTTTTCTCTTCTATCTTATTTTATTGTGCAGGATTTACCGGGGTATCTTCGTCGTCCCTGCAACCGGACGATGATCCTCTGATGACTGCGGTTAACCTACTCGTAGCAAACTGGATATCTATCCAGGAGACTTTTGAGTTAGTTAGCCGCGTTCTATCACGGCTGTTTGTCGGGTTGTGGCCGAAAAAGAAGGCAGAAGTTCCGAAGGACAACTTGGGCAAGCTTGCCAAGGCTTTTGATACAACTGAAGACCCCACCCTCCAGCTTAAGGGGCTCTCTCTGAAGCATGGTGCTGAGGGTGCTATTGCACTTTCTTTTGCCCATGGTGCGGACTTCGACTGGGAGAAGGTGAACTCTTCCCATGGCCGCACCCGCGATGAGATGAAGACTTTCTTCGAGAAGGCAAAGAAGTTGGCGCCTGCGCTGGTGGCGATTATTTCTCCTTCAGCAGCCTCCGCGACATCTGCTGCGCCACCTCCAGCGGCGGAAAACCCTGTGCCTCCGTCGACTGTTGGCGAGGAATTTATCATGCCTTCTTCTGCCACGGAGCAAAATGCTGAGGTGGCATAGACTCGGCCTTCTTGTAGTTTTCCATTTATCCTTTTGAATGTAAAAACTTGTAGTCGCGTGCAACCTGAGAATCTTAGTCAAAGGGTTTTGCACTTATGTAAATACATTTCCTTCTTATGAAGTCTTGTGCTTGTCTCTCTGAAATGTTTCTTCTTTCTTTTCTTTTGACTTCCAGTCGATTCACATCAATGATCCTTTGACTGTCGGACCTGCTCCTTCTGCTGCCCGCACGTTCGGTTTGACGATTTCGTCGCCTCCTAGCCGATGTAATCAGTGCGCAGAGTACTCTTCAAGGATTTCTGATCTTGAGTCTCGCCTGACTTTGGCTAAACGTCAAGCACAGATGGCTGTGAGCAAAGCTAGTAAAGCTTGTGGTTATCTGAAGCAGATATCTTCTCTTGATGAAAAGGTTTCCAGTTTGACGGCGAAGATTGTCCATAATGAAGAATGCGAGTCTTTTATTCTTGGCATTGTCGAGTCTGCCTGCGAGATGTTGCGATGTAAGTTTTCTTTCGACTTCTCTTTTCCCTGTTTCTTCACTGCTGTTTTTGTGACATCCCTTGCCGTCATAGGCACTTGTCTGGATTTCGCTGCTGAAGATCGTTGGGTTACCGAGCGAAATGCGGCTTTGGAGAGAATGTCGGCAGGCTTTGAGACTTTGTGGTCTGATCCTCAGCGTCGGAGTGCCATTGTACTGCTTCAGGACCGTGCCCAACATATTGGCGAGTCAGTTGATGGTTGCCGATGAGCTCTCACAATTATGCACTCTGTTATGCTTCCTCGCAATCCTCTGCCTGCAACTTTCCCGCTTCTTCTTGATACTTTCAGATCCAGCCACCGTATTCATAGATTGATAGAGCTGAACTTAGTGGCAGGTGCCAATTTTGCTCTCGGGTGGATACACAAGTGGCACCTGAAGCTTAATTATAGCTCTATGTCCCTGAGTTTGGCTCCAGGTGGAGCTAGCCTTCGAGTACATATGGAGAGCACGCTGCAACCTGCTCGAAGGCTCGTAGCTAGGCTGCTGGAAGCGGATACTGCATTTTTTCGCGAGTACCACTATTTAGATCTCTTAGGCGTAGATGATTCTGATAACCCATTATTGTAATATTTTTGTATATGTGGAACGCGAGAGTATCTTATTTCGCGACTTTATGTCGAAAATTTGTTCTCAAAACGTTATTGTATGATTCGTGCGTTTGCCACATTTTCTCTTTGAAAGACTCGTAAACTCGAACATGAGGAACGTTTTGTCTTTATTATACTCGCAATGTAAGATACATGGGGTGACCCAAGAGATCCGGCATGTGACCTGTGTTCTGGATCTAGAGGACATTGCCCCTGGTATAACTCGTGGCTTTGACAGCCTTACTCTTCTACCCTACTTTTTTTTTGCTCATTGATGCTTATGCCGTCATAGCTTTCTCCTCTTCTCCTGTGTCTTTATCTTCTCCTGATGCTTCTACTCGTGATTTCTTTGTCTCGGGCTCCGCAGCGCGTCCTTCGAGTAGCTTGACGCCTTCTGTAGTCGTGCTTTTTGCCTTCTCTGCATAGTTGGCTATCATGCCAAAGTTTTGCGTCATCTTGTGGAACTCCCTGTCGCACAGATCTAAAACTTCAAAACTTCCTTTTACTGTAATTATTCCTCTTGGTCCTGGCATTTTAAGTACCAAATATGTATAGTGAAGCACTGCCATGAATCGCGAAAACGCGGGTCGTCCGAGGATCGCGTGATATTGAGATGGCCAGTCCATGACTTCGAAGTCCAGCTTTTCTCTCCTGTAGTTTTGTCGGTTGTCGAAGAAAACATTGAGTGCTATTCGACCTAGTGGGTAATTGGCACTTCCTGGCACGATTCCGTGGAAGGAACAATCTGTTGGTTTCAGGAACTCTAGTGATATATGCATTGCTCTGAGTGTTTTTGCGTATATCAGGTTAATTTCACTTCCTGCGTCCATGAATATTCTGTCGACATCATACGCGCCGATTTGAGCTTTAAGTACCAAAGGCGCATTTCCTGGCCGAGGTACTGTTATAGGATGGTCTTCTCTGTTGAACTCGATTGGTTGTTCTGACCAATGCAGATACTCCGTTGTAGCTGGAGGTGAGATGACTGCTAGGTTGACTTGTCGAGTGATACTCTTTTTTTCTTTGTTCGACTTGGGCACAGGTTGTATCATTGCTGTGATGTGTCCTTTTTATGGAACGTACCCTTCGTCGTCGTCGTGTCCCTGGTTTTGCTGATCTTGTCCTTGAGGAGCTCTGTTGTTTCCTTGCTATTTTGTCGGAGGATTGTTGCTTCCTTCAAATCCTTGTCGCCTTGCTTCGGTTTGCTTGTTTAGTGCTGCCTCTTGTAGTTTTAAGAATGTTGTGCAATCTTTCATTGCGTGCCTTGATACTCGCTTCCCATCGACGAACGCTGAGTGTATATGACAAGGTCCGTTGAGCATATCTTTTGGCGACGGGTTGTACTCTCTGGGTTCTCTCGTGGGAAACTTTTCGTAGTCCTCTTTTCCGTAGCTGATCTAGTTGAGATTATAGGGGGGTTTTTCTAGTCGTCTCCACAGGGATCAACACAAATGAGACTATTTCCTAATTTCCAGAAGCTAAGCAGAAAAGTGGGGTTTTTGGTGTTGTAAACAGGAAAGTAACAGGAGGTTTTAGGTTGGAAGTTTTTAACATAACAAATCCAATGTTTCTTGTTTGTCAGGCAAGGAAACAAAGGACAAACGAGCAAGTGAGGCAGGGATGCATTTTTGGGACTAGATGCAGAGGCTAGTCTTGCACCTAACAGATCAGGCAGATGCAACACAGAAATCATAGTAATCTTGGAGTTTACAATGGAGTGTGTCACTCAAACCATAGCAAAGATCCAGGACAAGGTTCAAACTATTTTACAGTGCAAGATCAACACAAATCAGATCACAGAGCATGGGGGAGAGGAGAGAGAGGTTGTTGTTGGTCACCGAAGGCTTGCCGTGGCAGAGAAATTGGAGAAGGCAGAGATGTTGCTGTCGTGGCAGAGGATGAAGAGGGATGAAGAAGAGCTTGGCCTTCAGATCCTTCGAGCCTTGTCCATCTTGACGTTCTTGGAGGTGTTCTTGGTGGTGTTCACGGTGTTCTTGCTTGCGCCGTTGATCTGATCTTGTTGCAGCAGAGGAGTAGAGGGAAAAGTGGGTGGAAAAGGTGAAGGTTTCGGTGTGTTGGACTATGGAGGAGGAAGGTTTTTGGTGGAGTGGTGGATGGATGGAGTGGCTGTGTGTCGATGGATGGAGTGGCTGTGTGTCGATGGATGGATGCGGGGATGGGATGGTGTATATGCTGCAGCGTAGAGGAGTAGAGGGAAAAAGGTGGCGGCAGCTGCTAGTCTGCTTTTCCGTTTTTCTTGTCCTTTTGTGCCGTGGCAGCCTGCTCCTGCCGTTGGCCTCTTTCTTGCTCCTCAAGATGTACTCTTCCTTTCCTGGTGGCTTGAGCTGATGTTTGAATTGCTCTGACTTGTAGAATTAAGTGCCTTGGCGCACTGATCTGTGACAAAGGATCAAATGATGTAAAATGTTGGTGCAACACTGGTAGAAATGAGGTAAAACAGACAAGTTTTATGGTTGCAAGGTTCAGATATAAGTGTAAATCTTAGAGTGATCAAAACCCCCAGACCAAAACCTTTGCTTGTCCTCAAGTAAAGAATGGTGCATTGTACCAAACAAAATGTAACAGAGCATGATGAGGGACATTGCTGACTCAATGCAGATAAATCTTGCAATTGCCAATTCAAAAACAAGTTTCACAAGAGAATTTGAGTATGTCTAGATCAAACAACATGGACACATGAGTATAAAGTAATCGACTCTGAAATTGAAAACTCAAGATCCAGTACATAGCCCAATATGTAATGCAAAATTAGTGCTTCACCTATTACAGTTCCCAGGAACATAATAGGCTAATGCATAGACAAGTTAGTCAGTTAGTAACTTAGCTTGATGGGTCAACTTAGTTAGTGCTTCACACACTACAATCCCAGGATCATAGGTGCTAGTGCTTTGGGTATTTACAACAAGTTTTACTTAGCATTTTCAGGTTAGTGCTTCACACACCACAATCCAGAGATCATGGTTGCTAATGCTAAACTTTTTCCTTTCTGTTAATATGTTAGTATGTTAGTATGTTAGTGCTTCACAAGTCACAATCCAGAGATCATGTTTGCTAATGCAAAAAATGCAATAGATGCAATTGGTTAGGGGCTAAGAAATGGATCATGAACTTCATTCTTAGGGCAATTAACAAATATGCTGATGTTTCACAGGTTCTTTGAGTAAAGCCATACAAAAGTTCTAAAGTGGAACTAGGCTCCGAACAAAGCATTTGCAAGAGTTATAAGCAGATTCAAAGCAAAGTTCTTCATAGCATGCAAGGTGATATTTTCAGGTCCAAGCAAGCGAAATTGATTCATTCCTTAACAAAGTACTTTCACACAAGATCAACCAACAGTATAGTATATTCTGATTCAGATTTTAACAAATGTGTGGAAATGGAAAGTGTTCACCTGGTGGTTTTCCTGCTTCTCTGCCTTGTCAATCAACAGCAATCTTTCTCCTCATCCAAGTTATCACTGAAACAACAAAAAGAAACAAACACACAAGGCAAAAACATAAAAAGGTGAAAGGGAAATATATGATACAAGGGATACCAGGTTTCCTCCTGGAAGAGAGCTTGTTTAAAGTCACTAGCTTGACTATAGCTTCATCATCACTGGTTTGCATGGGTAGAGGGTGCATTGGAGCCATCCTCTGGTTCATCATCTTCTTCAACTTGGTTTTCGATCAAATCTCCAATCCTGTAGTGCTTCAACCTCTGGCCATTTACTTTGAATGTTCCCTCAGCTGAGCTATAAACCTCAAAGGCACCATGGCCTAGATCTTTCTTGATAACACAAGGGCCAAACCATCTGGACTTGAACTTTCCAGAGAATAAGTGTAGCTTGGAATCATACACCAGCACTGACTGCCCTTCCTTGAATTCCCTTCTCAGAATGTGGGAGTCATGCCATTTCTTGGTCTTCTCCTTGTAAATCTTTGCACTTTCATAGGAATCATTCCTGAGCTCTTCAAGCTCACACAACTGCAGTTTCCTCATGTTTCCTGCTTTGCCAATGTCCAAGTTCAGCTTCCTGATTGCCCAATGCGCTCTGTGCTCCAATTCGACTGGCAGATGGCAAGCTTTGCCATAGATAATTCTGAAAGGTGACATGCCAATGGGTGTCTTGTATGCTGTCCTGTAAGCCCACAAAGTGTCGGGCAATTTCATTGACCAATCTCCTCTGGTCTTGGACACAACTTTCTCCAAGATTTGCTTGATTTCCCTGTTTGACAACTCCACTTGGCCATTGGCCTGCGGATGATAAGGAGTTGTCACTCTGTGATTCTTCACTCCATACTTGGTCAGAAGCTTCTCAAACTGGTCATTGTTGAAGTGAGCACCACCATCACTGATTACAACTCTTGGCACTCCAAATCTTGGGAAAATGACAGTCTTGAACATTCTACAAACTGCCTTGGCATCAGCATTAACAGTGGGAATGGCTTCAACCCATTTTGACACATAGTCAACAACAACTAAAATATGCTTGTAGCCTTGAGAAGATGGCAAGGGTCCAACAAAATCAACTCCCCAAACATCAAACAATTCCACTTCCAAGATTCCTGTTTGGGGCATTTCATTTCTCTTTGACATCTTTCCTGCTCTTTGACAAGGATCACACTTCATTATGTACTCATGAACATCTCTGAACATACTTGGCCAAAAGAAGCCAGCTTGCAAAATCTTGGCTTGAGTCTTGAACACTCCAGCATGTCCTCCATACAATCCTGAATGGCATTGGAACATCACATCACTTTTTTCATCAGAGGGGACACACCTTCTCACAATGCCATCAGCACAATGTTTGTACAGAAAAGGTTCATCCCAATAGTAACTCTTGACATCATGGAGGAATTTTTTCTTTTGCTGGTAGGAGAGATCTGCTGGCACAATATCACAAGCTAGGAAGTTCACAAAGTCAGCATACCAAGGTGAAGTGGCACTGACTGCCATGAGCTGTTCTCCTGGCATCAAGTCTTGAATCTCTCTGTTTTCATCAATGTTGATTCTGGACAAGTGATCAGCAACTGAGTTCTCTGACCCTTTCTTGTCTCTAATTTCTATGTCAAACTCTTGGAGCAGAAGGATCCATCTGATGAGCCTTGGTTTAGCATCCTTTTTGCTCACTAAATATCTGATTGCTGCATGGTCTGTATAGACAATGCACTTGTGTCCAACCAGGTATGGTCTAAACTTATCAAATGAGAACACAACAGCAAGCAGCTCCTTCTCTGTGGTGGTGTAATTGATCTAAGCATCATCCAAAGTCTTGCTTGCATAATGTATAACATGTACAGCTTTGTCTTTCCTCTGGCCAAGGACTGCTCCAACAGCAAAGTCACTTGCATCACACATAAGTTCAAATGGCAGTGTCCAGTCAGGAGGTTGAACAACAGGGGCTGTGATGAGAGCATCTTTCAATTGGTTGAATGCTTGCAAACAAGTGTCATCAAACACAAACTTCACTTCATGATTCAGGAGATTGGTGAGTGGCTTGGCAAGATAGGAGAAGTTCTTGATAAACCTCCTGTAGAAGCCAGCATGGCCCAGGAAGCTTTGAATTCCCTTCACATTTTCAGGAGGGGGTAGCTTGGCAATCACATCTACCTTTGCCTTGTCCACCTCAATTCCTCTAGCAGACACAAGGTGGCCCAACACAATGCCTTCAGAGACAAGGAAGTGACATTTTTCCCAGTTCAGAATCAAATTTTGCTCAGAGCATCTGTGAAGGACTAAGGTGAGGTTCTTCAAGCAGGCTTCGAAGTCTTTTCCATACACAGTGAAATCATCCATGAAAACTTCCATAATCTTCTCAATGTGATCAGAAAATATGGACATCATGCATCTCTGGAAGGTGCCTGGAGCATTGCAAAGGCCAAATGGTAGCCTTTTGTAAGCAAAGGTTCCATATGGGCAGGTGAATGTGGTCTTGTCTTGGTCAGAAGGGTGGATTGGAATCTGCAGAAATCCAGAGTAACCATCAAGGTAGCAGTAGTACTTCTGGCCAGCAAGTCTCTCTAGCATCTGGTCCATGAATGGCAGAGGGAAGTGATCTTTTCTTGTAGCTTTGTTCAATTTTCTGAAGTCATTCACCATCCTCCATCCTGTAACAGGTCTTGTGGTCATGAGCCTTCCTTCTTCATTTTCAACAACAGTGTAGCCACCTTTCTTGGGCACAATGTGGATAGGACTCACCCACTCACTGTCAGAGATGGGGTATATCATTCCAGCCTTTAACAATTTCAGAACTTCCTTCTTTACTACATCTTGCATAGCAGGGTTTAGTCTCCTCTGTCCTTCTCTTGTTGGCTTGCTGCCTTCTTCTAAGTGGATCCTGTGAGAACACACTTTCTCACTAATGCCAATGATGTCATCAATGGAATATCCAATGACATTCTTGTACAGCTTCAGAATAGACAGAAGACTTTCTTCTTGCTCACTTGAAAGGGCAGAACTAATAATCACAGGGTGTAACTTTTCCTTCTCCAAGAATGAGTATTTCAGATGGGAAGGCAATTCTTTGAGCTCCACAACAGAATGGTGAGCTAGATGAGCTGGTTCTCTTGCACTTGACACAGGTACAATTTCACAAATTTTCACTTCACAGAGCTGCTGTACATTGGTGGTTTCAGCAGTAACAAAGACTTGAGCTTCAGGCTCTTCTTGCTCAGGTTCTGGCAAAGTTTCTAGCACACTTCTTTCAACAACATCAATGGAATGGCAATGTTCAGGAACATTGGGTAAATGAGTGGCATGTTTCATGCTGAATTCAGCTTGCTCTGATCCAAATTGTAATTTGAGGGTTCCACCTTTGACATCAATGATGGCACCAGCAGTTGCCAAGAATGGCCTGCCTAGAATCATTGATTCAGCATTGTCTTCCATCTCTAGCACAACAAAGTCCACAGGATATGCAAAGTTGCCAACTTGGACTGGCACATCTTCAAGGACTCCTACTGGTTTTCTCAAGGTTCTATCAGCAAGTTGAAGTGTCATTGGGGTAGGCTTCAACGTTCCCAGCTGCTGAATCTGGCTTGCAGCAGAGGGTAACACACTCATAGAGGAACCTAAGTCACAAAGGGCTGTGAAGGTTTTTCTTCCCACTACACAGGGAATGCTGAAACTTCCAGGGTCTTGTAGCTTCTTGGGCATGTGGTTCAAGATCACAGCACTGCAATCTTCTGTCAAGGCTACTAACTCAGGGCTGTCCAAAGTCCTCTTCCTTGTGATCAGATCTTTGAAAAACTTTGCATATAGGGGAATGTGCAACACTGCATCCAAGATGGGGATGGTGATTTGCACTTCCTTCATGGTCTCAAGGAATTTAGAGTATTGCTTCTCCTCCTTGGTCTTGTCCAATCTCTCTGGAAATGGCACTTTCATCAACAAAGGCTTCTCTGTTGGTTCTGTGGCAGAGATCTGTGCCTTGGCAGGGTTTTCTGTCTGGGCAGGCTGTTCTGTTGATTTTTCCTGCCTTGGCAGAACAATTTCTGGAGGTGTTTGATGCTGCACGGTGGGTCTTCTCTGTGGAGCAACATAAGTGACATTTGGTGGGGTTTTGAGTAAGGGTTCAGTGTTCACCCCACTCCTAGTGGTGACTGCATCAATAACTTCAGTAGTGGAAAGGGCACCACACTATTTTGGGTTTTTCTCTGCTTGGGCTGGCAGTTTTCCTTCAGCTTGTTTTCCAATGTTGTTGGTCTGGATTCCAGCAGTGAGTTGCTGCATAGTCTTGTAGAAAAGTTCAGATTGCATTTTCATAGTTTCTTGCATTCCACTGAACATTTCCTTCTGTAGCTTCATCATTTCTCCAAGCTCAGATTGGCTGCTACTGCTGGATGAAGTAGTTTGCTGATGTACTGGGTGGTGTTGTTGTTGTGGGTGTTGCACTTGACCTTGGGGTCTGAAATTTTGTTGTCCAGGCTGATGGTAACTCTGCTGGGATGCTTGGGCATAGTGTTGCTGCCCTGGTGCTGGGTAACTTTGCTGATTATTGCTCTTGTAAGAAAGGTTGGGGTGATTTCTCCAAGAGGGGTTGTAACTTTGGGAATATGGCCCTTGATTCTGGGCATAGTTCACCTCTGATATCATGGCTTCAGGAGGTGCAGACAAGGTACATTCCATGAGGGAATGGCCTTCTTTTCCACAAATTGCACAGGCAGAAGTAACTTGGTTGACAGGAACCAAAGCTTGGCTGTTTCTTTCTGTCATGAGCTGGGCAAGCTAAGTTGTTAAACTCTCCAACTTGGCTTCCAAAGCATTCTGGCCACTTGACTGAATCTGCAGCTGATTGTTGGGGTGGACAGCTCTTTCATTTGTCCAGGAGAAGTTGTGTGATGCCATGCTCTCAATCAACTCAGTAGCTTCATCAAGGGTCTTGTTCATGATTCCACCTCCAGCAGCTGAATCAACAAATGATCTGGTTTGCTCTGTCAAACCCTTGTAGAAGGTTTGCAAGATGAGCCATTGCTCCTGGCCATGGTTGGGACACATCCTGATGAGACCTTGGTATCTCTGCCAAGTATCATACAGGCTTTCTCCTTCATATTGCACAAATCTTGTTATCTTGTCTCTGCACTCAGCTGCTTTGGTTGGAGGGAAATATCTCTCAAAGAAGGCTTGAAGAACATGTTCCCATGTGTCTCTGCAGTGAATAGGAAGAGAGTGGAACCAAACTTTTGCAAGTCCAGACAGTGAGAAGGGAAACAATTGCATCCTGATGGCTTCAGGAGGAACACCATTGTGCTTCAAAGTGTTGCAGTACTCCAGAAAGTTTCTGATATGCTCATGGGGGCTCTCCAAAGCAGAACCTTTGAAGGGATTATGTTGCACCATATTGATCAGAGCTGGCTTGATTTCCCAGTTGTTTGCTTGTATTGCAGGCATAATCACATCTGCATTGTTGATCTGGTCCTTGGGAATCCACAAATCTCTCAACTTCTTATCACCCATGCTGAAATCTGAGGATGACGATTCCAAATCTGAGACAGAGGTTTCCAAATCTTCAGCAGAAACTTCAGAAGCTGCTCTCTTTCTTGCAAACAAAGTCCTCTCTGGCTCAGGATCAAATGGGGCTAGTGGAGAATCTTCAGAGGACTGCATCAACTGAATTTCCGCGGAGATTAGATGAAATCATTGTTCTACACACAATCACAGACAAGAACTTGATCAAGGGTTAGTGAACTAAATCCCCTAATAAAAGTTCTAAGCTTGATCACAGACAAGTCATTAAAACAGACAATCAAAGATTGCAAATTGGAACAAGTATTTACACAGCTTAGTCTACTGTAATCTAAGGAAACAATCAAAAGTTGATCCCCGGCAACGGCGCCAATTTTGATCTAGTTGAGATTATAGGGGGGTTTTTCTAGTCGTCTCCACAGGGATCAACACAAATGAGACTATTTCCTAATTTCCAGAAGCTAAGCAGAAAAGTGGGGTTTTTGGTGTTGTAAACAGGAAAGTAACAGGAGGTTTTAGGTTGGAAGTTTTTAACATAACAAATCCAATGTTTCTTGTTTGTCAGGCAAGGAAACAAAGGACAAACGAGCAAGTGAGGCAGGGATGCATTTTTGGGACTAGATGCAGAGGCTAGTCTTGCACCTAACAGATCAGGCAGATGCAACACAGAAATCACAGTAATCTTGGAGTTTACAATGGAGTGTGTCACTCAAACCATAGCAAAGATCCAGGACAAGGTTCAAACTGTTTTACAGTGCAAGATCAACACAAATCGGATCACAGAGCATGGGGGAGAGGAGAGAGAGGTTGTTGTTGGTCACCGAAGGCTTGCCGTGGCAGAGAAATTGGAGAAGGCAGAGATGTTGCTGTCGTGGCAGAGGATGAAGAGGGATGAAGAAGAGCTTGGCCTTCAGATCCTTCGAGCCTTGTCCATCTTGACGTTCTTGGAGGTGTTCTTGGTGGTGTTCACGGTGTTCTTGCTTGCGCCGTTGATCTGATCTTGTTGCAGCAGAGGAGTAGAGGGAAAAGTGGGTGGAAAAGGTGAAGGTTTCGGTGTGTTGGACTATGGAGGAGGAAGGTTTTTGGTGGAGTGGTGGATGGATGGAGTGGCTGTGTGTCGATGGATGGAGTGGCTGTGTGTCGATGGATGGATGCGGGGATGGGATGGTGTATATGCTGCAGCGTAGAGGAGTAGAGGGAAAAAGGTGGCGGCAGCTGCTAGTCTGCTTTTCCGTTTTTCTTGTCCTTTTGTGCCGTGGCAGCCTGCTCCTGCCGTTGGCCTCTTTCTTGCTCCTCAAGATGTACTCTTCCTTTCCTGGTGGCTTCAGCTGATGTTTGAATTGCTCTGACTTGTAGAATTAAGTGCCTTGGCGCACTGATCTGTGACAAAGGAACAAATGATGTAAAATGTTGGTGCAACACTGGTAGAAATGAGGTAAAACAGACAAGTTTTATGGTTGCAAGGTTCAGATATAAGTGTAAATCTTAGAGTGATCAGTAGCTTCGATATCCCTAGCTTCTGCGATCACTTCCTTGATAGCTGTTGTCTTTGTATCCTGCGGCGACTTGGCTATGGGAGCCGTGGTTGTCGTAATTTCGGGACCGTCTCCTTTGACTTCCATATCTATTTCTTCTATCGTCCTCTGGGGATCGCGTCCGCTTGTTGTTGCATGCGTCTTCTCCATCTGCAAATCTGTTTGCTACGTCCATGAGGTCTGACACTGTTTTTGGCTTGATTCTGCCCATCTCTTCGACTAGGTCTCTTCGCCTTAATCCAATGATGAACGCATCTATTGCTCTTTCATCTGAAACTTCGACTACTGAATTTTTTATAAGACTCCATCTTTGGATATATGCCCGTAGTGTTTCGTCGCGTTGTTGCACACACGCTTTGACTTCTTCTATTGATGTTGGCCGCTTGTATGTCGACCTGAAGTTGCTTGTAAATTGCTTTGTAAGGTCTTCCCAGCTTCCAATAGTTTCTTTCTCTAGTTTGCTCAACCATGACCATGCTGCGCCGGTGAGGTGTAGTTGCAAACTTTGCATTGCTGTTTCTTTGGTTCCTCCTAATAATTGTACTGCTTGTAGATAGTCTGAGAGCCATGATTGTGGTTCCTGTGATCCGTCGTACTTTTGCTGATCATGAGGTAACTTGAATCCCTTGGGAACTGGAGTGGTGCGAACCCTGCGGGTAAAGCACGATGCCCCCATCTCTTTTTCGTCGTCTTCATAGTCTCGTTTTTTATTTGGGGATCGTGATCTTCGGGTTCCTCCGTGTTGTTTTGGTGATGGCAATCGAGATCGTTGATTACTGCTTCTACGCCGAGGACTGTTGTGACGGCGAGGCGATCTTGGCTTATACGTTTCCTTATGGTGGTGTGCTTCCTCTCCTTTTGCTGATAGCTTGTGGCCCACCATGTTTAGTCCGTTCAATGCTGCTATGTGCATATGTTCTCTAGGATCCCCCGGGCTTGGTCGAGTTGTGAGCAGATAAGCTTGAGCTGCCACTAATGCAGCTTGAGGAGTTTTTGGTACGATGTTTCCTTGTTCGTCGACCGATAAAAAGGATGAGTCGAGGTTTTTCGAAATGCTTTGCCTGTCGGAGTACTCGAGGTTATCGTACCTTGAACCATGTCGATGATTTTTCCTTGCGTTACTATATGATGCGTCGCTTCGCGCTTTACGAGCGGCGTTGCTAGCTGCAATGGCTGAGTCTTTTCTTCTCTGTATCTCTATTTTCTCCTGTGCTAATTGCTTTGCCTGCTGCCTTAGGGCATAATGATACCCCAAAAGCATGTCTTTGCTGGAATTTGATGGTATTGGCATGCCGTGTTCTACGGCTTCTCTTATTATCCTCCATTTGTCAACTGATAGTCGAATTTTTTTCCTGGTTGTGAGGGATTCTGCTGTTTGCCCTTCTGCTAGGTGATTTGCTCCTCTGTCAATATTCGCTGGGTTTAGCACTGGATTGTTGTTTTCGTCGAATTCTTCTGAGTTGTCTCCCACAATGGCGAGCACCTGGCATTGTTTGCCGATGTTACTATTGAAGCTTGAGAAGATCGAGTCACCATCTTCAGAAAGCTCTAGCCCTGTCTTCCATGTGTCTGTTGATTTGTCTGAGATATCGTCGAGGCAAATCATGAGATTGTCGAGTTGGACCCCTGCGTCGAAATTTTACCTTGCTTCGTTGTCTTCTGCGATCCTTCCTTTTTGCACTTCTTCTAAGCTGACCGGCGAGTTTACCTCGCTGGAAGAGCCGTCAGAATATTCCATCATTGCTACTATTTCGGGCTCACTTGCCGATGGATCTTGTTTCGTCGGATCTGAAAGGCGAGATAAACCTGATGGCCCGATGAGGATGCTCAAGCTTCCAATTGTTAGCTTCATCTCTTGACTTTCGTCGAGTTCTGAACTGCTATTGGCTAAAAGGAAAAAAGCCGTCGAATTCATGATTCCAACGCCCAGAATCCCCATGGTCGGCGCCAATTGACGAGGGTTAACTCGACAAATGTCCTAGATGAAGGACTTAGGATCGGGGGAAGAGGGCGTCGGATGAACTCGAAGGTAAAGGTTAGTCGAAATAAGTGTATATCGAAAGTAAACTTGGGTGTTCAACCTGGCTTGCTTTCAATCTGCCCTACACCGTCCCCTCCTGGCCCCTATATATAGGTGGCCAGGTCTCGAGGATCGGGTAGGGTCCGATACAGATTACAATATCGACATACGGTAAGAACTCGTATTCGACTATCATTACAATTGGGCCTTAGCTTAACGGGCCTCAGGGGTACTCAACTAACGGGATCTATTAACTATACCCTTGTCAATATCAGATGTCAATTCAACAGTATGCAGGAGATCTTTGTTTCCAGGATGCCTAATAAGCAAGAATCAAGAAGCTTCTACATAGTAGTCCATAACAACCATAGCTCAATATGAACAGAAAATGGAGCATTTGTGCCAAGTCAAGAGGATACCCGGGCATCAATTACACGGCATCAACATACAACAAACGATAGATATGTCTCCTAAAAAAATCGACCTTGACCTTCACTGCTAAAATTATCTGCTAAACCCTAAAATAGCTCTATTAGCTAATGTTATGCTTGCTTAGTTTGCAAAGTAAGCTTCTTACTGTGAATTATCTAAATTATATACTTGACCATCTATCAAAATTATCCAAAGCAGGAAAATTATCCTTTAGCACATAATCACTGCCATATCATGTCAATTCAGTAAAATTATCCTTTTGCAAAGTAAGCTCTTCAACAAACAAGAAGAACTCTAAGACCTTGGGCTAGCAAGTATATCAAACTTTGAATTGAAATCTATTTGGTAGCAAAATTATGTGGTCTCAACTGGTCATTTAACAATAACCAAATATATAACATTATTGTCTTGTACAGATCTTTGTTCACATTATGCACTAGGGGTAAAAGTGTATTTTCATATCTTTTTTTTAACACTGTAAAGTGAACAAAATGCAGTAGAGTGTCATATTGGGAAAATTGTTTTCAGCAGATCTAAGCACAACAAAGTTACAGCAATCATGTCCTGATAATACCATCTTACACATCCTTTAATCACTAGGCATTAGTAGCAACCTTACACCTATGCACACAGCTAAATTAGCGATAGAAAGTTTATTACTGCATATGTACAACAAAATTAAGTAGCAGCAGCTGAGCAGCAAAAGCAAGCTTCCCCCATTGAAGAATGAAGATGCTCAAGTACTGGAATGGATGGAGAATGAAGCTTGCGTCTGGTACTAAGGAGAAGTAATCAAGAATCGGTGAAACACAACTCACACAAACACACAAGAGATTGACCACCTAAGCATCTATGGAGACAAACAGAGCAGCGAAGGAGAAGTAATCAATGTAGGAGTGTAGAGAAGAGGGAAGAGGGGAAGAGGGGAAGGCGGGCGCTCACCAAAGCGGGGAAGAGGGGAAGACGGTGAGGTCGGGGTTGAAGGCGATCGAGGTCGGGGAAGATGGTGAGCTCCTCCTCCTCCGCAGACGACGGCGGCGGCTCCTCCACAGACGACGGCGACAGCTCGGGGCAGAGCGGAAGCGAGCGCGGCGGGGCAAAGCGGAGGCGATCGAGGTCGGGGAAGACGGCGAGCTCCTCCTCCTCCTCCGCAGACGATGGCGGCGGCTCCTCCACAGACGACGGCGACGGCTCGGGGCAGAGCGGAGGCGAGCGAGGCGGGGCAGAGCGGAGGCGATCGAGCGCGGCGGCTAGGGTTCGAGCGGGGAAGAGATCGAAGTGGGAGAGAAGAAAGGGGTCGAACCGTTTTTACCCTAAGTGTAAGCTATGCGTGGCGCACCCCCCAGAGGTGCGCTACGGTTAAGTTATGCGTGGCGCACCATATAGGGGTGCGCCACGCATGTCTTCCTATAGTTCAAAACGCACCGAAGTGCAGTATAGACAACAACCTCCACCTAGCCTAGTGGTTCTGGGTTCCGCGCGCTGGCTATTTGGGGAGGTGCCAGGTTCGAACCCTTGACCTCCCACCCTTTTTTCTTTTTACAAAAACTGTATTTCACAAAGTTCAAAATTACTATATTGCAATAAATAACATTTTCTTATTATGAAAATAATAATTTTTAAATAGTACCAGTCCGACATCTATATATCATATCATTGTTACAAAAAACCATATGAATCATATATCATATATATGATCATTGTTACAAAAAACCAAAAATCATTTATATGATTGTTCCTCCAAAAAATGACACATGTTGTCCGATGTCGATTCCGAACGAGCTACCGTCGTCGACTCGTCACGATCTTCTTGCCCTTCTTCGTCGCGGTTGAATAATTGAGCCCGGAAACATGGGGATTTCTTCTCGTGTACGGGCATCCTTTAGCGGGTAGGGTGGTCTTCCTTCTTCCAGCGGCATCACTAGGCCTGTCGAAGTACTTGTCGAATTCCTCTTCTATCTTGGGATCGCTGTACTTGTCGAAGTCTTGCTCGGTGGCCGCTCCCTCCATTCCGATGATGCTCCTTTTTCCCCTCCTAACGACAACGTGGCTAGGCCTTACCGGGTCGGTAATGAAGAAGCATTGATCAACCTGGCTCGCCAGTACCCATGGCTCATTTTTCGCCTAGACGTTCGCGCTGGATTTGGCTTCGGGTATGACCATGGTGGTGAAGTATCGGCCTTCTTTTTCGACATTCTTGGCCCATCTGACCCGAAACATCGACATCTTCTCTCCACAGTAGTTGAGTTCCCAGATCTCCTCGATCCTCCCGAAGAACCTTTCATTGACAGTGGATTCCTCGTCCGCGTAGGACAGCATCGTGACCCCCGAGTTCTGGTGTTCGCTGCTATGGTCCTTTTTCTCGGTGTAGAATGTGTAACCATTGATGTCGTACGCCTGATAGGTCCTCACGTTCATCGCGGAGCCCTGTGACAAGACGAATAAGAGTTTTTCCTCTTCCGTGGAAGGCATGTTACCATGATGAAGCTGGAGTAGCTTTTTCTTGAACCAACGCGTAAAGCTAGAGTTGTGCTCTCTAGTTACGTCTCCCTTCGTCCTCCGTCTGCCCGTGTCACTAAACTTCTTCTCAATGAAGCTTTTGTGCTCTAACACCCAAGGTTCGACCAATTCAAGGTGTTGTAGCGCGACTCGGTGTGCCCTGTCAAAGTCTAGTTGTCGGGCTTGGAAGATGACGTGCATGGGGACGAAGCCATCGCGGTGACCAAACCCATAGATCCTGCCGAGGTGCCTCCTGATAGGCAGACCAATAGGGACGTCCTCGTCCTCGTTTTGTAGATAATTCTGGCAGAACGATATGCACTCGTAGGACAGGAAGCCCTTGGCTATGCTTCCATCCGGACGCGCCCTATTGCGAGTGAGGGCTTGGAGTGGGAGGTAGGGGGAGATGGCACCTTTATGGTGGTAGGTACGACATATCCGTGGCGCACCTCAAAATGGTGCTCCACAGATATATATACCCGTGGCGCACCTCAAAATGGTGCTTCACAGATATGTCTGCCACCTTTTCCAGAGGGTGGGCCCACACATATCCGTGGCGCATGTATATGTGGTGTGCCACGGGTATGCACATTATGCGTGGCGCACCCCAAATGCATGCGCCACGGATATGGGGGCCTGACACCCCAGGCCCTGGTGCTCGGTGGGGCCCACTTATCCATGGCGCATCCCTTCCACGGTGCGCCACGAGTAAGATGATATCTGTGGAGCACCTATATTTGGTGCGCCACGGATACTTATCCGTGGAGCACCGAAACTTAGTGCTCCACAGATAATGGGCCCATGGATAAGGGTTTTCCTAGTAGTGATACGAGATTGTATTGTAGCCTATGCGAGTTCGGATGTCTAGGGGGCGCCCTTGGTGGCTTTATATATGCAGCCAATTAGGGTTTACAAGTATTTCTTGCCTTCTACTCCAAGTCGAAGTGCTGGGCCTTGCGGGCTTCATGTATCCTTTGAGCGGGCTTCTTCCTTGGCAGGAACCAGGTAGGCGAATCTCGAAGACCGAGGGGTCATACCCTCGTCACCAATGCATTGATCCATTCTAAAGATGGGATGGCGGAAGACAGCGGCGGTGACTTCGGAAGTGCGTGCATGTGTCTGCTGGATTAGTATGCTTCTAGCTATCGATGGGCAGCTGGTTGAAACCGTCGGTTTAGATGATGCACGTTGGTGTCATGGAAGGGCACAAGGCCCTGTTCAAGGTCACCCCATCACCAGTTTGGTAGGTATAGTGATATGTTGCTAAGGCGGTGGCTTCGGTCTGATCTTTGTAATCATCTTATAAGGCTTTTGTGAATAATCTAATTAAAAAAGATGTGTGATCCTCTAGATGGAGAGGCTAGGGGTCGAACCTCCATTTCAAAAAAGTGACTTTGTTTATCTTAATGCCAAATTGCAATAAAAATAAGTTATCCCATGCAAGCTTGATTAGGACATTGTAGCATAGTATCCTGGACTGACATGTGGAATAGTTACTCCTTCGGGTTTGCCGATTTCTTGTTCGAACTCCATTTTAAGGAATCAACAATTTAGACATCAACAGGGAAGGCACTGGCTTTGCTAAACTAGAAAATGAATCGAACAAACTGAATTTTGTTTAGACTACGGAAAGACATGTACCATCTCGGTCCATCCACTTATAACATCTTCCGACTATGGATGGCACCCGTCTGGTTCGGGACCTCCAGACCCGCCTTTGGCACCTTTCCCTGCCCCCGCCACCCGCCTCCATACACACCGTCGGGTCCATTTCTCCACCAGACCAGCGACCCATCGGGTTTGCAACACCCGACGGGTACTCGCAAAGATGCAAAACTTATGCGGCGACGGGATCTGGCTCTGGGGTGTCTGCATCTCTTCTCTAGGCGGCGGCGGTGGTGTGGCTAAGACGAGCCTGGTTGCCACGGGCCATCACCGAAGTTGCCCCCTAGTCGACCTCGAGTGGGGCCACCGCTGGCGCAGGAGTGGGTGCAAAACAAGCAAGGGCATCTCTCTACCAAGCGGCAGCGACGGAGAGAGGTCGGATAAGATTTTCCAGCCAGGGGAGTATGAGAAAGTGATGGGAGGGCGAGAGCTGAGAGTGGTGGCCCATGTCTGTGCGACAGGTCGGTGGCCACGGGAGGACAAGCAAGTGAGTAGAGAGAGATATAGCTGAAACCTGAGAGCGGTTTGTTCTGTTCGACCACTCGGGCGGGGTGGTTGGGCGATGAGTCGATGATGCCTCGATGGGATCTGGATCTGAGGATGCAATTTTTAGAGTTCGTTTACTGTGTAAGACAATGACATGTGGGGAAAACCGAGTATGCGGGTTAAACGGGTTTGGAACCTCCAGACCCGCCTCCGCTAGACCCGCTGGGTCTGAAGTTTTACCGCTGAGCACATATGCACATACGCGTGTCTTTTTATCAACCAAACCCTCCTCCATTTAATGCGGATACCCGTCGGGTTCGCGGGGGTCGGATACCCATTGCCATCCGTACTTCCGACCCAATTTGTGTCACAATACACCTTCATCAAGCCACTAGTACGAGGTGGCGTATCCCATGAATTCAGACGGCACAACAATGGGCACTACTTTAATTTATGAAGGATTGTTTATTTCCCGATGTCTCTAATTCTCACATGTTTGCGCTTCTCTTCGGTTCTTGTTTCGTCATCTTCTCCATTTAAGTGATTTCTACTTCCGTATGAAGCAAGTACGGAGTGCTGGATTTCTGAATAAAAATGGTTGCTTTCGACGAAAAATATATGGATACCTCACACAAAAGGGGGCAGAAAGCTGGTGGCCGTTGAACGGTCGGAGGAGTCGCGCAGTCAAAACTGTGATCTAAGAGCATCTCCACTTGCGTTCCCTCCCAAAACGCGGCCGGCGCGGATTTTGGCCTCGGGGCCCAAAAATGGCCCGTATCGGCGCCCCCAAAATCGCGCCGGCGCGTGAGCGAGCCCAATAAATGAGCCGGCGCTCCCGTGCCGGCCCCTGTGCGGCAGGATCCTATCGGGAGCGTCGGAACACCGCGACAGCGCCAATCCGACGCCCGGGGCCCCCTTGGCAGCGACACACCGCTTCCCGTCGCTTTCTCCGGCCAGAAACTTCCCGCCGCTGTTTTCCGCCGCTGTTTCCCGCCGAGGAGCCGGCTTCCTGCCGGTCGGCAGCTATAAATAGAGGTCTCGTTGGCGGAGGGGGAACACCCAAAAACAATAGCAATGGCAGACCACCGGGCGACTTGGGTGAGGCTCTACCCGACGACGACATGGCGGCCGAGGCCGCGGCGAGAGCGCTCTTCGACAAGGAGGAAGCGGCCTCGTACGCCGCCGACCTAGACGCGCGAGCGGAGGAGCAGGACGTCCTCGACACGGCGCGCGCCGCCACACGTCTCAGGGGCGAGCTCCGAGAGGAACTGCGGGCGGAGAGCTCCGGTGCCAGCGGCACCGAGGAGGAGTACGTGCAACTCGACGCCGCCGACCTGGACTGCAGGCGGCTCCGGCGCTCAGTAGGAGTAGCTAGTATAAAACTGGTACCGGTCTATACTCCGCTTGTATACCATTTTTGCTTGTTTGTACTCCGAACTCAAATATGTGAAATATATCTAATTCTAATGACATCTAGCAAGTTTAATGAAAATTTCGCAATTATAAAATTTCAATTTTTTTTAGGGCTGATTTTTTTAGTCCGCCGGTGTGGGAGCCCGGCCCCAAAATTTTGAGAGAGTCTGCCGGCGCCTCCGAAACAGCCCGTCCGGCGTCCTGCCGGTATTCATTTTGAAGGCGCCGATGGAGATGCTCTAAGCGTGCACGCCGTATCGACCGCCGTTGCCGCTGTTGCCTTGGCCGGTGGCTTTTGTGTGACTCGACGGGACCGATGATGCAGCTCCATGATGAGGACATGGCTACTTCATCAATATTACATCGTTGTGAACTGCTGAAGAATAATCAAGTCCAAACATCTGTTATTTAGTCAACACACGAACAAGTTTCTACGTGCATGTATTGTCAAGCATATGGAGGCCTTTATCTATTCCATGCGAGAGATCCTGGTGGTGATGGGCCCAATGTATGTGGCATATGGCTAATTGGCTATCAAGGCCAAGTAAAGCATGCTCAACTCGCATCGTGACCGTACATGGAGGCTGGGCCTAGGCCAACACAAGAACGCATGCGCAGATCCTGCCGCCGCCGCTGCCATCAATCAGGCGTCTTCGTCCTAAATAAATATACTGCGAGGCATTAGGGTTAGGGAGATTTTGTTTAGAGAAGTTTAGCTATTTGCTACTTTTATTTATCTACGCTCGTAGCGGCTAGTGCGACCGTCAGACATCCTATCAGGATCCCAAACTTTGTTTCTGAGATTATCAATCTAGTATATCTGCAATTTGAGATTGCTTACGCTGTTATTTTCTTGTTTGTTCTTCGATTTGCTTGCAGGAAAAGTCCTTCGTGGACAGGTTGATCGTACCGCTGGTTCGGTCGATAACATCGTGGAGTTGGTTCATCGATTGCCGTGGATATCAGTTGTGTATGGTTCTCCCTGTACAGTTGATAGCCGGATCGTGAGAGTCAAATCCTACAAAATCATAGCTATCCTCTCTCATCGAAAGATCGGGAACCCTAGAACACATCAAGTGGTATTAGAGCTACAGTTGATCGGTGAGAGATTTCCAGTTTTTGATAAATAGATCTGTTTTCATTACCTACAGTCCACCAAAAAGCCAAAAAAAATATTAGATCAGTTCATCCTTTTTACCTACCTTTTTTAGCCGTAGCAATTTTTTCATCTAGTATTTGCATCGTTGAATTTTTCGTTGCATTCATCCTAGAATTGGTGCTGGTTTAGATTAGTAAGGGACAAAATTAATCTGCTAGATCAATCTTGTGTTGTCCACCATAATATCATTTACCGCCGGTCAGACCAGAAAAATTAGATCGCATCTGTAGTTCCGATTTCTGGCTTTGGTCGTTATCACCGCCGCCTCGACGCTCCATCTTACGCAACATCATACTGCCACGCCTACCACCATATGCTTCGCTGATTCCTGCAATATCTGAGGAATTTTTCTTCTCCTAGGCAGCTGCTTATTAGCCGAACTAATCCAGTCGTTGCTTCCGCTCGTTATTCCCTTGCTTGATCTCGTATCCAGGAAATATTACAACAGCTGCACGTCTATCAAACATTTTGTTTGTCTTCAGCATCATCGTAGCATCAACTTCTCCGTTTATCTACCCTTGCTAGTAACCGGCTGGTAAAAAAAAAGAGGAAAGAAAAAAAAAGAAAAAAAAAACAGCCGGCTAGCTACATACTTCTGCTACTGTTTGGAATTTACGGAGTGTTGATACTGGACATTTTATTTTCAGCTGGCTGATACATACCTGTTCAGTTTTAAACTCTCGAGATATCGTATGATTGCATGCCTCACTTATATCTAGCTGATTAGAGCTACTGCCGTTTTCCCACTCTCAGACTCACTATTTTTAGTATCTAAGCTTAGATTGTTGACGAGGTTCTAACCCGGCAATGCCCATGTTTCGGGGCTTTCGATTCATGGAGAGCATGTGAGCGCTTGGCGGATTCGACGGCTTCAGACAGAAACAGGGGGTGCACACGAATTTACCCAGGTTCGGCCCCCCGGAGGGTAAAGACCTACATCCTGCTTGTCTGATCTTGTATTGCTGGTATATGAGGAGCTGTTACAATGGCGCGCAGATGCAATCTGGCGGAGGTGGAAGGAGATGGCGTGGCTAGCCTATGCGAGGTTGTTTTGTAGGCTATGCGAATCTCGTCTCTAGGGGGGCGCCCTTGGTGGCTTTATAGATGCAGCCAGTTAGGGTTTACAAATATTTTTTGCCTTCTACTCCAAGTCGAAGTGCTGGGCTTTGCGGGCTTCGGGTACCCTTCGAGCGGGCTTCTTCCTTGGCAGGAACCAGGTAGGCAAATATCGAGGACCGAGGGGTCATACCCTCGTCAATTGTTTTATCTTTTGCTAGTCGACTGCCAGCACTGGTTAGGAGTTTGAACAATCATTCAACTTGCATTGCTTTTTGCTAAATTGTGCCACTAAATTGTGAGTTGAGGAAACCATTACCAAGCTACACTTCTCTATCAATAAGTTACAGGTCCCGACATTACTGATTCCTGGTTATCGCTCCATCCAATCTTCATTGATAGTTTGAAGCTAACACCAGTGTGTCGATTGCCACCTGTATCATTGGTAAGAACAAATAAGAATTTGATAGTAAGCTTGAGTGTTAGTGATTTTTTTTCCACCATGGCCTAATAGTTTATAGGGATAATACTATATTGTGGTATTTTTCTCTCTTGTTCTAACTATGCCAGGGGATGAACTCACACTCGAGGGCCTTACCGAGGACGTGAAGGTCACAAGCGAGCGCCTCGCTCAACTTGAAAGTGGCCAGATTGAGGTTGAAGGGAGGCTCAAGTCCATCGAGGATGCACAAGGTGTTTCCAACACACACCTACAAGATATCTTGACACGTCTTGAAGGGTTACAAGTTGCACCTCCCGTCAACAACACTGCTGCTGCTCGGGATTCCACCGGTGGCCATGCCACTTCACGGGCTTGACGTGTGGCTTTTGGTGATCCACAACACCCCGCTACAGAACACAGGGACAACTACGAGGATTATGCCGGTGACACCGAGGATGATACTGCGGTCAACCACAACAACAACCATGATCATCGACAGTTGCGCTTCAATCGTCATGGTATGGCAAGAGCTCCACCTCAAGAATATGACCACTCTAATGCTAAAATAAAATTTAATATGCCTGCTTTCAATGGTAAATATAATCCTGATGATTATCTTGATTGGGAGCTTTCAGTTGAACAAAAATTTGCATGTCATGATATCCCTGAAACCCAACGAGTTCGGGCTGCTACTAGTGAATTTACAAACTTTGCTTCTGTTTGGTGGAGTGAGTATTGTCGTAATCATGTCAACAACATACCTACTACTTGGGATACTTTAAAACGAGCTATGCGACAACGTTTTGTTCCTTCATATTATGCTCGTGATAAACTGAATGAATTATCACGTTTGAAACAAGATAATAAAAGTGTCGAGGATTATTATCAAGAGCTACAAACTGGTTTATTGCGTTGTGGTTTAAATGAGACTGAAGATGCTATGATGGCTAGGTTTTTAGGTGGTTTAAATAGTGAAATCCAGGACATATTAGACTACAAAGAGTACAATTCTATTACTCGTTTGTTCCATTTTGCTTGTAAAGCTGAAAGGGAAGTACAGGGACGACGAAACAAGGGAAGAGGTAATTTTTCAGCAGGTCGTAGCATGTCATGGACACCCACTACCTATGTTCCATTCCCTCGTGAGACTACAACAACAGACTCCAACAATGGGCCACGTACAACAAATTCAAAATCTTCACCACACGTGCCCATGGCACCTACCAAGAGCTCTTATTCGACCGCCTCATCGGGACGCACAAGGGATGTGCAATGCCATACTTGTAAAGGTCTTGGCCACATGTGAAGAAGGATTACCCAAATAGACGAGCATTAGTTGTGCGAGAAAATGGTGAGTACTCTTCCTCTAGTGATTTAGACGAAGATCCATGTGCTACGCTTGTCACTAATCATGTAGGTGACACTGGTGAGCCTGAGTCTGAGGAAATATATATGACTGCTGATATGGCGGATAAATACCCAAGCCTTGTCACCATGCAAGTACTTAGTGCGCAAGAGGGGCATGGTGAATTGCATCAACGCCATAATCTTTTCCAAACCAAGTTTGTTGTCAAAGGACATTCCGTTCGTGTGATCATTGATGGGGGGAGCTGCAATAATTTGGCTAGTATAGAGATGGTGGAGAAGCTTTGCATCACCACTACACGACACCCCCGTCCATATTACATCTAATGGCTCAACGCTTGTGGTAAGCTGAAGGTAACACGCCGTGCGCGAGTGCATTTTACACTTCGTTCCTATCATGATTATGTTGATTGTGATGTCGTACCTATGCAAGCATGTTCGTTACTGTTGGGTCGACCTTGGCAATATGATAATAATGTCATCCATCATGGTAGAACAAATTCTTATACACTTATGTTTGAAGGAAAACCCGTTAACTTGTTGCCTATGACTCCTGATGAAATTGTAAACGAAGCAAAGGATAAAGGGGAGGGAAGTAATACTAAAATTTTGGAAGATACTCCTAAACCTCACTTAGAGACTAAGCATACTATGCTTACTTTCAATTCTGAAATTTTTCCTTTGAGCGCTTCATCTTCTTATTTGGATATGTCTTGCCATCTGCATCTGCCTTTTAATAGTTCAAATATAGACACTATCTTCTGGTATATAAACAGTGTATCTGACCCTCCTGAGCTAACGCCTTTGCAAGGAAATATATATTTCGCACATATTTTTGCTTTGCTCTGTGATGCGTTTCAGATAAACAGACGCCGCGGACGGCTTTGTTTTCAAGGCAGGGAGGATGATGAGGACATGGCTACTTCTGATAAAACTACTACTTCATCAATATTACATCGTTGTGAACTGCTGAAGAATAATCAAGTCCAAACATCTGTTATTCAGTCAACACGCGAACAAGTTTCTACGTGCATGTATTGTCAAGCATATGGAGGCCTTTATCTATTCCATGCGAGAGATCCTGGTGGTGATGGGCCCAATGTATGTGGCGTATGGCTAATTGGCTATCAAGGCCAAGTAAAGCATGCTCAACTCGCATCGTGACCGTACATGGAGGCTGGGCCTAGGCCAACACAAGAACGCATGCGCAGATCCTGCCGCCGCCGCCGCCATCAATCAGGCGTCTTCGTCCTAAATAAATAGACTGCGAGGCATTAGGGTTAGGGGGATTTTGTTTAGAGAAGTTTAGCTATTTGCTACTTTTATTTGTTTACGCTCGTAGCGGCTAGTGCGACCGTCAGACATCCTATCAGGATCCCAAACTTTGTTTCTGAGATTATCAATCTAGTATATCTGCAATTTGAGATTGCTTACGCTGTTATTTTCTTGCTTGTTCTTCGATTTGCTTGCAGGAAAAGTCCTTCGTGGACAGGTTGATCGTACCGCTGGTTCGATCGATAACATCGTGGAGTTGGTTCAGCGATTGTCGTGGATATCAGTTGTGTACGGTTCTCCCTGTACAGTTGATAGCCGGATCGTGAGAGTCAAATCCTACAAAATCATAGCTATCCTCTCTCATCGAAAGATCGGGAACCCTAGAACACATCACTCCAGCTCTTTTCCGGTGGGTCGAAGATGGCACACACTCATCATGCTTATCCGCAAGACAGAGATAACTTGCAGTTGCTGCGCGTTAGATACTATGCAATTATTGTATTGTCTGCTCATTACTTTCGGTTGCTTCTCCTGACCGAGCAAAGACAGAGCAATGGTGTGCATGTCCACTCTGGAGTATAGATTAAACACGATCGTAAACAGAGGACTTGTCTGGCAAGTGGCAATCCACCGTGGCCATTAACTCAGTGATTTGTTTGGATCAGGGTCGATTGGAATGAAAATCAAATCAGCGCTAAAGCATTCCGAACTCCTAAGAAAAGAAAGCAAGAAAGGTCTCGGATTGCTCTTTCAGCAAGTGACAGGTTTGGCGTGTAAAATTGAGCACCCACTACAATTCTGCACATATGCAGAGACCGGACCGTAATTTTGTTGTCTCCTCCGATTCCTTTTCTCTATAGTTTCTCGCGTCCGGATACTGAACACGCGAAGAAAGCAAACCGAAAGAACATCTAACACCTTGTTACCAACCGCGTCTTTTTATTTCCATTACAGTCAGACACACAAGATGAATGATCCATACAAATTTATCCACTTAAAATTCCTTTCATTTCTATTAACTCATCCGCGCCGGTTACAATGAAATGAACAAATCATCACAAGTATTCTAGCTGATCAAGTCCCCACTATATACAGCTCATAATCAAGAGACGGCGAGCTTAGTGCATCACGACGGTGTCGAAGCAGTTGATGCCGTCGAACGCCAGATCGAACCCAGCACGCCGTTGCGCCGTCGGCTTGCCGTAGAAGAAGAACCCCTGCTCCTTCTCAGCGTCCGCCTTGCTAGCCGTCGCCTGCTTGGCCGCGCTGCCGCTGGACACCATCTTGGTGATTGCGCCTGGGGCCATTACCGATGTGCCGTACCCGTCCAGCGGCGCCTCGCAGAAGACGAGTGCCGTTAGGAACCTCTCCATCGCCATGGATGATCGAGCTGTTGCCGCTGCTCTGCTGCTCGTTGAAGCGAGAGACCCTGTTGCTGCTGTCTTGCTCCGTTTGCTTTGTGACCGAACTGCTTCGAGGTGGAGATTTTATAGATGGCCCGGTTCAACCCGTGTGCGCGTGCGGGAGAGGAGGATGCACGTGTGTAGGAGCCGGACTCGGAGGATTGCGACCGTGTCCTACTTTTACACGGAGTCTACTTTGTCTCGATGCCAACGAGTGCGGACGCGAAAGACGGAACCCACCGGACGCCCTGGTTGATCTCATCCGATCCATAGCGTGACAAGAAGCACGCCACTGTCGGATTAGCTGCGGCCTAACGCAAACGAATCATTTCGATCTAAATATAATTGTGGTCTAGAAAAACTCAGCTCAATGGTTCGACGCATTTTGAATGCCCTGTTCTCGACACGTCCACGACCCGAATTTGACAACGATTGAGCGGAATATTATTTCAGAAGCAGACCCTGGCCATTGCAAAATACATGTCGTAAGTTTGTCAATCTTAATGCCGAAATTGCAACTAAAAAATAAAATAGCCTATGAAAGCTTGATTAGGACTTTGTAACACAATCTCCACGGGTCACATGTGGGTGAAACCCTATCATCATCCTCCTTCTTTTTGAACGAGACGGGGTATGGAAAAACCCCGAAACCTGCTTCTATTAAAATCTGCTGGTTACATGTTTACACAAAGGCCCACAAAAGGGAAAAGTTACAAACAAGCTCTACAAAAGTGCAAACAGGCCCCTAGAATGATCGCAGAAACACGATCATGTCCTTCATCTTCTCCAAGATCACGACGCTATTGTCGAGCACGGTCGCCGCACCACCGCCGGGGACGAAGCCACTTGGGGCGGGGCGGCGGGAAAAACGCTAGCACGGCTCGTGCGAGGCAGCTGGGAGCGGTTGCCCTACAACCGTTTGGTCCGGTCGGGGCGACGAAACATGCTGCCGCAAGCCGCCGAAAAAATGCTCCCACAGCGAGAAACTAGACGGCTCGTGAGTCATTGCATCTCCTGCCACTGCCTCCACCTTGAAGCCATCTCAAGAAGAAGAGGAAGACCACGACGGCACCACGAACAGCGCTGACCCGAGAAAGCACAGAAGAGGGCGCTGCCGCGCTCGAGCTCCCCCCCCCCCCCGGCTCCACGGTCGGCCGGGAAAGAAAGCAAATAGCAACACCGCCGCACTGCCCATCTCCCTCGCCACCACAGCCGGACAAGAGAGCAGCGCAGCTTCAAATCTGAACCTCCAATGCCAGCTCCTAAGGCCCTTTATTGAGGCCGCCGGTGGAGACTCAACCTTAGCCCTGACCACCGGAGCGGAGGGCAAGAACTCCATCGGCCAACCCTAGATCTCCGGAATGACGCCAAATGATGACGATATCCACCCTGCCCTACTCTACACCTACAACTACGACGGCCGAACCTCCGCTCCGCCGCTCTCGGTCGGCAACGTCGGCGAAAGGGCTTCGGTTCAGCCGGCGCTCATGGGAGAGCTCGCTGAGTACTGTAGCAAGGACGAGAGAGAAAATTTGGGGATCATCCTCCTTTGTGGATAGATGCCATGCCACTTCATTCATGTGCATTTTTGTGTGCGACTAACTCAACACGGATAACCACAAGATATATTCCTCTATGTAGAGTCAAAGATGAAGAATCTGATGTTCTTTTTTACCTTGGTTTGTTTCTATGCACTAGTAAGCGTGCACGTGCAACGCACGATTTTTAATATGATTAATATATACTTACAATTCACATAAGAAAAAATAGAGTATACTTTATTGTAAAATTACGTGTATGATTATTTGATAGCACTAAAAATACTAAAATTAACCTGCACTTAAAATAAGATCCAAAAAGGTTGTAATCCAACATCATAGATGCAACTATTTCCAAGTCCCGTCTATATGCTAATGTGCTTAAGCATCGTTGGCACTGGCAACAGTCGTCATCATAATATGCACAGAAACCATGAAGAAGTTTATCCAGCTCCAGAACATAAGTTTATATCGTGACCTTGAGAATATCAAGGCACTAAACGAAATACAGCGGTTAAGAACAAATACATTAGTGATAGATAAATTTAAAGCTAAAGTCCACCATGGATTCCAACAAACAAGTCCTCATTCATGAACATGAGAAAACACAAGATTGTGCAGAGCATTTCCTCCATTCTATTACAGTCATGCCAAAGCATTTTCTGAACCACCTGTCCACCTCGTCTTGTATATCAAATTATACTGAACTGAACTGAGAGTAAGACCACATGATAATGTGCTATATATTCAAATCCACGAAGGAAGTAAAATAATAAAATTCCCATATGGCGGTACTTAGTGACGTGCCTGACTGCAGTAGCATCAGCTACAGCCGAGGGAATTTAGAATAGTGATCATCATATTTTGATTTCTGAATACTGAATCGACCTTCCTGAATGCAGAAGCTCAATTGTTTCTGACCTGAATGCAAAGACAACAAAAGGTCAGCTCGATCTCTTCCCCCCAACTGAAAGAAAAGCTATTAGAATGGATTAACAATCTCTTCTCCTCACATCGATCCTTTTCCAATAGAGAAATTAGAGGCCAACAAAAATGATGAACGGGTTTGTGTCTTACACTCTTACTCTTACTCGAATACTCGTCTTAGTTGCCTGTGTCTGCTTGGGTCTGCTTGGTCTGCAGTCGTGTGTGCGCAGCTCTGCCCATCTTTTACCTAGTAACTGAGATGTAGATGATTTAGGTGAACGGCATGCTCTAATCGGCCGGCTTCATAATCACATGTGGTTTTCATCTGACGCCGATGGATGAATGGAGCAGCATACCCGACAGTGTGCCCCGCGTAGCGGCAGTGCGGAGGCGGACGCGATGGCTCATGTCTTCCTGCCAAGACATTGGCTACGGGTGGGGATTGGACTATGGAGCCTTCTCAGTGTGCCTACCCACCGGTGCTTGCCGCATCGATTCTCGCTTGGCCTCTGGTGGCTTGAGAAGACGCGCGCGAGCCGCGAGGGCCCGCATGTGGCCGGTGATTAGGGTGCGAAGGTGGTCAGTCGCGGCGGCACCAAAAAACATCTTCTTGTTAGTGAAGTGGTGGAGAACTGGAGATCCATATGAACTTTGGCCTTGTCTATCTGCGGACGTAGCATCACAACCATGGCCTCAGTGGCGGCAATGGCTGCATCGAGGCCCTCCTCTCCCAACTCGCCCTGAAGTGCGCGCCTCTCGGCCGCGGCCTCGAGCTCGGTCGCGGCGGGCGGCGCCGATATAGTCGCGGGCGGGCGGCATCATTGCAGTCGTGGGCAGACGGCCGGCGGAGGATGTTCAGGAGATAGGAAGGCCGACGGCTGGCAGGATCCGCGATGGGAGCTCGGGCGGAGAAGGACGGCGTCAGCGCAGAGACATGGGTGGAGATTTGGTGCTAGGTTGCTTGCGTTGTCGCGGATTGGGAGCTGGTATTGATCCGCGAAATCAGGGCCTGCGGCTGCGGAATTAATCGTATCAGCGTGATTTGAGATGGGGAGTGGGAGTGGAGAACAAATGATTTTCGGTCGTTGGATCGATTGATACGTACGGCTGAGATTTTATTTTCCTGTCAAGTTTGTGCCTTTATAAATAGTAGAGATAGAGATAGAGATAGAGATTTATAAATAGCAGAGATAGAGATAGAGATAGAGATGAGATACTTATGTTGTGATCTCCAAAAGCATGTTCTTGAACTGATGGTTTAACACAATCAATGATCCACTCTGGAGTACACTCACAAGTCACATCGGAAACAAGTGAGTTGTCCGGTAATCCACTGAATCTCAATGAATTTTTTTTGGATCCAAGGGAATTGGAATAAACAAATAAGCGCTAATCCATTCTCTCTTTGTGCAGCGTTCCTAACTCCTAAGGAAGGTCCCGGACTGTCACTACAGGAATCATGTGGTACGCACTACAGGAATCATGTGGTACGCCGACGGCCAACTACCCTCGGCGTAGGGCATAATTGCCGTCGGCATAGTCTACGCCGAGGGCTACCATCGGCGTAGCCCCTCGGCGTAGATGTCTCTCGGCGTAGCTCTATTTGGCCGTCGGCGTATCTTCTGCCCTCGGCGTAATCTATGCTGACGGCTTTGCTCTCGGCGTAATCCCGTCGGTATAGTTTATAATATTTTCAATAAAAGTTCAAAATAAAATAAAATAAAAATTTCAATTTTTTTATGAATCTTTGAATTGTTTGACTTGCTAATCTTGACATTAGAATATTTTTAACACTAATTACACTTAATCTTTGGTCAAACTTCCCGGTGGGTCATCCATCCTCAGACTACTCCACTCTTAGCACGATTAACATCTCTGTTCCATCCGGATGAGTTTCCACGAAGCAACTTATACCTTGTTGATAATACTACCATATCAATCCTATTAACTCTTATATCACTATGTCACACGTCATTGGTTTTAAATTTCCAAACTATATATTAAGTAAACAACAATAAATAAGTACTAAGTATATTGAGTTCCAAACTATATAATAAGTAAATAAATAATAAATATATTGAATAATTTATATCTTTAAATCTGTAAATCGGAATTTGGAAAATTATATGTCTAAATCGATATGAAAAATGAGAGGAATCCAAATATGACATCCATATATAATGTTTTTATGTCTTATTTAATTTTTGAATTTGTTATACTCGTTTTTGAATTTCATGTATCATCAGTGATATCTCAAACTTATGAGATTTACATTGAAAAAATCATAAACAATTCAAAAAAAATCAAAAAAGGAAAAACCTTCACACATAGTCTTCTTATATCAAATATTAACGAGTCCACTTGATAAACAAGTTCTACATAGTTTTTTTATGACATACCCCCGCTTTACCCCGTTAACCCTCGCTTTACCCTATTGATAAACGGCGGGCATGAACCTTCTTAGCTAGGTGTCGAATTTTGCAAAACTATTTGTGTATCTCTAATAAAATAATCTGTTGTGTACCTAAAAGTGATTTTTTCAAAAAATCACGAGGAAGCCATGATGGAGCTGTAGTTCAAATTTACCTCGCTTCCTGCTGAATTGGCAAGAGTTTGTCTTTTTTATGGAAGGTTACTGCAAAGCTTCACACACACAAAAAATTAGTGATATATACACAAAATGTGTTCTAATATTGTTTAAAATTATGGTGGTCTAGTTTTGTAATGTATTTTCAGTACTTCCTTCACAAAAAAACCTAATTTGACACTTAGAAAATGGAAATTAATTTTTTTATGTATAGAAAATGAAAACTCCCAATATGAACTTTGTTTACAATCCCAATATGCACACATGTGCACAATATGGGGTCATTTGAACAAACTATTCCATGATTTAGGTCATGACCTAGCTCATCTGGCTTGAAAGCCATGAAACTTCGTACATGATAGGTCATTTCTGAGAAGGGGTTTCTACAATGTTTGCAATAGTCCAAGTTTATTATTTTTCCACACAACTAGGTGACATAAAATGACACAATGCGAAGGTTTTACATTTTTTTGAATTTTTTAAAACTTTTTATGCTCGATTCAAAATGCGGTCAAAACGGAGGGCATGAACCTTCTTAGCTAGGGGTTGAATTTTGCAGAACTATTTATGGATCTATGATAAAACATATACTTGTGAACCTGAAAATAATTTTCGAAAAAATCATGGGCAAACTATGATATAGTTGTAGTTCAAATTTACCTCGCTTCCTAGTAAATCGGCAAGAGTTTGTCTTTTTTTGTGAACGGTTAATGCAAAGCTTCATACACACAAAAAATGGTGATATATACATAAAATGTGTCCTACTATTATTGAAAATTAGGTTGGTCTCGTTTTGTAATGTATTTTTAGTACTTCCTTCACAAAAAATCCAATGTTGACACTTAGAAAATGGAAATTGATTTTTTTATGCATAGAAAATGAGAACTCCCAATATGAACTTTGTTTACAATCCCAATATGCACACATGTGCACAATATGGGATCATTTGAACAAACTATTCCATGATTTGGGTCATGACCTAGCTCATCTGGCTTGAAAGTCATAAAACTTCGTACATGATAGGTCATATCCGAGAAGGAGTTTCTACAATATTTGCAATAGTCCAAATTTATTATTTTTCCTCATAACTAGATCACATAACATGACACAATGCGACAGTTTTACATTTTTTGATTTTTTTTTGAATTTCGTAGGCTCGATTCAAAATGCGGTCGAAACGACGGGCATGAACCTTCTTAGCTAGGGGTTGAATTTTACATAACTATTTGTGGATCTCTGATAAAACTTCTACTTGTGAACCTGAAAATGATTTTTTAGAAAAATCATGGGCAAACTATGATGCGGCTCTAGTTCAAATTTTCCCGACTTCGAGTTGAATTAAAACCCTAAATCCTAAACTTAAAATCCTAAGTAATTAAATTAATTAGTTCTAAATTTTGAAAGGTTTAGATGAATAGATCTCATTTTTTGCAAATTTTGATATATTACTTGTATTTTTTTGAATTAGAATGATTTAGTTATGATTTTTTCAAAATTAATGTGGTAAAATGGAAAATAGCTATACCGAGGGCATTGCCGTCGGCGTATAAAAGGCCGTCGGTATAGCTATCTTACATCAACGGCAGTTCTACGCAGACGGCCAACTTTGTGGACTGCCTGACCCGTGGCCTACGCCGACGGCACCGACATTTGGCCGTCGGCGTATTGCGCCATTCCCGTAGTGTGTTCTTTCGTCAAGTGACAGGTTTGGCATGTAAAACTGAGCTCCCACCACAATTCAACACACATGCAGAGACCGAGACTGCAGTTTTGTTGTCTCCTCCGTTCAATGGTTAATTCTTTTACTCTCTATTTTCTCGCGTGCAGATACTAAACACGCACCAAAAGCAACTGAAAGAACATTTAGCACCTTTTTACTCATCGGCGGCGCCAGGGGTATGCCCCTATATGCCCAGGCATACCCAATATATTTTGGCCCAATTTTTTTTTTACTAGGCCCAATTGCCCAAGCCCATGGAACGACAGATGAGCGAGGCAGCGAACTCGTATCGTTCCCAGCGACCCAGCCTCCAGGCTCCAGCCACGAACAGCCACGAACCCTAGGCGATTGGCGGCTGGGCACTGGGCACCGGCGACGGGCAAGGGCAAGGGCCAAGGGGCGACCGGCGACGGGCAAGGGCTGAAGGGCAAGGGGCGACCGACGACGGCCGGACGGCGGCGACCGCCTCACCGGCGACCGAATCACCGGCGAGCCCCTGACCGGCGGCCGAATCACGGTGAGCCTGCGAGGCCTCTCCTCTCTTGCCTCTTCTGCTACTCTTCCCCATTCCGATTTAGGTATTTAGGAATTTGAAGTTGTCTACTAAATTTGAAGTTACCTGTAGCTGCAGCAAACTAGTATTTTAGGTATTTAGGACATTTGTTCATTTCTGAATTAGTAGATAGAAAATCAGACTAGGCCATTTGTTCATTTCTGAATTTTGCCATTGTTTTGATTGTTATGTAGATGAAGAAAAGGAATGGTGCTGGGCCTGCTGGAAGCAGCATATATGCAATGTGGAATAAAGCTTCAAAAGCAAAGAAGATAGATGAAACATCCACACCAAATCAGATTGTTGTTGAATCAAGTGCTTCTCATGATGAGGTTGAGAATAATCTTCAGTTGGCGCTAGTGCAAACACCGGATGAAGAACATGAACCGGACAACAACGCCGGAAACCCAACCCCAATTGTGGAAGATGATTCTTCAACTGATGAAGATGATGAAGCAACACAAGCAGATTTGCAAGCCCTCAAACATGACCCTGGCAAGCGGATTCCGATATCGAGATATGATGTCAATGACCAAGATAGAGTAAGAAGGAGATACATTGATATGGGGCCATGCCAACCAAAGAAGCACAAGTTTAAGGTAACAGTGAAGAGTGGAAAAGATCGCCACTTTTACCCTGGCTGGTTTGCAGAGTTTCCATGGATTGAGTATAGTGTGGAAAAGGATGCTGCCTTCTGCTTTGTTTGCTATTTGTTCAAGGATAAAACAAAATGTCTTGGTGGAGATTCATTTGTGAAGGATGGTTTTAGGAACTGGAACTTGAAGCAGAGATTGGTGAGACATGAAGGTGGTGTTGGCAGTGCTCATGCTGAAGCCCAGGAGAAATTTGATATGTTCTGTACACCAAGAGCATCAATCCAAGCGTCTCTTTCTTCAAGCAACTCACAATACAAGGCTTTGTATTTGCAGCGTTTGACATGGACACTCAAGTGTTTGAGGTTTCTATTGCATCAAGGCTTGGCATTTAGAGGACACGATGAAAGTGAAGATTCACTAAATAAAGGAAATTTCCTTGAGCTCCTAAATTGGCTTGCAAGAAATTTTGAAGAGGTTAACAAGGTGGTTCTCAAAAATGCTCCATATAATTGCAGGATGATTCACCATGACATACAACATGAGCTGATCAAATGTTGTGCGCAGGAGACTATTAAACTACTCATTGAAGAACTTGATGGTGGTCATTTTGCAATACTTGCAGATGAGTCCAGTGATGTGTATCAGAATGAGCAGTTGGTTGTTTGCTTGCGCTATGTTGATAAGAAAGGAAGGGCAGTTGTAAGATTACTTGGTCTTGCTCATGTTGAAGACACTACCTCTTTGACACTTAAAGCTGCAATTCAACAAATGCTTATGGAGTACAACTTGACATTTGCCATGGCCCGTGGGCAAGGCTATGATGGAGCTAGCAACATGAAAGGTAATGCCAATGGTCTAAAAAAACTAATTATGGACGAGTCTCCTTCAGCCTATTATGTGCATTGCTTTTCACATCAACTACAGCTAACTCTTGTAGCTGTTGCTAAGGAGAGTGGAGATTGTACTTGGTTCTTTCAGCAGCTTGCACACTTGTTAACTGCTCTTGGTATGTCTTGCAAAAAGATGAGGATGCTTCGGATTGCTCAAGCAGAGGAACTGATTGATGCACTGGATTTGGAAGAAGTGCAAACAGGGACTGGGCAAAATCAGGAAATGGGTTTGGGAAGGCCATGTGATACACGTTGGGGCTCTCACTTCAGGACAGTGAACCGTGTACTTTCTCTATATGGTGCAATAAAGAGAGTCCTAAAGAAGATTGAAAAAGAGTACCATGGTGCGGAGGCTCAGGCGGCTCTATCAGTGGAGACATCAATTTTGTCATTTGAGTTTGTTTTCATGGCACACTTGTTGCAAGAAATATTTGGATACACAGATGACTTGAGCAGAGCTTTGCAAACAAAAGACCAAGATATTGTTCATGCTATTGAGCTACTTGATGATACAAAGTATCTCTTGGGGTGCTTGAGGTCTGATCCTGGATGGGACGGTTTCCTTCAAAATGTAACATCTTTCTGTACAAAGCACAATATCAAAGTTGTTGATATGAAGGCGCGTTACTATCCTGTTGGGCGACCTAGAAGAGGTGATCTCTTTAATGGTGCTGATAATTACCATCGCTTCCATGTTGATATGTTTGTGAGTGTCATTGATAGGCAACTTTCAGAACTAAATGGAAGATTTGATGAGGTAAACACGGAATTACTTACTTGCATGGCAGCATTCTCTCCTGTTCGCTCATTTGCTGCTTATGATCAAAATAAGTTGGTCAAGCTTGCTTCACAATTTTATGTTACTGATTTCGCAAGTGATGAATTGGCAAGACTTCCATGGCAACTAGACATGTATATTACTCATGTGCGCAGAGATGAAAGGTTTAAAAACTTGAAGAATATAGTTGAGCTTTCAGTTATGCTTGTGGAGACAAATATGCATGCCCAGTATTTCATTGTTTACAAGCTTCTTAAGTTGGTACTGATTTTGCCAGTAGCTACTGCCAGTGTTGAAAGGGTATTCTCCTCAATGAATTATCTAAAGAATAAGCTAAGAAACAAGATGGGTGATAACTACTTGAACAATTGCATGGTTACATTTGTTGAGAGAGAATTATTCAATCAAGTGAAGGATGAGGATGTGATCAATCTCTTCCAAAAAGGCAACCGCAAAGTTATATTGTAAGAGGTACACCTCTTTCTATTAGAATTTGTTGTTATACTTCGATTTCAATGGATTTATGCACTTTAGTATTATGTATTGTACTGGAATAATTGTTATAGTCCTACTGAATTTATTGTCATACTGAAAATATAGCCATATGTCATATATATGCATTTGTTTGTGGTTTTCTGTGCTGTGAAAAAATTATAGGCGGTTTGCTCCTGTTTTTGTATGCTTTGAAAAAAAAATTGGCCAGTGGGAATACCCACCAGCCAATTCCTGGCGCCGCCGTTGTTTTTACTTATCACGTCTTTTGGATTGCATTGCAGTCAGACAGAGCGGATGAATGATCTATACAAATTTCAGTAAGATTACGAAGCTATAAGCTTATACTCCCTCCGATTAAAAATAAGTGTCGGTGGCTTAGCATAAATTTTATACTAAATTAGTATAAAGTCACGACACTTGTTTCCGAATAGAGGAGTAATATATATCCACTTAATTAAGACTCCTTCCATTTCTATTAAATCATCTGCATCAGTCGTATAGCTACAATCGAAAGAACAAATTATAACGTAGAAGTACATGACAACATTCTAGCTTGTTGATCAAGTCTAAGAATGGGACTTGGTTACCCTTTCCCGTTTGGTTAGGTTAACCTAACCTAAAAAAGAGCCCAATGGGCCATACGGTTAACCTAAAAAGCATCTAGGTCCAAACGGTTCGACCCTCTTTGTCCCAAGGGTTATCCGGAACGAGGCACGATGCCTCCCGAGCGAGTCTCCTCCGAGCGGCAAACCCTATACTCCGACCAGGTCGGAGCCTATAGGAGCGCCGCACACCCTGGGCCGGCCCGTTAGCATGATTTTTAGAACCAACAAAGCTATCAGAGCAACGAGGGGATCGATCGACCAGAGGAAGAAGATGACCGCCGCCCACCTCACCGGAGACGGCGACGACGCGGCTGGCCGCGGCGTCTCCGGCGGAGGTGAGGCCAGGACCTCGCCGGAGACGGGACGGCGCGGCTGGCCGCGACGTCGCCGACGGAGGCGAGGAAGGAATCCTTAGGGTTGTGGGTGCGGTGGTCTTAGGGTTGTGGGTGCGGTGGTCTTAGGGTACTGGCGGCCGAAGGTGGGCTTAGAGAAACTCTGATCGGCGGTTCCGGTGGTGGAGGCGAGTGGAGTTCCGGTGACGGGATCGATCGATCCGAGGAAGAAGAAGACGACCGAGCGAAGGAGTTCGTGGTGGGCCGCGGCCCATGTTTCCTCCGACCTGTGCGGCGCTTCGTTCCGATCGACCAGGTTGACATATAGGAGGACCCCTCCGAGCGCCGCCTACACCCGCACCTCCGCCCGCCCCTCCGCCAGCGGCCTCCACAACAGCGACTTCATCGGCCGGCGGCGCCGCAGCGGTACTAGCGTCCCTCATCTTGGCTGCCTTGTGCTCCTCCATGCCTTCTCTCCTGACGCCTCCTCTTTCAGACTTTTGACTCCACCGGTAACAGTAGGCCGGTAGCCTTCTCTTCCAGACTTCAAACCCCACCGGTGACTGTAGCCTTCTCCGGTGAAGAGCTACGAGCCCTTCTCTGGCCTCTTTTTCTTCCACCTTTTCTTTTATTTGTGGTGGCAATCGATCCATGCCGTATTGAATAACCGTAAGTTAGGACTATCTGTATCCACAAGCACTATTATTTCTTCACTAGATAGCTAGCCATTTCTTTTAGATATTGAGAAAGAGATGGATGCTGAAGGATGAATCGTTCTTGCTTGCCTGCGATGGTATAGCACATGGAGTAGTAGCGAATATACAAAGAACCTTTTCTGAATTATTAACAGGGATTGATCTGAATTAATTCTGTATTTCACCTGGGAGAGGGAGAACCAGTTTGGTCCTGTATTACGAGGTGAACGATTATGCTCTACAAGCTGGTAAATTAGTTAAAGCTGGCAAGTATATTCCTGGGAGAGGGAAATATATGTGATGTATATTCCTTCGTTAGAAAATTGAGATGTGACACAAGTATCCAGTGAGATAATACTCTAGCTGTTACCTCTGTTTGTGCCTATATTATGTTATATGATTGTGAATTATTACTTTTTTAGGGTCATGGCAAAAAATTACACTTGGTGTTCATGTTATCGAGCTGAGATTTGCGAATTTCAGCCATCGTTGCAAAATGCTAAAAGTGGTTCGACCCTAAATAACCAATGGTTAACCATTTAAAATCTAATAACCTAATGGTTAACCTATAATATCCATTTATGCAAAATGGTTATTTAGGTTCGAATCCGAAAGATAACTGGTTAACCAAATCCCATCTATAATCAAGTCCCCCCTATATACATCTCACAATCAAGAGACGGCTATTATATTGATCGAAAAAAGGGGACTTCTTCGGCAATACAGCTTGGCTATTGATCTCAATGATTTTTATTTTTGTGAACCAGGAGAATTGGAATCAAAATGGAATTAGCGCTAATCCATTATGTTTTTCTGTAGCTGTAGCATTCCTAGCTCCAAAAGAAAGGTCTCGAACTTGGACTGTTCTTTCGTCAAGCGGCAGGTTGGGCGTGTAAAATTACGCTCCCAGCCTCTCACGCCACAACTCTGCAGAGACCGTAATTTTGTTGTCTCCTCCGTTCAACGGTTATTCTTCTTCTCTCTACTTTTCCTTTCGCGTGCAGAACTGCAGATACTGAACACTCACCAAAAGAAGATTTGAGGCCTTGTGCCAACAGCGCCTTTTCAGTTGCAATAAACTATACAAATTTCAGTACGATTACGAACATATCAAGTATATATCCTTCCATTTCTGTTAAATCATCTAATCCGGTTAAATAGTACAATCGAATGAACAAATCATCACAAGCACGGAGTACATGGCAACATTCTAGCTAGTTGTAGTTGATCAAGAAACGGCGAGCTCAGTGCATCACGACGGTGTCGAAGCAGTTGATGCCGTCGAACGCCAGCTCGAACCCAGCACGCCGCTGCGCCGTCGGCTTGCCGTAGAAGAACCACTGTTCCTTCTCAGCGTCCGCCCTGCTAGCCGCCGCCGGCTTGGCCGCGCTGCCGCCGGAGACCAGCTTGGTGATTGCGCCTGGGGCCATCACCGATGTGCCGTAGCCGTCCAGGGGTGCCTCGCAGAAGACGAGTGCCGTCAGGAACCTCTCCATGGCCATGGATGTGGTGTTGCCGCTGCTCTGCTGCTCGTTGAAGCGAGAGATGGACTGGACTCTGATGCCGGTGTTTTGCTCGGTTGCTCTGTTTGTGTTGTGAATTTGAGATGGAACTGCTTCGAGGTGCGGATTTTATAGAGGTTCCAGTTCAAACCGTGTGCGAGTGCGCGAGAAGATATTGCACGTGTAGGAGTCGAAATCGGAGGACCGCGACGGAGTCTTACTCTGGGTTTACACGGAGTCTACTTTGTCTCTATGCAACCGCGTGCGCGGAACCCACTGTTGGATCGACTGATGCTCTATTCAATTATTTTAAAAGTTTGAATTAAAGATTAAACTGATAAATAAGAGCTAGGCTATATATTATAACACTCCCTCTTATGTTTAGGCTAGACAAACTAAAAGACATTAGACATGAGACAAATGAGAGGCTGCAACTATTTTTAGATATATCAATTTAATATTATAGATATAGTTATTCTTTCCTAAATTTACGGTTAAAGTTAGTAATCTTTGACTTTTGACTAATCTTTAGACGCCTTATATTTTAGGACGGAGAGAGTATATTATAACACTCTCCCTCACGGCTAGGCTGGACAAACGGGAAGACACTAGATGTGGGATCAATAAAATTAAATAATGTGTTGGCGAGGGCTTGAATTTGAGATCTCATGACTCTGATACCATATTAGATTGACGCTCTAGCCAACTATTTTAAAAGTTCGGACTGATGCAAAAGACTAGGTCACATATTATAACACCCACCCACTAGTGGAAAACAGGGCATCAGTCCCGGTTCGTAAGGGCCTTCAGTCCCGGTTGCGCAACCGGGACTAACCAACCGGGACTGATGCCCTATCTTTAGTCCCGGTTGCTATACGAACCGGGACTAAATAGAGACCACGTGGCAAGGTCCAGGAGCTCGTGGGCGTAGGTCTTTAGTCCCGGTTCGTGTTAAGAACCGGGACTAAAGTGTCCACACGTGGCAGCGTCTGCTGCATCTTTATTTTTCTGGATTTCAATTGTTATTTAGGGGTTTAGGGTTTAGGGTATATTTGTATTTTGCTCCATTCAATTGTTTGATTCATTTCAAACAAGTTTTCTTATATACTTATTCATACAACATTACAATATAATATATAAAACGATACATATATATAATATATTTGGTTCACCGAGCATATACATGCATACAAGTATATATACAACTTGTTCACACACATATATAAGATCACGACTTGTGTTTAATTATAAACATTGTCTAATCGAAACCGGCATGAAATTCACCCTTTGGGTTAATGACATGTTCAAGCAGAAATCCGGCTAATTCCTCTTGAATTCCTACTACGCGTTCAGTCGGTGAGAGCAGTTTCCGCTTTGCTTCGAACTACGAAGAAGAAGAACAATATGAATATGAATCATCATAACAAAATTGATGCCAATAAAATAAATTTGTCAGTATATTGTTTACTTACTGTTTGAAAATCAATTCCTTCAGTGACCTGCGCACGAAGGTTCTCGCAAGTGTAGTATGCACATAGATTAGTCCCCGAAGGCTGCCTCGCACACTTTACGAGAATAGATTTTAGTCAGTGACATATCAATATTGATATACTTAATGGTATTTGAAACTAGAATTAAAGGGATGTGTGAACCAAGCTCGTACGACTTACCTCGATCTGACGGTAAATCAGCTCATTTTTCCATTCACCTTTAACTATGCGTATAAACCGTTTCCAAACACTGCCGAGCAAATAAAATGAATAGATGAGTTATAGATGAACGAAAGAGACCGATATAATGCCGTAATGATTGAAATTACCTATCCATCACATCAAGGATGCTTTGGTATTCATTAAGTGGTTTATTCATCGAGTCAAAGATTTGAACCCTTCCATAGTCAGGTTCAATCTTTAGCAAAATCCAGTGGTAACTGCGTGCAAGTTTGATTATGTAAGTTAATAAGCTCATCAAGTAACTGTGTATAAGATAGTAACACTCACCTGATGTTGTACGGAAAGAGTATTCTAGCTCGGTATTCCTGCGTAAGTAGGAACTCTAGCAAGTTATCCTCCGTCTCCTTGCGATTCCTCTGTATCATCGCTCCGTTAACTCGATTTGGATCAATGAATCCAAGTTGGAGGTCATTCCTTTTCTTACATTCCATACTCTTCATTCTGCATAATAAACAGCGTAGTGAGAAAAATTACATGCAAAGAACGAGTTGAGCTAGAGACTTATAGAAATAATGAATCACTTACAGAACATAGGCACTGACGAGAGATTTGTCGAGCGCGTCTTGATTGAATAGCTGAAAGAATTCATCAAACTCAATATGCACCAAGTCTTGACCTAAGAAATGGTCCTTTGTGATTTGCATAAGGAGAAAATCTTGCGTGCCCTTTGCGGCTTGCAGGTACCACTTATGCAATTTTCGCATTTGCGTTGGTAGATTCATTTCAATCTCAGGTGGGACCAGACTCTTCCCCTTTTCATATTGCCGTGCTATAGGCGCCTTTGGGGTGATACCTTCATCTAGCAATTGAGAAAGAGTCAAACCAGCTTCTTTAGCAAAGTCGGCGGGATTGGGTTGAGCAACACTCCCACCAGCATCACTAGCAAAGACCTTTAGCGGGGAGATCGATTTTTTGGTCTGTGCTCCAAGCTGGGCAACGTCTCTTTTCCCTCTTGCAGTTACGCTTGTCTTATTAGCTTCTTTTTTTGCATCTACCTGCTTATCCAAACAACGCTTGTAGTCATCTGGCTTACGCAATTCATATTGCGAAGGTTGGGTAAGCATATCAAAGGCCCACTCCTTCTGTTCCAGAGTATATACCTGCTTCGGTGTAGGGGTCGGGCGTAGGGCTGCGAGCTTCCTTTTCACTTTGGCTCTGTCCTCCGCCTCAATTTCTTCAGCAGTCTTCTCGATAGGAGGAGGCGGCACCGCCTTAGCTATCTTGGCCCGTTTCTTCGGAGAGACATTGCTAGTGGACATAGCAGCGGACTTGCCACAACTCTGGGACTTACGAGTGGGCTGAGGCGGCGGAGGTGGCGGAGGCGGCTGACATTGAGGTGGAGATCGATGTGGACTCGGGGTATGGTGGTAGTCGTCCCTGTCGTCGTCGGGAGGTGGTGAGTTGCGAGGACTCAGAGGAGAGGGTGGCCGCCTTGGCGCCGAGCCTGGAAACACGATGTGTTTCTTATCCCAAAGAATTATACCACCCAATACTTCTCCCAGTTTTTCCTCATCTTCAGGTCCAGCGACGTCAAGAAGGAGGGACTCATACCCCCTTTCAATTACATCCACCCCGACCTTAGCATAGCCAGGTCGAATCTCACGGCCATGCCAGGTTTGTCCAGGTCCAGATGGCAACACATAGCCAACCGCCACCTTCATCGATATGTTCTTCATGGGATAATGCAGCTCACAGTCTATCTTCTTGGTGATATCATCCACGGGGTAGTGAACCATCGGTACCTCCGTGGAAGCCACGCTGCTTCTCCGCTGAGATCGGTCGCCTGATGCATGTTCTAGGTGATGCTGAGTTGCCCCTTGCGACTTTAATTCCTCCAGTGCCTTCTGCTGCAGTAAATACAACTCTCTCAGCTCAGCCTGTTGCCTTTCTATGCTCTCTATCCGTGAGGTCTCCTCCTGCGCCTTCCGCTTCTTCGCTCTCTCTCGGCTTCTATAAGTCTGGCTCTCTTCGGAGAACCCAGACCTCCACGGAATAGCAGAACCCAGACCCCGTGTTCGTCCTGTGTGTTCTTTGTTCCCGAGGGTCTTTGTCAGCTCGTCGTTCTCTCTGTCCGGCTTGAACGTCCCCTCTTGAACCTCGGCGATTGTCTTGACAAGTGCTCCCAGGGGTTCAGCAATTTGTTTCTTCTCTTCAACTAATTTTCCTGTTCTCTCATCATAGACAGCTCCATGGGCAAGTGCCCAATTTCTTGACCTTCTGGGCCATTGTTCTGTTTCTGGTTCAATGCCTTTTTCTCGTAGGGCGGCCTCTTGCATATCCCACTTAGGCTCGGCCCTTTTGTAGCCACCTGGACCCAACTTATGGTGATATTTCTTTTTTGCAGCATTTGCCTGATTTTTCTTACTCCTTAGCTTACCCAGCTCTGACTCCTTGTACTCCACAAATGCGTCCCAGTGATCCCGCAGGAACTCATTGGGGCCAGTAAATTCTGGAGCTTGTCGATCGGCGTTGACATAGGCGTTCCATAACCTCTTCTTGTGGTTATTGAACTGTGCAGCCATCTTCTTGAGAGCCCACTCCCTGACTTTCTCCTTCTGTTGCTCTGCTTCTTCCAGGGACTCGGTGACCGGCAGATTGAAATGTGGAATGAGGGAATCCCAAAGTCTATCTTTCAAGACCTTGGTGACATAATTGACCGCTGCACCCTCTTCTGGCTCTGGCTGTGCTGCCTCTCCCTTTGCCGCCTTGGGCTTATACCAATATTGAATGCTTATCGGCACCATGTCCCTGACAAGACATCCACATTGATGTGTGAACGCATTTGCGACACTCTTGGGTTCCAACGGTTCGCCTTCACTTGAGAGACGCCCAATCGTGTAATGCTGATTCGATGCCAGCCGTTTGGCCGGGCCTCGCTTCTTTCTAGAAGATTCAGAGCTCTAAAATAAGAAAACACTCGTTAATATATATACCACATAATGATTCATGAATACACTCGTTAATATATATACCTCGCCGGACCGTTTTATTAAGTCACGTCCAGTCCCTTGTGAGCCATCCTCGCAATCATCATTTTCCGATTCATGCGGCTGCTCCTCCTCCATTCCGTCACCCGACTCGTTCAAAAATTCCGAGCCGTCTCCTTCTGCACGGGTGGTACCCTCTCCTTGTGCATGGGTGCTACCCTCTCCTATAATGTTCAATAACTCTTCTTCACCTTCTCTTCCGGCGCCGAAATCCATAACTGAAATCCATAACATATCGATCAACAACATTACTCCATATTTTTATTTCTATTATTGCTAACAATTTTACTAACTAGCATTTCTATTACTATTACTATTCAATTTTATTACTATTACTAATAGTAATAGCATTTTACTAACTAGCATTTCTATTACTATTACTAATAGTAATAGGTTTCTATCACTATTACTAATAGTAATAGCATTTTACTAACTACATTTTTCTAACATAATAGTAATAGTAATAGTAATAGCATTTTACTAACTAGCATTTCTATTACTATTACTATTCAATTTTATTACTATTACTAATAGTAATAGCATTTTACTAACTAGCATTTCTATTACTATTACTAATAGTAATAGGTTTCTATTACTATTACTAATAGTAATAGTATTTTACTAACTTAATAATAGTAATAGCATAAAATCTAACATAATAATAATAGTAATAGCATTTTACTAACTTAATAATAGTAATAGCACAAAAACTAATATAATAATAATAGTAATACCATTTTACTAACTTAATAATAGTAATACCATTTTACTAACTTAATAATAGTAATACCATTTTACTAACTTAATAATAGTAATATCATAAAATCTAACATAATAATAATAGTAATAGTATAAAATCTAACATAATAATAATAGTAGTAATAGCATTTTACTAACTTAATAATAGTAATAGCATAAAATATAACATAATAATAATAGTAATAGTATTTTACTAACTTAATAATAGTAATAGCACAAAATCTAATATAATAATAATAATAGTAATAGCATTTTACTAACTACATTTGCTACATTACTATTTTTATATTCTATTTTTCTTTCTATATTTCTAACTTATTTTTCTAACTTAATCTCTAACTACTTTTCTAACTTATTTTTCTAACTTAAAATCTAACTACTTTTCTATCTACATTTCTAACTACATTTGCTACATTTTTTCTAACTATATTTGCTACATTTTTTCTAACTACATTTGCTACATTTTTGTTTCTATTTTTTCTTTCTTTTTTTCTTTCTTTTTTTTCTTTCTTTTTTTCTAATTTTTTTTCTTGCCATTTGGAGGTGGCGCGGCGGCCGGCCGGTCACAGTACCTGCAGGTGGCGGCGTCGCGGGCGATGCGGCGGCGCGGGGCGATGCGGCGGCGCGGGGCGAGGCGGCGCGGCGAGATGCGGTCGTCGACGTCGGCGAGGCGCGCGGCGGCGGTGTGGGGGCTCGGGCTCGGGGCCGGGCTCGTTCGGGCGCGCGGCGGCGCGGGCGCGACGGGCGCGGCGGCGCGGCGGCGCAGCGGACGCGGCGACGCGGCGGGGACGTCGGAGGCGTCGGCGCGGGCCACGGAAACGACGTGCCGCAACGATCCCGATGAAGCTCTCCTCGCGCGCAGAGAAAACTGCTAAGTGTCGTGGCTGAGGGAAGAAGAAGAGGGCCGGCGGGTTATATACCCCCCCCCTTTAGTCCCGGTTGGTGGCTCCAACCGGGACTAAAGAGGGGTCTTTAGTCCCGGTTGGTACCTCCAACCGGGACTAAAGACCTTTGGCGGTTCGACCGCCCAGATCCAGACCTTTAGTCCCGGTTGGTTAAACGAACCGGGACTAAAGGCGTAATAAATGCGCGCCAATGGTAGATTTTTTCAGATTTCATTTGAAAATATGAATTTTGAATTTCAATTTGAATAACTTCTGCATATTTTAGAATTTGATAAAACTTTGAATATGAAAAGTGTTTGAAATTGAATAACTAATTCAAAACTATTTTCTATTTTCAAAATTAATTATTCTAACTATTCAAACAATTAACTATTTTGCCATTTTCAATTAAAACAATATTGATTAAAATTCTTTTTGCATATTTTAGAATTTGATAAAACTTTGAATATGAAAAGTGTTTGAAATTGAATAACTAATTCAAAACTATTTTCTATTTTCAAAATTAATTATTCTAACTATTCAAACAATTAACTATTTTGCCTCGCCCTACTACCTCTCTCCTACCCCTGCCGCCGCCGCCAGTGACGGTGTACTACTGCACGCCGCCACCGCCGCCACAGCAGCTATCGGCTCCCCGTTGCCGCATCACAGAGATATTTGAGGAAACTTTGAATATGAAAAGTGTTTGAAATTGAATAACTAATTCAAAACTATTTTCAATTACTTGGAATATAAAAAGTGTTCGAATTTGAATAACTAACCCAAAATCATACATTTACATCAAAGGTTTAATACATTATTACACATCACCAACATCCCCATCTAGTGTTGGGGTTTCCTTCTGCACCGTAACCATGGAGTATCTTCTTTGTTTAAGAGGAGGGTTGGGTCAGTGTTCACTCTAAAGGGCGGAATTTCATCAAACTTGTTATAATCTTCTGACATATCTGTCTTGTCCTCCACTCACACGATGATTCTTTTCCCTGAGAGAACAATGTGTCGCTTTGGCTCATCGTGTGATGTATTCGTTTTCTTATCTTTTCTCTTTCTCGGTTTTGTAGACATGTCCTTCACATAGAAAACCTGAGCGACATCGTCGGCTAGGACGAATGGTTCGTCCATGTACGCAAGATTGTTGAGATCCACTGTTGTCATGCCGTACTTTTGGTCTACAACTACCCCGCCTCCTGTCAGCTTGACCCATTTGCACCGAAACAAAGGGACCTTAAAAGACGGTCCATAGTCAAGTTCCCATATCTCCTCTATGTAACCATAATATGTGTCCTTTGTCCCATTATCGTGTAATGCATCAAAGCGGACACCACTGTTTTGATTGGTGCTCTTTTTATCTTGGGCAACCGTGTAAAATATATTCTCATTTATCTCATAACCCTGGAAAGTCAATATAGTTGAAGATGGTTTCTTGGCCAACATGGACAGCTCATATCCAACAGTGGCGTCATTTATGAGAAGTGTTTGCAACCAACCACCAAAAGTCGCCATGTGCAACTTTGTAATCCAGGAGTTTGACTGCCCAGGGTTTTCTGAGCGTACAATATTCTTGTGTCGCTCCATATACGGCTCCACCAACGTGGAATTTCGTAAAACTGTGTAGTGTGCTTCACTCAAAGAATGTCCGTCCATACAGTATGCTGATTTCATTCCTAGCGTGCCTTTTCCACTTAGTCTCCCCTCATGCCGCGATTGAGGAAGACCAATCGGGTTCAGGTCAGGAACAAAGTCAACACAAAACTCAATGACCTCCTCTGTTAGATAGCCCTTGGAGATGCTTCCTTCTGGCCTAGCACGGTTATGCACGTATTTCTTTAAGACTCCCATGAACCTCTCAAAGGGGAACATATTGTGCAGAAATACTGGACCGAGAATGGTAATCTCTTCGACTAGGTGAACTAAGAGATGCGTCATAATATTGAAGAAGGACGGTGGGAACACCAACTCGAAGCTGACAAGACATTGAGCCACATCATTCTGTAACCGTTGTAGATCTTCTGGATTGATTACCTTCTGCGAAATTGCATTGAGGAATGCACATAGCTTCACAATCGGTACTCGAACATTTTCCGGTAGAATCCCCCTCAGTGCAACCGGAAGCAATTGCGTCATAAGCACGTGGCAGTCATGAGACTTTAGGTTTTGGAATTTTTTCTCGGCTATATTTATTATTCCCTTTATATTTGACGAGAATCCAGATGGGACCTTGATACTGCTCAGGCATTCAAAAAAGATTTCCTTCTCTTCTTTGGTAAGAGCGTAGCTCGCAGGACCCTTAGAATCCTCCGGATGCATGCCATCTCTTCTTTTCATACGGTGCTGGTCCTCCCGTGCTTCTGGTGTATCTTTTGTCTTCCCATACAAGCCCAAGAATCCTAGTAGGTTCACGCAAACATTCTTCATCATGTGCATCACGTCGATTGTAGAGCGGACCTCTAGGAATTTCCAATACTCAAGCTCCCAAAATATAGATTTCTTCTTCCACATGGGTGCATGTCCGCTAGCGTCATTCGGAATAGACAGACTGCCAGGACTCTTTCCAAAGATTACTTCTAAATCTTTGACCATATCAAATATATCATCACCAGTATGGCGTTTAGGCTTGCCCCGGACTTCTGCCTCGCCCTTGAAATGCTTGCCTTTTTTCTTCAATTGATGTTTGGGCGAAAGAAATCGACGATGCCCGAGATACACCACCTTCTTACTTTTATCCAAATATATACTATCGATCTCACCTAAACAGTGAGTGCATGCATTGTATCCCTTGTTTGTCTGTCCTGAAAGGTTACTAAGAGCAGGCCAATCATTGATGGTCACGAACAGCAACGCTCGTAGATCAAATTCCTCTTGTTTGTACTCATCCCACACACGAACACCTTCAGTCTGCCACAGCTGTAAAAGTTCATCAACTAATGGCCTTAGATACACATCAATGTCATTACCGGGTTGCTTCGGGCCTTGGATAAGCACTGGCATCATAATAAACTTTCGCTTCATGCACAACCAAGGAGGAAGGTTATATATACATAGAGTCACGGGCCAGGTGCTATGACTGCAGCTCTGCTCCCCAAAAGGATTCATGCCATCTGTACTTAGACCAAACCTCAGGTTGCGTGCGTCTTCCGTAAACTCCGGAAAATCTCTGTCGATTTTTCTCCACTGCGACCCATCAGAGGGGTGTCTCAACATCTCGTCACTCTTACGGTCTTCTTTGTGCCACCTCAACAACTTGGCATGCTCTTTGTTTCTGAACAAACGTTTCAACCGTGGTATTATAGGTGCATACCACATCACCTTGGCAGGAACCCTCTTCCTGGGGCGCTCGCCCTCAACATCACCAGGGTCATCTCGCCTGATCTTATACCGAAATGCACTGCACACCGGGCATGCATTCAAATTCTCGTACTCACCGCGGTAGAGAATACAGTCATTAATGCATGCATGTATCTTCTGCACCTCCAATCCTAGAGGGCAGACAATCTTCTTTGCTTCATACGTACTGGCGGGCAATTCGTTATCCTTTGGAAGCATCTTCTTCATAATTTTCAGCAACTTTTCAAATCCCTTGTCAGATAAACCACTCTCTGCTTTCCATTGCAGCAATTCCAGCGTGCTTCCTAGCTTTTTCTGGCCATCTTCGCAATTTGGGTACAAATCCTTTTTGTGATCATCTAACATGCGTTCCAACTTCTCCCTCTCCTTTTCACTTTCACAGTCAATCTGTGCATCAACAATGACCTGACCAAGATCATCAGTGGGCATATCTGATGCCCGTTCTTCACCTTCTTCTTCTTCATTATCTTCCATTGCGGTATCGGTGGTTTCAGGGAACTCAGGATAGTTGTCATCATTCTCTTCTTCATCGTTGTCTTCCATCATAACCCCTCTCTCCCCATGCTTGGTCCAACAATTATAGCCGGACATGAAACCGAACCGGAACAGGTGGATGTGAAGGGTCTTTGTGGAGGGGTAATCCTTCTCATTTCGACAACCACCGCATGGACAACACATAAAACCATTCCGCTTGGTTGCCTCAGCCACCTTGAGAAAAGAATGCACGCCTTTAATGAAATCTCCAGAGCGTCGATCGGCGTACATCCATGCTCGGCTCATCTGCATTATATAAGTACATATCAAACGCAAATCAAATATACAATTTCTATTTCTAATAAAATCTAACATAAATAAAATCTATATAGCATTTCTATTTTTACCTCTATCGGTATTTCTATCTCTATTTCTATCGGTATTTCTATTTTTCTATCTCTATCTCTATTTCTATTTCTATGTTAGCTATGTCTACTTCTATTTTTATTTTTATTTCTAACATTTCTATTTCTAATAAAATCTAACATAAATACAATGTATATAGCATTTCTATTTTTACCTCTATCGGTATTTCTATCTCTATTTCTATCGGTATTTCTATTTTTCTATCTCTATCTCTATTTCTATTTCTATGTTAGCTATATCTACTTCTATTTTTTTTATTTCTAACTATATCTTTATCTCTACCTCTACCTCTATTTTTACCTCTATCTTCACCTACTTGTACACATAATCAAATGAACATCAAAATAATTGCTCCCATAAAAAAATCACAAATCTCTCTACTTTTAGAGCATTAAATGAGCTAAATTACCAATGAAACACAAAAGCACAAAGTTTCTCACCTTTTAGTCCACTTAGATTCAAGTGGGGACATCAATTTGTGATAGAAAATGGTGGTCAAAGAGGATGAACTCGAGGTAGGTTTGTTGTATGAAGAACACTTGAGAGTGGAGAGGGGGAGTGGCTGGCTCGTTTAGGAAGAAGGGACTATTTTATATAGGGAAGTCATTAGTCCCGGTTGGTATTACCAACCGGGACTAAAGGTCCGGTCTTTAGTCCCGGTTGGTGTTACCAGCCGGGACTAATGTCACTGACAACGGTCGGATTCTATCGCAGGAACTTTAGTCCCGGTTCGTAATACAAACCGGGACTAAAGGTTAAAAACGAACCGGGACTAATGATTTCTGGGGTCCTGCGGCCGAAAAAGCAGTGGGGCCCAGGGCATCAGTCCCGGTTCGTATTGCAACCGGGACTATTGCCCTAGAATATTAGGCCGGTTTTCCACTAGTGACCAGGATGCCCTAGTTGATCTAATCCGATCCTCAACGTGACATGAGGTCGAGAAGCATGCCACCGTCTGATTTGTTACTCCTTTGAGACTTCCGGACGCTTACTGATTTCTTGATCAAACTCCATTTTTGAGCAATCAACAATATAGGCATCAACCTCAAGCTTAATATGAAACTAGTTGAATGCCCGTGCGTTGCCACGGTCCCTAAATATATCAATTGTTATGAATACATTTTCCTTCCAACATATCTTTTTTTCCTCATATTGCAAGAAAATAACATCGTTGCCTTTCTTCATTGTCTCGCTCTACCATGTCATGTACACATAAAAAAAGATCTAAACAAATATATATGAATCATTAACTGTGAAAAGCACATTCCATTTTCCAGAGGCCAAACAAAATTACTATGACCGATCTGATAATGAAAAACTATGCTATGTCTTGGTCCAAACAATGTATTGATGCTCTCGCAGTGACTGACGTTTACAAATTCTTTCCAACAAGAAGAAGATTAATCCATTTCTTCTCATCTAGCTACTTTTCCATTTCTTTAATTTTGGGCATCAACCAAAGTCTAGGAAGCCGGGGCGTAGGTCTTGATCTTTAGCTGGTCAGCGATCACCTATATCCTTAATGTATTCAAGCCTTGTTTGTTTGGATAAAACAAAGCATCTCTGGGCAATATACTATATACCATACCTCGTTATGAGCATGGATAAAATCAGGTAACATTTAAAAATTAATCAGGCTAGTAGAAGTAGGTAACGGTCAAAGATAACTTCAATGTAAAATCGCAAAAACTCTAAAGCGGCCTAGTTCAAGTTAGATATACGAAGGTTACATAGATAAATAAGTCACACAGATAGAAACATGAATTGGTACTAAGAAATTAATATAGATAGAAAAGATCCTTGCAATACTATGAATTTCAAACAACGGGAAGGCAAATTTACTACTTCATGATTCCCTGCTGATTGGAATGTTTTTCAAAACGTGGTGCCTTCGACCTAAGGTTTTCTGCGTCGTACAAATTGTACTACAGTAACTGCAAAAAAGTAGGTTAAGTGTTTCATGCCATTAATAACAAAAGTCAACCCCATAATTTGACATGATTTAAGCTGTAAGATCAAGAAATGGAAAATCAACACATGCAGATAGCAGTATGTTGATGTCTACGCACTTCTATTCTTGTAGACACTTGTTGGGCCTCCAAGTGCAAAGGTTTGTAGAACAGCAGCAAGTTTCCCTTAAGTGGATCACCCAAGGTTTATCGAACTCAGGGAGGTTAGAGGTCAAAGCTATCCCTCTCAAGCAACCCTGCAATTACGATACAGAAAGTCTCTTGTGTCCCCAACACACCCAATACACTTGTCAGATGTATAGGTGCACTAGTTCAGCGAAGAGATAGTAAAATACAAGCGGTATAGATGATTATAAGTAGCAAAACGTGATATGAAATAAATATCGCTGCGAGCAAACAAGTAACAAAATAGCAAGTAAATGGTATGCAAAGCTTGGAAACAAGGCCTAGGGATCATACTTTCACTAGTGGACACACTCCCAACAATATAACATGACTGAACAAATAACTTCTCTTTGCTAAGGCACTCTGAATTACTCTCCTATTGAATAACACTAATCATTGTGTAGTGGCTACAGAAGCACCCCTTAAAGTTCATCAAGTACTTGACAAACACCACTCATAGAGATATCCAAATCAGATCACAATTCAAGATAGAAATCATTGCAACTTAAACCAAGTACTAACACGGTGCACACACTGTCAACATTACACCATGAAATGAGGAATAGATCACTCAAACTATCATAGCAATAATTATTCTCATAATCCACAAGAGATCACAATCATAGCCTAAACCAAGTACCACCATGATGCACGCACTGTCACCGTTACACCATAGCAGGAGGAATAGATTACTTTAATAACATTGCTAGAGTACACAAAATATCTGAATAATAACATGTACTTGTTCAACATGATACAAAGCTCACGATCACATAAAGATCACATCATGGGAGAGAGAGGTGAACCACATAGCTACCGGTAGAGCCCTCAGCCCCGGGGATGAACTACTCCCTCCTCATCATAGGAGACAGCAAGGTTGATGGAGATGGCGGTGAGGTCGATGGAGACGGCGGAGACGGTGATGGAGACCGATGGAGATGGCTCCGGGGGCACTTCCCCGTCCCGGCAGGGTGCCGGAACAGAGACTTCTGTCCCCCGAAATTCGTCGAAGGTGACAGCGGAGCTGCGGAACTACTTCTGGAAAATTGCCGAATCCCCTTAGGGTTTTCCGTCCCGAGGCTTCTTATAGGTGAAGGGGCGATGTCAGAGGAGGGGCCAGGTGCCCACACGCGGGCCCCGCGTGGCCAGGCCCCTGGCCGCGCCGGGCATGTGTGTGGGGCCCTGGTGGCCCCCCTCTGACACCTCTTCGGAACTTATTTCGTCCAATTCCGAGAATATTTCCTGTGTATCACTTCTGAAACACAAAAACAGCAGAAAACAGGGAACTGGCACTGTGGCACTTGTTAATAGGTTAGTTCCGGAAAATGCATAAAAGTGCCACTAAGTGTAACGAAACAATAGGCAAATGGTGTAAAAACAAGCATGGAGCATCAAAAATTATAGATACGTTTGAGACGTATCAAGCATCCCCAAGCTTAACTCCTGCTCGTCCTCGAGTAGGTAAGTGATAACAAAAGAATAATTTTTGAGGTGACATGCACCTACACAATCTTGATCATATATGTAAGCATTGGTGAGCTGGGATCAATAGAACTTAAAACATGGGCATGAAGATATAATCATGACAATAAGAACTTAGCAACCATGTTGTAAACGTGCAAATGAACACAAACAAAAGATCATGGTAATGAAACAATGAAAGTCAAACGTGTGTTCAAATCATAAGGAGAAACATACAAAAGGTTTTCAGCTTGTCCTTCAAAGAGAGCAAAACATAAATGCATAGGACACCTTCAAGTTTAAGAGGGCGACTAGATACAAGTAATTTAAGAACAAGTGAAACCAACATTATGAATCAATCAATGAACTTTGGGACAATGCATATTACACTAAGAATGACAACTATGCTCTCTTAGTGGTGCATAAAGATAGAAGGTGGTGACTCAACATAAAAGTAAAGGAAAGGCCCTTCGCAGAGGGAAGCAGTGATTGCAAGTTTTATAACCTTCAAAAATTATGGTACTTACCGGCTTTGAGCTCTCATTGCCCCCATCATAAGCATCTTGAATGGTTAAAGTTAATGCGAGAACAATTATGATGCATATGCTTGACAAATCATAAGTTGAAAACCTCGTGTCCCGTGAATACGAGTACCCAAACCTCATGCTACTTTACTTAGAGTCCCAAGCAAGGCTCTTGTCATTGTAAGTATATGCATATCATTGAGAACCGCCAATGGGGTACCTCCGTGCCCGATGACATGGAACAAGACCACACCCAAATGACAGGACAAGCAGACAATGAACACCTCGACATCTCTTTTATTTGCTATATTGTTTAGCTTTTTATTGTGAGATGTGTCATCGAATGTTCACCATGGGTATGCTGCAAATTTCCACCATGAATTATGCATGGCTTAGATTGGCGGCCCGGCGTTTCCCTAACACATATACAAACTCCATGATCCCTACAAGATTCCCAATTCATTTCATACCGCGGGCATCCATAAACAAAAGATCACGATATCAACTCAAAAAGAAGTGCAATGTTGAAAGCTTGCCCCATGACAGCATGGCTGGGCTAGAATCCAACTTACAACTTGCAAGCATAACAACTCAACATAAAAGACCACAATGTCAAATTTTTAAGAACAGGAAAAAGTAAAGTGTGCCTTCCGGTTCGTGAGAGCTTTACTAACCGAGTTTCGCATAACACTGGTAAGAGTTTAATTTGAAGAGAAAATAAAAGCAAGTCAAATTTACTTGGAATAGCAAATTGCTAGTAGGTATGTATGGTGGACACTTTGAAAAACTTTGGCTTTTAGAAGTTGGATGCACGAGTAGAGCTCATACTCAGTACAAGGCGAGGGCTAGCAAAAGACTGGGAGCGACCAACTAAGAGAGCAGTAATGGCCATAATCATGCAGAGCGACAAAGCAACATTAAAAGAAGCATAAGATGGCATCAAAAGTCAAAAACTAAATGATCATGAAGGCTATTGGTGACTTTGTAAGAGTCTAACATGTGTGAGCATGCGCCAAGTCAACCCAAATAAAGCATCAAGGAGAAAACCAAAATAATGCTTCCATACAATAAAAACAACGCATGATTTTTTCAAAGGCTCATTAAGCAATCTCAGTTATTTGAGACAAGTCATGCTACAGCAAAACCACTAAGCATACTATCAAAAATACATCAAGCATGACATGCAAAAGCCTAGGCCACAGTCTGCACAAGCTCCTACTTGTACCACTTTTTTGCATAAAGCTTTTTCTCTTTTCCAACACCATTCAAAAAATTTATAAACACCTCTTTTGATGAAAACCAATAAAGATCAGAGGCAAAAATACACCTTGATGAAAAGATATGAAAGATCTGAATGCATATCAAGGCGAAAACAAAAACCAAAAGCAGTAGCAGAAAAAGAAGAACACCCGGTGAAATTGTAAGAATGAAAAACGGAGTGTTCTTTGCAAATGAAAACGAGTTCATCTCCTCCAAAAGAAACATGATGTGATCTAACCATTTATTGCAGCAAACAAAACTAAACTAATAATGAAAACTAAAACAACTGACGCTCCAAGAAAAACACATAGTGCATGAAGCAATAAAAATATAGTGTCTTGAAAGGTGACCTGATTTTTGCCGATGAAGAAGGGGTGCCTCGGGGGCATCCCCAAGCTTTGACGCTTGTACTTCTTGGATATTTCTTGGGGTGATGCATGGGCATCCCCAAGCTTGAGCTTTTGTCCATTCTTCAACTCATCTCATCATTCTCCAATCCCTACACTTGAAAACTTCCTTCATACAAAACTAAACACAATTCTATTAGCAACATTAGTGTAAGCATAAAATATATTCAACCTCTTTTAGCTTCAGGTTTCAACCCAAAACCACCACATATATAGCAAATACTACTGTAGCAACTCCCCAAAAAGTTCCATGATCAAAAGAACTCAAAAGAAAGCGATAAAGTGGCAAACACAAATATTGGCAGAAATCTGTCAAAACTGAACAGCTGACAAAGGTCGAATTTTTGAGGGATTTTCTGTTGCTCAAATCAAAAAGTGTTCAACTAAGAAAAGTTTGGATATAACCTGGGGCATATGCACAAGAAATCGCAGGTCCAAAAGATAAACAGAGAATTTTCACGAATTTTTACGGTGCAGCACCGAAAACAGTTTCAGGACAGCAACATCCCCAAATCTTTTCCTCACTCAAATTAGAGGCTTCTCTTGGCACAAAAACGAAATAAACAAGATAAGGAGCGGTCATTACAGTAGTAATGACTTCCAATACTCAAATAAAAGAAAAAGTACTAAAAATAAAACATTGGGTTATCTCCCAAGGGTACTTTTCTTTAACGCCTTTGAGCTAGGCGTAGTAATTTGCAAAGATGCTCATGTGGGCGCCATATAAGAGCTTGAGGCAAAGACGCCATATAAGAACTTGAAGCAATAGAGAGCATCAAAAAGCATGTATGAAACACATTTAAATCTAAACCACTTCCTATGAAAAATAGTCTTGTAAAGAGACAAGTCATGAAAGCGCAAAGCAAAAAGCATAGGAAGGCAAAACAAGTACAACTTCAAGAATTGCAACATAAAGAGGGGAAACTTAATATTATTGAGATCCATCAAACCATGTTTCCCTCTCTCATAGTAACTTTCAGTAGCATCATGAATAGAACTAACAATATAACTATCACATAAATCATCCCTATCATGAGCCACATGCATAAAAGAATTAATACTCACCACAGGAACAATAGTAGTAGGAGCAGATTCACTAGAATAATTATTCTCATCACCATAATCATCATAAATAGGAGGCATATTGTAATCATAACTAATTTTATCCTCAATAGTAGGTGAACTGAAAATATTATACTCACCATCATAGCCATCATAAACTAGAGGTTTAGTATCATCACAAGCTAAAGAATAGCTATTTCGCAAAGCATATTCATCAAACATATCATCATAGCAAACTTTCTCCAATAAAGCCGAGGAAGTAAAAACATCATGCTTAACAAAACTAGCTTCCCCAAGCTTAGACTTTTCTATAGCATTAGCAATAACGGTGTTCAAAGCATTCATACTAACAACACTATTAGCATGCAAATTAAGCTCCAAAGGTTTTTCAATTTTCTCTTCAAACACTTCATATCTAAACTCAGGAAAAAGACTACAGAACTCTTTGTTTTCCATTAAGCCTAACTAGTGAAAATAAAAACAAGAAACAAAAAGATGTAATTGTAGAATCTAAAGGAAATAACTTCGAGCACTCACTAGCAACTAAAAGACTTAGTAGCCAAAGAATGTGAGTACCTTTTACCTTACCTCCCCGGCAACGGCGCCAGAAAAGAGCTTGATGTCTACGCACTTCTATTCTTGTAGACACTTGTTGGGCCTCCAAGTGCAGAGGTTTGTAGAACAGCAGCAAGTTTTCCTTAAGTGGATCACCCAAGGTTTATCGAACTCAGGGAGGTTAGAGGTCAAAGCTATCCCTCTCAAGCAACCCTGCAATTACGATACAGAAAGTCTCTTGTGTCCCCAACACACCCAATACACTTGTCAGATGTATAGGTGCACTAGTTCGGCGAAGAGATAGTAAAATACAAGCGGTATAGATGATTATAAGTATCAAAACGTGATGTGAAATAAATATCGTTGCGAGCAAACAAGTAACAAAATAGCAAGTAAATGGTATGCAAAGCTTGGAAACAAGGCCTAGGGATCATACTTTCACTAGTGGACACACTCCCAACAATATAACATGACTGAACAAATAACTTCTCTTTACTAAGGCACTCTGAATTACTCTCCTATTGAATAACACTAATCATTGTGTAGTGGCTACAGAAGCACCCCTTAAAGTTCATCAAGTACTTGACAAACACCACTCATAGAGATATCCAAATCAGATCACAATTCAAGATAGAAATCATTGCAACTTAAACCAAGTACTAACACGGTGCACACACTGTCAACATTACACCATGAAAGGAGGAATAGATCACTCAAACTATCATAGCAATAATTATTCTCATAATCCACAAGAGATCACAATCATAGCCTAAACCAAGTACCACCAAGATGCACGCACTGTCACCATTACACCATAGCAGGAGGAATAGATTACTTTAATAACATTGCTAGAGTACACAAAATATCTGAATAATAACATGTACTTGTTCAACATGATACAAAGCTCACGATCACATAAAGATCACATCATGGGAGAGAGAGGTGAACCACATAGCTACCGGTAGAGCCCTCAGCCCCGGGGATGAACTACTCCCTCCTCATCATAGGAGACAGCAAGGTTGATGGAGATGGCGGTGAGGTCGATGGAGACAGCGGAGACGGTGATGGAGACCGATGGAGATGGCTCCGGGGACACTTCCCCGTCCCGACAGGGTGCCGGAACAGAGACTTCTGTCCCCCAAAATTCGTCGACGGTGGCGACGGAGCTGCGGAACTGCTTCTGGAAAATTGCCGAATCCCCTTAGGGTTTTCCGTCCCGAGGCTTCTTATAGGCGAAGGGGCGATGTCAGAGGAGGGGCCAGGTGCCCACACGCGGGCCCCGCGCGGCCAGGCCCCTGACCGCGCCGGGCATGTGTCTGGGGCCCTGGTGGCCCCCCTCTGACACCTCTTCGGATGTCTGGAAGCTTCCGGGTAAAATAAGACTTCAGAAACTTGTTTCGTCCAATTCCGAGAATATTTCCTGTGTATCACTTCTGAAACACAAAAACAGCAGAAAACAGGGAACTGGCACTGTGGCACTTGTTAATAGGTTAGTTCCAGAAAATGCATAAAAGTGCCACTAAGTGTAACGAAACAATAGGCAAATGGTGTAAAAACAAGCATGGAGCATCAAAAATTATAGATACGTTTGAGACGTATCATATGTCAAAAAAAAAATCTCTCGGAGACCATGCTTAACTGAAACTTGATCCACTTGAGCTGTAATATCAACAACCATCTCAGTCCCATCTTCCTAAAATGATGTCAAAAACCTCTAAGCAAGAGAAGACTCCAGCTTCAAAACTTTGATGTCCACTGAATGATACTGAATCAAGTTTCAATCCCTATGCAAGTAAAGCAACGTAGTCTAGGTCTTTCAATGAGGAATTAAGCATCAGAACAGAAGGGGCCTGATGTGGGCTGAAAGTACCTTAGGCAGGAGTGGTAATAGGCGGGCGAAGACATCAAATGGAGGCGGGCGAAGGCATCAAAGGGAGGGGCAACGCGAAGGCGATGAAGGCCTCGACAGCGTGTGGTCTATTCAGATTTAGCATACCTACGTGATCTACTTAAATTGCAGAAGAGTTACTTCAGTTTCGAGGAGAGAAGAATAACTGCAAGGAATAACAATTTGTCAGATGGCGACAGAGAAAAAACAATAGAGCTGCCCGGTAGGCACAAAATAAATCTTGATCAAAAAATAAACCCTGAGTTCATAGAAGTGACCGTTCCATCGTCTCAGTGCGTGAGAAACTAAGAAACGAGTTGATAGAAGGAAGAAGCTATCGTTGCGGTGCCTCCGGCCTTCTCCATGTTCTCCTTGTGCGTGATGCGATCTGGGGAAAAGAAGCGAAGGATACGCCGCCGTCTCCGTTTGCTGTGTATGTGACCCTGGGGAGAAAGATTGGCATCTTCTCTTTCTTACCATACTGCATCATTGATTCCATGCTAGGTCCTATTCTTATGCTTCTCTGTGTACAGACGTACGTACCCATTGCGTCTGCTGGCCAGCAGTCCGGTGGCCGGCAGTCCGGTGCTGCTGCCGGCTCCATTGAAACCCTAACCGCTCGTGCTCGGTCTGCACGAGAGACAGAGCCAACATTTATGATAATGACTGAAATACTTGGCAAGTATTTAATGCGTTGAGCAATAGTAGGGTGTGATTTGTTTTTGCGGGGAGGAAATATATTGATTATGGTGATTAATGATTGATACTAATTACTGTGATTGATAAATGTGATCTTGTTTTTTCTTGAAAAAGTCAGAGAGTTTGTATAGGGGGAGGGTGGCAATTGGGTGACCTCTCATATGACTCTGAGTACATCACATGTTCGCACATGATGCTACATATAGATGATAAATCGGAAATTTAGGCATAGAAACAGAATAGTTCTATACATTGGCTTTCTCGCTTTTTGCACATGTTAATTTTCCTCTTCAAGAATAACTGCACTGCAATCTATTTACATCAGCAGACACGGCAACCGCATCAAACCAGTGGTTGCAATTCTAGGCCTATAGAGGTGGTCATTGACGGGTATCAAATTTGGAGAGAACATTACTTCTCATTTGAAAGTTCATATGTAAAATATAGCAAAGTTCAAAGGGCCATAAATGCGAAATAGCCATCACAATAAACAATCAATAGCATCAGCATAATAAACAACCATCAATCAATTATATATAAGTACATGAAGAAACAAGATAACCATGATTCATGAAGTATACTGCTACAACAAAAAGAATGTTGAGGAGATCGATACCTTGCGAGAAGAGGTTGAAAACGGAGAATGACGGTAATCAGTTGGTGCTACGGTGACTCGTGACTATGAGGTCTTCGATGAGTTGGCAGTACAATCGTGGTCCAGGTCGACAGGGAGCCAGAGCTAGATCCAGGGTCATGACGAGTGCCTTCGCCGACTGCAGTGGACCATCTTGGTCAGAGCCGACCTACTGGAAATATACAAGGTTAAAAATAAAACTTCAGACATAAGCTAGTGGCTTGGTTTAAGACATTTGAGATTTTTTCTGTCCAGATATAGATGAGAAGCTAACCTATAAAATGGAGCTGCTTAAAGAGAGAGTATCCCCAACAGAGAGGAACATAGTATACACACATGACTATCATATAACCAAATATCAAAATAAATTGGTCTGCTATTGCATAAACAATGCTTGACGACAAGAAAGCTGATTCATAAAGAGCAAGCAAATGATCCCATAAAACAATTAATGTGGTAAATCCTTTGTGCCTTTCCCTGCAGAGAAATAAATCGGTAGCACCGCACAAATGATAAACCTCCTACAAAGTTATCTTTTGCGCACTTCTCTAGCTTGCACTTGTGGTGTATAACTGTTAGCCAACTTCAGTATGCATAATCGCCTCATTGTTATTCTGCAATATGGGTCAACAAAAAAGTCATTACATAGCAGAATTTTATCGATTACCGAATCTCTCGAACATAATAAATGGAAACGAATGGGTTACTCAATCTCACCTATGTGTGGGTGTGGATCGGCATTTCGGCATGTATCAACTGGTGAGGTTGAGGTGCAGATTAGGAAGTAGTGCCCTCAATCCTTCTGCTGTTGAGAGACTGCTTGTTGCTAGATCATGGAGGCACAAAGAGATGAAGCTGGGAGTCCGATCAGGGCCTCCATAAGCAAAGCTGTCCTGTCCAGCGCAAAGCAATTTACTGACAAGATCTAGAGTCAACTTAGCTACGTGTAGAACCCGAATTACCATTGGGGCTCTTATTATCTAAGAATTAAGAAACACAAGAGGAAGAACCCACTCACTTCTGATCGAGCTTGCGGATCTCCTCGTCGATCCGGGTGCGCATCTGGGCGAGCAGTGCGGCGTTCGGCTCCAGCACGCCCGAGGCGGCCAGCGACTCGAAGAGCGCCGCCATGTCTGTCGATGAGCCACAAGATAGCAAATCAGTTTAGCTGAAATACTGTATGAGCCACGAGACGTGCTGTGTAGGGCATGGACATATAGGACGAGGCGTTGACGGCCAGATCCGTGGCCGGTTTGAGGAGGTGCTGCAAAGGGGAGCCGGATGCGGAGGAGAGGGTCGTCCCCGAGGAAGATCCAGGGGTGCGGGAGGAGAGTGGAGGCCTGGAGGGTGGCGTTCAGGAGGGGCGAGGGGGACAGGCAAAACAGGGTAGAGCGCCAATGCGCGACGAAGACCGAGCGAAACGTCGTGGAGCGGAATACGGAACCACTTCGCGTTGGTATAGGCTGTAATATGGCTAGTCTTATAGGGATATTTTCATCAGTCAAATGTTATACGTCGAGTGGGTAGTTTTACCACCAACTCGAAACCAATAGTATAGATTAATCCTTAATACATTTGAACAACTACCGAGCTTAAAGACAACTTTCATAAGAGCAAAATTTAATTTTCTATTTTCACAAAGCAAAAGATATGAAACATTAGTAAAAACAAGTTTTTAGATGTAAGTATGATTCCTTACCTTTCTGGTATCTTGGTGTACTAATCCATTATAGAAAATTACGCAATTCTAAATGAAATCCAGTTGAGAGTTATTTTTGTGATAAGGATGACAATCTTATCCATAGGTATGAGTACCGTGTGTATCGTACCTGCATTGGCAGGGTATGGACACACATTAGACCCATGGGTAATACCCATACCATATCCGTTAAATCATGGATAATATACGAGTATAGTCTTGTACCCATGGGTATACGCATACCCTACCCATTTACATTGATATGTGGATTTATGTTAAGTTGTTATCAATTGTCAATTTGTCATGTGACTCATCTACTCATGTTGACTAATATTATGAGGATGAGACTGTGATTTCTAAATCTTGATAATCTTCATGTACTCATCTACATGTTATTGAGTCGGGACGAGTGATTTTGTTGTCCATTTGCTATCAATGAACTAAAATAGTGAATAATATGTTTAGTGTTTTATCTATCCACCGGGTACCCAACGGATATGGGTACCCAGTGCGGGTAAAGTTTCATACCTGTAGGTATAGGTATGGGTAGAATTTTATACCTATCGACTATAGGGGCATGGGTATGGTATTGCTCTACCCTACCCACTCCCATCATTAGTTTTGTGGAAAAGCAAATTACTCTCTTATGATGACTGCTTATTAATTCAGTTTTAACTAGTCTACCCAAGTTTGTGCTCTTTTTTCTTGAAATACCTAAGAGAGTAAGAACTAATTTTTTTTAGATCTAGATTCTTTTGACAATCTAATGAAATAAAGAAGAAATATAAGTTAACCAAATAGAATATTATTTGTTGCCCAAAAATCAGGGAGGTCTCGGTATTAAAGTACTTGAACTGAAAAATAAATGTTCACTTGGCAAATGGCTTTTTCTATTGCTTTCTAAGGAGGGCATGTAGCAGCAACTACTCCCTCCGTCCCAGTTTTAAGGGCATAATTTGCAAATCTCTTGGACCTAGGTGATCTATGATTGATAATGAGATTTAGCTCTTTGTCCTTATTTAAAGACCTATTAATTTATAAGAAAGCGCATGCATTGGTTCTTTTGCCTTGGAAATACAAAAACTGCCCATGCAAAGCTACTCCCTCCATGCCGGATTATAGGGCAAACACGTACTTTGAGACAAACTTTGACCTTTAATTTTAGTCAAGAAAATATAAGATATATTATATAAAAGTTATATCATTGGATTCATATTCAAAAGAGCTTTCCAATGATATAATTTTTATGTCAAATATCTCAGATTTTTTTGACTAAAGTTAAATGTTAAAGTTTATCTTAAAATACATATTTGCCCAATAATCCGGTATGGAGGGAGTACTAATTAAACACCTTAAATGCTAATATGCCTAGGAGGTGGAGGTATTTTGAGATTGCATAATTTGCAAATTGTTCCCTTAAAACCGGGATAGAGGGAGTAGTGCATAACAAGTATCTAAAGAATAAAGTGTTGCCTCAAGTTGAGGCTAAACCTGTCTTTTTTAAAAAGGATTTATGAGATTGAAAAATAATTTCCTTGAGAGAGGTGTATTAGAGGTAGAAAATGAAATGACCATTTTTGGAAAGATGTGTGGCTAGGTGATACATCCCTGGCTCATCCATACCTATCATTAATTCATTATATAACATAGTGCAACAAAAAAATATTCTGGTTGCATATGTTTTAGCAAAACACCACTCAATATTCACTCAATGTTGTGTTCAGAAGAGTGTTGAGAGGCAATAAAACGAATAATTGGTTGCATTTATGCCATGGGTTAATAATTGTTCAGCTGTCCGGTCGGAGGAGTAGCACAGTCAAAACTACAATCGGAGCGCGCACGACGTATCGACCGCCGTTGCCGCTGTTGACTTCGCCGGTGGCTTTTGTGCGACTCGACAGGACCGATGACGCAGTTCCAGCTCTTTTCCGGTGGGTTGAAGATGCCACACACCAATCATGCTTATCCGCAAAGACAGAGATAAGAGCATCTCCAGCCGTCCCCCCGACTTGGCCCCCGGCGGCCGTTTTTTACATCCGGACGACGGTATTCAGCCCAGTCGCGCCCCCAGTTCCTCGTTTTCCCCCGGATTTGGGCCTAAATCCATCCGGCGAGCCCAGGCCAACCCCGGTCCCCCGGGGCGCGCTCGGGGACTCCGGACGAGAGAAAAGCGGAAACGGGCCCGCTCTGTCGGCGAGAGAACGCGCAAACCCTACAATTTGGCCGCAAATCCCCTCTCCCTCCCGTCGTTGCTCTGTCGCCGCCGGCACCACCCCTCGCCAATCCGCCGGCCGGTTGCCTGAACTTTGCCGTCCCTCCTCCCACCTGCCCCCACCAGCCTATGTTTCGCCGTCCGGCGTGCCGTCTGGCCATATTCCGCCGTCGGGGAACTCCTCCCGTCGCGCCTCGTCGACACGCCCGGCAGGTGTTCGTCCATTTGCTTGGCCGAAAATGGACTCCGACGACGAGGAAGAGCAGATGTTCGCCGAGATGTTTGAAGAAGAGATGGCAGCCGCCGCCCAAGACGAGGAGCATATGCTTATTTTAGCTTGCTTGTCGGGCTTGTACGCGGAGGTGGCCACCGGTCGCCGTGGTGGGTCGGCACCAGGTCGCAAGAAGTGCAAGCCGAGGCAGCGAATGGAGGGCTACTGCATACTCTATGCTGACTACTTCGCCGACAATCCATTGCACGGTGAGGCTGTTTTTAGGCGTCGTTTTAGGATGAGCCGGAAGCTTTTCCTAAAAATTGTCTATGCCCTTCGAGACTACGACTCCTATTTTAGATGCAAGTTAGATTGCACCGGTATGGCAGGGTTTTCTGCCCTCCAAAAATGCACTGTGGCTATGCGGATGCTGGCATACGGAGCTCCTGGTGATACTACTGATGACTATCTTCGGATGGCGGAGTCCACCGCCTTTGATTGTTTCTACCGGTTCTGCAGGGCGGTGATTGCAGTGTTTGGGGACACCTACTTGAGATCACCCACTGTTCAAGACACTGCTCGGATCCTCGCTTTCAATGAAGCTCGAGGATTTCCGGGGATGCTTGGAAGCATTGACTGCATGCATTGGAAATGGAAGAACTGTCCGTTCTCCTGGCAGGGAATGTACAAGGGTCACAAAAAAGGCTGCACTGTGATACTTGAGGCAGTGGCTACCCATGATCTCTGGATTTGGCACTCCTTCTTTGGTATGCCGGGATCCAACAATGACATCAATGTTTTGCAGTGCTCGCCGATCTTCTCCAAGCTTGTTGAGGGTCATGCTCCCCCGGTTGACTTTGTGATCAATGGCCGACACTACAATAAGGGATACTATCTTGCAGACGGTATCTATCCAAAGTGGGCAACATTTGTGAAGACTATCTCGAGTCCCATTGATACGTCTCAAACGTATCTATAATTTTTGATGCTCCATGCTTTGTTTTACACCATTTGCCTATTGTTTCGTTACACTTAGTGGCATTTTTATACATTTTCCGGAACTAACCTATTAACGAAGTGCCACAGTGCCAGTTTCCTGTTTTCTGTTGTTTTTGTGTTTCAGAAGTGATACACAGGAAATATTCTCAGAATTGGACGAAACAAGTTCCTGAAGTCATATTTCACCGGGGAGCTCCCAAACATCCGAAGACCTGACAGAGGGGGGCCACGTGGCCCCCACACACAGGGGCGGCGCGACCTGGCCCCTGGCCGCGCCACCCCCTTGTGAGGCCGCGTGGCTCCACCTCTGACAGCCCCCTTTCGCCTACATATACCCCCTGACGAGAAAAACCTAAGGCCCGATCAGTTTTCCAGAATACATCGCGATCCGCCGCCGCCGTCGACCCGAAGATCGGGAGGGTCCAGAAGCTCTTCCCGGCACCCTGCCGGAGAGGGGAATCGCCACCGGAGGTCTTCTTCATCGCCATGCTTGCCTCCGGAGCGATGAGTGAGTAGTCTACCTTGGACTATGGGTCCATAGCAGTAGCTAGATGGTTGTCTTCTCCACCATGTGCTTCATGTTTAGATCTCATGAGCTGCCCTACATGATTGAGATCACCGTTATGTAATACTATGATGTTGGTTTGTTGGGATCCGATGAATATTGGTGTTTATGATTAAGTTGATGTACTTAATTATATCTTTTGTTATCTCTATGTTGTTTATGATCTTGCATGCTCTCCGTTGTTAGTAGCTATCTTGGCCGAGTAGTTGCTAGTGACTCCAAGAGGGGGTATTTATGCTCGATAGTGGGTTCATGCCTCTATTTCACCTGGGGGAGTGACAGAAACCTCTAAGGTGGTAGATGTGCTGTTGCTACTAGGGAGAAAACAACATTCATATGCTCAAGGGCATATGCTTTGTTTACATTACACACTTTGCTTAATGCAATTATCTGTTGTTCGCAACTTAATACTTCTAGGGTGTTCGGATGATATCCCCGGGGGTGGATTATTAGTCATAGATGCAGTTGGATGGCGGTCTATGTATTTTGTTGTAATGCCCAGAGTGAATCTCATAGTGATCTTCTTGACATATCACGTTATCTTTATTCTATCAATTGCCCAACTGTAATTTGTTTACCCAGCATGTTATTTATCTATGGAGAGACACCACTAGTGAACTGTGGACCCCGGTCCTATTTTAATCATATTGCAATCACCTGTTTACTTTTCCCGCATTGTTTACTTTACTCGCATATACTCTATTGTTTTCCACTCGATACACTCATAACCTTTGTTTCAAGCAAACCGGTGAGATTGACAACCTCATCGCAAGTTGGGAACAAAGTATTTGTCTGTGTGTGTGCAGGTTCCGCAAACACCTTCAGTCGTCATCGTCTCCCTTCTCCTGTTCGATAAACCTTGGTTTCTTAACTGAGGGAAAACTTGCTGCTGCACTCATCATACCTTCCTCTTGGGGTTCCCAACGGGCTGGTCATTCACCACGCACAAGGACTGTCTGTTGCCACATTCACCGGAAGCATCAGCCTCTTTTCTGGCGCCGTTGCCGGGGAAGGAAGAGAAGACTTCTGCGAGGGGAGTTCTTCGCACACACATACTTTACTTTGTTATTTGTTTTGCTTTACTTTACTTTATTTTACCTGCATTGCTTTTTATATCAAAAACCCAAAAAAATTAGAATCCTTGGTAGTTGTTTTTACTTGTTTACTTTCGTTTTGCTGAAATGGGTACTCCTGAAAACACCAAGTTGTGTGACTTTGCTAGCACGAACAATAGTGATTTTATCTGCACTCCTATTGCACCAACTGTTCCTGCTACCACCTTTTATGAGATCAAGCCTGCTTTATTGAACCTTGTTATGAAAGAGCAATTTTCTGGTGCTAGTACTGAAGATGCTGCAGCTCATCTCAACAATTTTGTTGAGCTATGTGAGATGCAGAAATATAAGGATGTTGATAGTGATATTATTAAGCTCAAGTTGTTTCCTTTTTCTTTGAGAGGAAAGGCTAAAGATTGGTTGCTGTATTTGACTAAGAATAGTATTGATTCATGGGCTAAGTGTAAGGATGCTTTTATTGGTAGATATTATCCTCCTGCTAAGATTATATCGTTGCGTAGCAATATTATGAAGTTTACTCAGTTTGATAATGAACATGTTGCTCAAGCTTGGGAAAGAATGAAATCTATGGTAAAGAATTGCCCCACTCATGGACTGACTACTTGGATGATTATCCAAACTTTTTATGCAGGACTGAACTTTTCTTCAAGGAACCTACTTGATTCAGCTGCTGGAGGCACTTTTATGTCCCTTACATTGGGCGCCGCATCAAAGCTACTCGACAACATGATGGTAAATTATTCCGAATGGCACACCGAGAGAGCTCCACAAGGTAAGAAGGTAAATTCTGTTGAGGAAACCTCTTCCTTGAATGATAAGATTGATACCATTATGGCTATGCTTGCTAATGATAGGACTCATGTTGATCCTAATAATGTTCCTTTGGCCTCTCTGGTTGCTCAAGAAGAGCAAGTTGATGTGAATTTCATTAGAAATAACAATTTTAATAACAATGCTTATAGGAACAATTTTGCTAGTAACAATTATAGGCCGTATCCTTCTACCAATGGTAATGGTTATGGTAATTCTTATGGTAATTCCTACAACAACACTAGGGCCGCGCCCTCCGAGCTTGAGGTAATGCTCAAGGACTTCATCGGTAAACAAACTGCTTTTAACAAGTCTGTTGAGGAAAAGTTAGGCAAAATTGATATTCTTGCTTCTAAAGTTGATAGCCTTGCTCATGATGTTGAACTTCTGAAACTAAAAGTGTTTCCTAATGATGTGAATGTGAGCAATATTGTTGCTGCCGCTAATGCTACCCAAGTTAGAATTGATGAAAATATTAGATTGTTAGCGGAATTACATGCCAGGTGGGAAAGAGAAGATGAGATGGCTAGAGAGATGAAGGTATGTACTATTACTACCTCTAATGATGTTGCTCCTACTGATAGCAATCCTCTCACTTTGATTGGTATAGAGAAAACTCCCACTCCTTGTGTTAAAAAGCCTAAAACTGCCAAAACTTTTTCTCAAAAGAGTGCTGAAATTTTTCGGAGTGTGGGAGATGATAGCTCTATTTCCTTTAATGATTTTGATGTTGATGGCTGCAATATATCTGAAGTTATTTTGTTCTTGCAAAAGCTTGCTTTGACTCCCAATGCTAGTTCTTTAAATATTGCTTTTACTAAGCATATTACCAATGCTCTCATAAAGATTAGGGATGAAAAGTTGAAGCAAAAAGCCTCTGTTCCCAAGAAGTTAGAAGATGGTTGGGAACCCATCATTGATATGCATGTTAATGGTTATGATTTCCATGCTTTATGTGATCTAGGTGCTAGTATTTCTATCATGCCTAGAAAGATTTATGATATGCTTGATTTACCACCGCTTGAAAAGTGTTATTTTGATGTTCCTATTGCTGATGTTGCTAAGAAGAAACCTTTGGGAAGGATTAATGATGTTCTTATTGTGGTTAACAATAACCTTGTTCCCATTGATTTTCTTGTTATGGACGTTGAATGCCATGCTTCATGTCCTATTATTTTGGGAAGACCCTTTCTTCGAACTGTAGGTGCTATCATTGATATGAGGGAAGGCACTATCAAGTATCAATTCCCACTAAAGAAAGGTATGGAACACTTCCCTAGGAAAATAAAGAAATTACTTTTTGACTCTATTCTTAGAGCAAATTATGAGCTTGATGCTTCATCACTTGATATTACTTGATTCGCAATTTTCTGCGCCTAGCTCAAAGGCGTTAAAGAAAAGCACTCTTGGGAGATAACCCATTGTTTACTTTTCAGTACTTTTTCTTTTATTTGAGTCTTGGAAGTCATTACTACTGTAATGACCGCTCCTTATCTTGTTTATTTCGTTTTTGTGCCAAGAGAAGCCTCTAATTTGAGTGAGGTAAAGATTTGGGGTTATTGCTGTCCTGAAACTGTTTTCGGTGCTGCACCGTAAAAATTCGTGAAAATTCTCTGTTTATCTTTTGGACCTGCGATTTCTTGTGCATATGCCCCAGGTTATATCCAAACTTTTCTTAGTTGAACACTTTTTGATTTGAGCAACAGAAAATCCCTCAAAAATTCGTCCATTATCAGCTGTCCAGTTTTGACAGATTTCTGCCAATATTTGTTTTTGCCACTTTATCGCTTTCTTTTGAGTTCTTTTTGATCAATGGGACTCTTGTGGAAGTTGCTACAGTAGTATATACTTTATATGTGGTGGTTTTGGGTTGAAACCTGAAGCTAAAAGAGGTTGAATATATTTTATGCTTACACTAATGTTGCTAATAGAATTGTGTTTAGTTTTGTATGAAGGAAGTTTTCAAGTGTAGGGATTGGAGAATGATGAGATGAGTTGAAGAATGGACAAAAGCTCAAGCTTGGGGATGCCCATGCATCACCCCAAGAAATATCCAAGAAGTACAAGCGTCAAAGCTTGGGGATGCCCCCGAGGCACCCCTTCTTCATCGGCAAAAATCAGGTCACCTTTCAAAACACTATATTTTTATTGCTTCATGCACTATGTGTTTTTCTTGGAGCGTCAGTTGTTTTAGTTTTCTTAGTTTGTTTAGTTTGTTTGTTTGCTGTAATAAATGGTTGGACCCCAACAAATTTCCTTTGGAGAAGTTGACTCGTTTTCATTTGCAAAGAATGCTCTAGTTTTCACTCTTATTAATCGAGCATTCTACTTTTTCCGCTACTGCTTTTGGTTTTCGTTTTCGCCTTGATTTGCGTTCAGATCTTGTCATATCTTTTCATCAAGGTGTATTTTTTCCTCTGATCTTTATTGGTTTTCATCAAAAGAGGTGTTTATAAAAATTTCAAATGGTGTTGGAAAAGAGAAAAAGCTTTGTGCAAAATAGTGGTACAAGAAGGAGCTTGTGTAGACTGCGGCTTAGGCTTTTTCATGTCATGCTTGATGTCTTTTTGATAGTATGCTTAGTGGTTTTGCTGTAGCATGACTTGTCTCAAATAACTGAGATTGCTTAATGAGCCTTTGAAAAAATCATGCGTTGTTTTTATTGTATGGAAGCATTATTTTGGTTTTCTCCTTGATGCTTTATTTGGGTTGACTTGGCGCATGCTCACACATGTTAGACTCTTCCAAAGTCGCCATTAGCCTTCATGATCATTTAGTTTTTGACTTTTGATGCCATCGTATGCTTCTTTTAATGTCGCTTTGTCGCTTTGCATGATTATGGCCATTATTGCTCTCTTAGTTGGTCGCTCCCAGTCTTTTGCTAGCCCTCGCCTTGTACTGAGTATGAGCTCTACTCGTGCATCCAACTCCTAAAAGCCAAAGTTTTCCATTGTGTCCACCATACATACCTACTAGCAATTTGCTATCCCAAGTAAATTTGACTTGCTTTTATTTTCTCTTCAAATTAAACTCTTACCAGTGTTATGCGAAACTCGGTTAGTAAAGCTCTCACGAACCGGAAGGCACACTTTACTTTTTCCTGTTCTAAAAATTTGACATTGTGGTCTTTTATGTTGAGTTGTTATGCTTGCAAGTTGTAAGTTGGATTCTAGCCCAACCATGCCGTCATGGGGCAAGCTTTCAACATTGCACTTCTTTTTGAGTTGATATCGTGATCTTTTGTTTATGGATGCCCGCTGTGTGAAATGAATTGGGAATCTTGTGAGGATCATGGAGTTTTTATATGTGTTAGGGAAACGCCGGGCCGCCAATCTAAGCCATGCATAATTCATGGTGGAAATTTGCAGCATACCCATGGTGAACATTCAACGACGCATCTCACAATAAAAAGCTAAACAATATAGCAAATAAAAGAGATGTCGAGGTGTTCATCGTCTGCTTGTCCTGTCATTTTGGTGTGGGCTTGTTCCATGTCATCGGGCACGGAGGTACCCCATTAGCGGTTCTCAATGATATGCATATACTTACAATGACAAGAGCCTTGCTTGGGACTCTAAGTAAACTAGCATGGTTTGGGTACTTGTATTCACGGGACACGAGGTTTTCAACTTATGATTTGTCAAGCATATGCATCATAATTGTTCTCGCATTAACTTTAACCATTCAAGATGCCTATGATGGGGGCAATGAGAGCTCAAAGCCGGTAAGTACCATAATTTTTGAAGGTTATAAAACTTGCAATCACTGCTTCCCTCTGCGAAGGGCCTTTCTTTTACTTTTATGTTGAGTCACCACCTTCTTTCTTTATGCACCATTAAGAGAGCATAGTTGTCATTCTTAGTGTGATATGCATTGTCCCAAGGTTCATTGATTGACTCATATTGTTGGTTTCACTTGTTCTTAAATTATTTGTATCTAGTCGCCCTCTTAAACTTTGAGGTGTCCTATGCATTTATATTTTGCTCTCTTTGAAGGACAAGCTGAAAACCATTTGTATGTTTTTCCTTATGACTAGAACACACGTTTGACTTTCATTGTTTCATTATCATGATCTTTTGTTTGTGTTCATTTGCATGTTTACAACATGGTTGCTAAGTTCTTATTGTCATGATTATATCTTTCATGCCCATGTTTTAAGTTCTATTGATCCCAGCTCATCAATGCTTACATATATGATCAAGATTGTGTAGGTGCATGTCACCTCAAAAATTATTCTTTTGTTATCACTTACCTACTCGAGGACGAGCAGGAGTTAAGCTTGGGGATGCTTGATACGTCTCAAACGTATCTATAATTTTTGATGCTCCATGCTTTGTTTTACACCATTTGCCTATTGTTTCATTACACTTAGTGGCATTTTTATACATTTTCCGGAACTAACCTATTAACGAAGTGCCACAGTGCCAGTTTCCTGTTTTCTGCTGTTTTTGTGTTTCAGAAGTGATACACAGGAAATATTCTCGGAATTGGACGAAACAAGTTCCTGAAGTCATATTTCACCGGGGAGCTCCCAAACATCCGAAGACCTGACGGAGGGGGGCCACGTGGCCCCCACACACAGGGGCGGCGCGGCCTGGCCCCTGGCCGCGCCACCCCCTTGTGAGGCCGCGTGGCTCCACCTTTGACAGCCCCCTTTCGCCTACATATACCCCCTGACGAGAAAAACCTAAGGCCCGATCAGTTTTCCAGAATACATCGCGATCCGCCGCCGCCGTCGACCCGAAGATCGGGAGGGTCCAGAAGCTCTTCCCGGCACCCTGCCGGAGAGGGGAATCGCCACCGGAGGTCTTCTTCATCGCCATGCTTGCCTCCGGAGCGATGAGTGAGTAGTCTACCTTGGACTATGGGTCCATAGCAGTAGCTAGATGGTTGTCTTCTCCACCATGTGCTTCATGTTTAGATCTCCTGAGCTCCCCTACATGATTGAGATCACCGTTATGTAATACTATGATGTTGGTTTGTTGGGATCCGATGAATATTGGTGTTTATGATTAAGTGGTTGTACTTAATTATATCTTTTGTTATCTCTATGTTGTTTATGATCTTGCATGCTCTCCGTTGTTAGTAGCTATCTTGGCCGAGTAGTTGCTAGTGACTCCAAGAGGGGGTATTTATGCTCGATAGTGGGTTCATGCCTCTATTTCACCTGGGGGAGTGACAGAAACCTCTAAGGTGGTAGATGTGCTGTTGCTACTAGGGAGAAAACAACATTCATATGCTCAAGGGCATATGCTTTGTTTACATTACACACTTTGCTTAATGCAATTATCTGTTGTTCGCAACTTAATACTTCTAGGGTGTTCGGATGATATCCCCGGGGGTGGATTATTAGTCATAGATGCAGTTGGATGGCGGTCTATGTATTTTGTTGTAATGCCCAGAGTGAATCTCATAGTGATCTTCTTGACATATCACGTTATCTTTATTCTATCAATTGCCCAACTGTAATTTGTTTACCCAGCATGTTATTTATCTATGGAGAGACACCACTAGTGAACTGTGGACCCCGGTCCTATTTTAATCATATTGCAATCACCTGTTTACTTTTCCCGCATTGTTTACTTTACTCGCATATACTCTACTGTTTTCCACTCGATACACTCATAACCTTTGTTTCAAGCAAACCGGTGAGATTGACAACCTCATCGCAAGTTGGGAACAAAGTATTTGTCTGTGTGTGTGCAGGTTCCACAAACACCTTCAGTCGTCATCGTCTCCCTTCTCCTGTTCGATAAACCTTGGTTTCTTAACTGAGGGAAAACTTGCTGCTGCACTCATCATACCTTCCTCTTGGGGTTCCCAACGGGCTGGTCATTCACCACGCACAAGGACTGTCTGTTGCCACATTCACCGGAAGCATCACCCATCCTCCCGAAGGAGATGGAATTTGTGAAGGCACAAGAAGGTTGTCGAAAGGATGTCAAGCGTGCGTTTGGTGTCCTCCAGCAGAGATTTGCTGTAGTCCGGTTCCCCGCAATGAGTTGGTCCAAAGATCAGATATGGGAGGTGATGAACTGTTGTGTGTGCTTACACAACATAATTGTTGAGGATGAGCGGAAGCATCCCATCCCGGAGAGCGAACAAGCTCTACCATATGAGAGAGAGGGTCCTCTTGCACAGCCTAATCACCAGGTGCCGGCATCGTGGGCTGCGTTCATCGCTATGCGTCAGGAGATTCGAGACTCTACTATGCATCAACTACTGCATGATGATCTGGTGGAGCACATATGGAGGTTTCGAGGCAACACCCACTAGTTTCCATTTGATTTGTTTGAAAACTTGTCAATTTATTTGCTTGTTTTGTTTAACTGCATGAGATTCGCCGAACTGATGTTTATTTGAGCCGAATATTGGCAAACTGTATGAAATTCGCCGAACTGGAACATCTATTTGTAAAAATAAGTCAAAATCGCCGATGTCCGGGCGTATAGCTGGGGCGCCGGCTGGAAGTTCGGCGCTCCCCACGCCTGATTTTCGTCCAATCCGGCGAGAATTACCGCCGGATTCGGCCGTCGGGGGCGCAAACGGCTGGAGATGCTCTAACTTGCAGCGCTTTAGATGCTAGGGAGAGGGGATGCATTTAGTGTATTGTCTGCTCATGACTTTCAGTTGCTTCTCCTGACCGTGCAAACACAGAGCAATGGGGTGCATATCCACTCTGGACTCTGGAGTACACTCACGACCGAATCTGAGGACTTGTCTCGCAATCCACCTTGGCCATTAATTTCAGTGATTTGTTTGGATCAGCGCTAATCCATTTTGTTTCTGTGCAGCATTCTTTGGCTAGCTACAATGCTAGTATCATAAGCTGTATCATGCACTGCATATATGCAAAAAGCTGATGTGACGCATCAATTAATGATGAGAAAGATGAGAGTGATATCATATTATGATACCGTATCATGACACGCAAAATAAGAAACTCTACTAACAAAGAAATCATGTTCACATATTTATCTTGAGATTCTACAAAACATTAAATATGATACAACTATAATACTACAATATGATACAATGTATTGTAAGGATAATATCATATAGTAGTCTCATATGCATGATACTAGTATATGATACTATGCATTGTGATTAGTCTTAACTTGATTTTTGTGAATTCTTAAAACTGAGCTCCTACTACAATTGCACGCATGCAGAGACCAGAGTTCTGTTGTCTCTTCCGTTCAAAGATCATTCTTCTTCTCTATACTTTACCTTCTTGGCGTGCAGACACTGAACACCCACCAAGAGCAAACCGAAATAAGATTTTTTTTTAAACAACCGACGGAAGCTATACATTTTCATTAAAAAAAATGCCTTTAGCGCCTTGTTACCAGCCGCGTCTTTTAATTGCATTGCAATGAGATAGACCGGATGAATGATCTATACAAATTTTAGTACGATTACTAAGCTGTATACTGATAATTGTATATCCACTTAAATCTCCTTTCATTTCAATTAAATCATCTGCACTGCACTAGTCAAATAGTACAATCGAATGAACAAATCATCACAAGTACGTACATAACAACATTCTACAGTAGTTGATCAATTCCCCCTATATATACATAATCAAGAGACTGCGAGCTCAGTGCATCACGACGGTGTCGAAGCAGTTGATGCCGTCGAACGCCAGCTCGAACCCGGCGCGCCGCTGCGCCGTCGTCTTGCCGTAGAAGAAGAATCCCTGCTCCTTCTTAGCGTCCGTCGTGCTAGCCGTCGCCGGCTTGGCCGCGCTGCCGCCGGAGACCAGCTTGGTGATTGCGCCCGGGGCCATCACCGATGTGCCGTAGCCGTCCAGCGGCGCCTCGCAGAAGACGAGCGCCGTCAAGAACCTCTCCATGGCCATGGATCGATGAGCTGTTGCTGCTGCTCGTTGAAGCCAGAGATGGAGTGGGCTCTGAATTCTGATGCTGGTGTGTTGGTCCGTTTGTGTTGTGATCGAGCTGCCTCGAGGTGCAGAGTTTATAGAGGTCCTGGTTCAAACCGTGTGCGCTTCCGGGAGAAGAGAATTGCACGTGTAGGAGACGGAGTAGGAGGATTGCGACCGAGTCGTACTCTGGTTTACACGGAGTCGTGTCTACTTTGTCTGGATGCCAACGCGCGCGGACGCGGAACCCACCAGGACGCCCTGGTTGATCCTATCCGATTCACAGCGTGACGTGAGGTCGAGACGCACGCCACTGTCGCATTAGTTACTGACTACTAGTAAACTGCACGTGCTCTGCACGCCAATATTTTTTTGCACACCACATTATCTTACATTATTAAAGCATAATAATGCCCAACAGGTTCAGAATTTTGGCACCATACTTGATTATTTCTCAAGTATTTATAAGTAGCAACGGCTCTAGGTAACTCTGGTTTCACATGACTGGTATATCACTACATGAACATTAATTGCAAACTATTTACATTTCTAGTCCCTAAAAAACAATGAGCATATATATACCTCTCCATGAACATTGATATAAGCCTCCAATAGCCGGTATGGTAAGCTTATGTTTATTATTTTTCTACTTCTAAAAAAGTTAAGTTAAACTACTCCCTCCGACCACTATTATATGTCTTAATATAAATGTATCCAAACACATTTTAGTGTCTAGATACATCTGTATTAAGACAGGTAATAACGGTCGGAGGGAGTACTATCATTTCTAATGGTCCGTGAAATGACCCTGAAAGAGTTGTGACCAGTTTATCATATGCAAATATGTTTTGAGTCACATGTTAATAATTAATATTTGTGTAATCTCATGTTGTATTGCATGACATGAAAAATATTTTCATCAGCCAGGAAAATGTTTCCATCATACGATAACACTGTGTCTCAATAGGCAAGAATCTATGACACAATAATTGTTTTCTATGGACATGATGTATGATTCATAAGGACAAAATCTAATCTGTATGAGAGTTGCCGTATGATGAACAACTTATTTAAACTAATTGTGATGGTCGAGTCCACTTTATGGTTCAGTAAATGTAATACATATACATATTAATGCATAAACATATGATTGATGTTTTGTCTTAGGCGGCATATGATATAAAAGAAAATTAACCTTGTAAAATTGTAATATTGTCACGATAAAAATATTATTAAGTATACATTCCATGAAAGAACCATATCGCTGTAGTTTCACAATTTTTAATAATTATTTTATTTATAAAAAATATTACAACTCATTATATGAATGGATGATTTATAGTATATAGGCTGCGTGTCCACTTAGCAAAATGCTCACATTTAATATTAACAGTAGTTTATTCCACACCATGAAGGGACAAGCCAAATAGGAGGACGCATGCCACATGGATGGGCCCTACAACCTGACCATCCAATGACCGGTGATGGAGATTGTTTGCTGTCACAGTGGACTTGTCGTGAAGCACCCAGGAACTTCAGCAGCGGGAGCCAGAGCGCGGGAATAAGGGCAGCGAATCCAAGCCCTCATAGCCGTTAGATCAAATGAGATTTGGTGTGATGAATGGCATAAAGCAGCTTCCACCTATAAATCAACGGCTCAGATTACTCTAAAAGTAGGAAGGCTCTAGAACTGGGAGGTAAATCCAACTTCAAAAACTCGTGTACTATATAGTGAGAGATTTCTCGATCGAACAATCTAGACATCAACCTAGAAGGTGCTGGTTTGCTGAAACAGAAAATCAGTGGAACAAAACTAAATTTTTGTTAAGATAAAACGAAAAAATGCCAAATTTAAGGTTTCATTGACGCTATGGAAGAGGATGACAGAGGTGGCATATCATATGACGAGAGATAGGGTGATAAAAAGAGAGAATAGTGTATGATCAGAATGGAGAAACAACAATTGGCTGGATAGTTATTATAGTGGCTGGATGATCAGTCCGGTCGCTTCATTTACCCCGATCCCAAGCCTACCTAATTAACTAGCACCTTGCCTCCACCGGAGCCGGTGTCGCTAGCAACACCTAGATCCAGCGAGGAGGAGTCAGCCAGAGGGAAAAGGAAGACTGACCTACAGATTGGGAGAAGAGGGTAGTTGATACCACCCTTCCGCCATGACCACCTCCTACCAACGCCTTGTCGGCCACACGGCTGAGACAGCCGGCCAACAGCGTGGATGTCACCTATCGCAAGTCGACTCCGCCTCTCCAACCAAAGCGATTCCAAAGTCCTCGCGCGAGCTTGAGAGATGCGATCCTCGCCGTCGGCTTCACCAGCGACAACACTGGGAGGGTGCTAGCCTCCGACAGCGGGCAAGGGGAGGGGGTGCCGGCCTTGAAAGCCTACTCGACATCGAGAGGATGAACCAAAAGGTATCAGATTTTGTCTTTTTTAGTAGCCTATAATAAAAGGAATTTTGCATGTTTGTTAGGATATATCATTGACAACGTCTAGAACTAATATTATTATTTTTTAAACCTGTAATTTTTTTTAAAAATATGGAGAGAGTACTGGTACAGTGGTACTCATATGCCAAAAGAACTTTTCGAGAATATTGATTCCTGTTATGTTTTTAATTAGGTTCTGGATTGCATCCGAGCAACTTTTTTTAGTCGCGGACTCTGTTTCCTCTGATATTCTCCTTGTTACTCTCTTTTTTGAAAAAAAAAACCCTGTTACTCTCTTCGTTTTCGATGAGCCATTTTCTTGCTGTCGCCATGGGAGAGGGTTAGCGCTGCCAGCCTCGTCTCCGCGCTCTTCTCCTCTGAATCGGCGTTCGCCACAGCAGATTTGACCATCACCGCTTCCTCGAGTTCTCGCATTTTCTGATTCCTATCCTGCGGTCCTGGACATGTCCTTTTTTGCGGGTAAAAGAGGATTTCATTAGGGTTACTGATCGCTCGCGCAGTGGCGGACCTTGAACAAAATTATTGGGTGGGGGGTGGGGGGGGGGGGGGGGGGGGGGAAGCTACAAAATGACACGTAAATTTCATTTGGAACACCAACTTATATGACATTTAAAAGTTAGAATGTACAGTATATTCAGAAACTTACATAATTAGATTGATTTGTCCATAAAATACAAAAGAACTAGATAGTTAATCAGTACATTCTCCACGAAATAGTACTTCATTGTGTACGTTTGATGGCATTGTTCTTCATGCTTTTGCTGTCCAAATTCAAGCAATAAAAGAGGAGGCTGCACATGTGTATTTCATTACCTAGTTTGAACTAACCCCACTTTTGATGCAAAGTTCAGAACCAATCAGCCAAGAAATTGCAAAATTGGAGCACTAATTAGTAATTACCTCAGGCAGAGCGCCATGGCCATGAGCCCAGGAGGCCAGGAACTTCGGCAGGACGCTACTCCACACGGCCATCCGCCATCAACCACTTCGGCAGGAAGCTGCTCCCTCGGGCCTCGCAGTCGCCGCCACCACCGTGCAGCCGTCCAGCCAGGGGATGAGGAGAGCTGGGACGGCGAGAGAGGAGAGATGATTCCAGAAAAACATACGGCCAGTCTCTGTTCTCAGTCAACGTACAAAAAGGGGTCTGAATTAGCTTATGGGCTGTAAAGACTAATGGGTAGTGAAATTTTTGCAAAATTGTTGGGGGGGCCATGGCCCAGGTTGGCCCCTGAGAAGGTCCGCCGTTGCGCTCGCGTTCCAGTTCCTGTGCCCTTTGATAGCCTTGTTCCATGTACCGCTAAATTATGGCTCAGTGCACCCCACCATCAGACAGTAGTATGATAACAAACTGAAGATCGTACAATCATTAATTTGCTCATTTGATCTCCCATTCAAAAGCTGTACAGATTACAAGTCTCTTCATCAAAGAAAAAGGAAATCGAACGGAGGATTCAAACAAAAATTCTGAAGAAGGCCAGCGCGCTCGGCGCTCGCAACTCAGCAGGAGACTATGCACTCGAAGCAGTTGACGCCGTCGAACTCTGGCGCGAACCGCGGCGCCCGCACCTCGGGCTTCTTCTCCGGCGGCGAGCTCCGATCGACTTTCTCCTGCTGCTGCTGCTGCCGCTGCTTGGTGCCGCCGCTCCGCCAGGACAGGCGCGTGCCGTACCCGCTCCCCGCGATTTCTGCCGGCGACGAGCTCATGATCGAGAAAGCAAGGATCTTGTCCATGGCGACAATCAAGCAAGCAAGGCTGTCGCCTCAGCAAGAACCTTCGCGTCCGCGGCTAGCGATGATTCTTCTCGTTTCCTTGGTCTGGTCTGGGACTGCAAGTCAACTGTGTGTGGGTCTGTGGGATATGCTGCTCTGATGATGCTTTTCCATGGCGCTGCTCGTGCTGGGTATATATATACCCGGAGTGGGGAGAGAAGGAGGGAAAGGGGAAAAGGAAGTTGAGGGACGCGGCAACGGGGGACGCCGACTCCGACTTGTACACGGCGGCGACCAGGCACGGCTGGTTGTTTCTTTTTCTGAGTGGATGGGGGTGGCGTAGTGCGACCAAACAAGACACGGTCCCGGAAGCGCCGCGCCGCCGGCTGGGTCAGTCAAGATCGCCGATCCAACAAAAGGAAATGTTGCTGCTGCGTCGGCGACGAGACATCTTGGCTATTGTTTATGGGGAGGAGCAAACGGGGTGTGGCCAGCAGAGGCGACACTTGTAGGAGCCGTGTGGCTGCGTTTGGTCGGCGCCGCGCTCGGTCCGACACGGCACGCAACAGTAGGTATAGTACTGCCGGCAGTGCACATGCACCGAACCCACCGGATGAGGTGATCTCATTCTCATCCAGAGCTGCCGTCGGCCGAGGCGAGCGATTTTTAATTTTTCTTGAACCGAGGAGCTTTGTACTAGTAGTAGTATACTGTCCGTACAGCCGTGTGAGGAGTCGCTGTGGCACACGGTCAAACGAACCATCCAAGAGAGCAGTTCCTCGCCGTCGCCGCTGTTGACCTAGGCGGGGCGGCGCATCCGCCTCTGCTTTGGCTCCACGGAATTACCAAACAATGCACACGCTACGGCCTAGGGGCACCGACTCTGCCGGTGGACGACGGCACATACGCACTCACACAGTATTTGTGCTTATCTACCCGAATGAGTGTGTGCCTACATGTGTCTCTTTTTCGATGGAGACGAATTTTTTTTTGAACGGAAAACAGGTCTCGAAGGACCCGGACAAACTGTTTCTATTTCATCGTCGGTGCATCTTTTACAACCAGGCCCCCAAAGTAAAGAAAATTACAGTGAAAGCCCAAAAAATGCAGAAAGGACCCCGCCGCATAACCAGAACGCGATCAGGTCCTTGGATTCCTCCTCCAGGATTCCGACGATCCTCCGATGACAGGCTGCCGTTGCAGCGACGGGGACGCCACCACTTGGGCTGGGACTAGGGTTGAAAACGAAACGGAAACTTTCCGTTCGTTTCCGAAGAAAAAGGAAATGGAGAGCAAAAAACGGAAACAAAAGCGGCATTTTGCGGAAAAGAAACGGAAACGGAATAATCATAAACGGAAATGGCAAAGGAAATGGGGAAGCCATTTCCGACGAAAATGGAAACGGCAAGGAAATTCCGTATAAGAAAATAAGGAAATTTTCCAAAATATAGTCCAGACAGGCCCACGTAAATATATAGGATTGCCACGTAAATATTCTAGTGTTGTAATTATAATTTAAATTGTCTCAAATTGCCGTGCTTGCCTTGGTTACTTTTCTGTAGCTTGATGACCAAGAGAGTGATGGTGATAGTACCGATGGGGAGAAGGACTTTGACACAGACGGCATGGATGAGAATTAATAAGATGATGAAGCACGTGGTGCTTTACTGCTGTTGAAGCATACATGTTTTCTTGAACTAGTTTTTTTTTATCAGGATTGTGAGTGTCTTAGCATCTACGTGAACCTATATTTGTGAACTTATATGCTTGCCAAAGTGTTGAACTGCCAGTGTGTTACTTTATGTTCGACTATCATATTTCAAAGTCGTGAGCTATTTTTTGTGTTGTTGTCTACTTATTTGTGTGTGACCTATGTCGTACAACCTAAGGTATTAGAATGTTATTGGGTTCCGACACATGTCCGTTTTCGTAACGTATTTGTTTCGTATCCGCTCCGTATTCGTCTCCGATGATTTCCGCTTTCGTTTTCGTTTCCGAGATTTTCGGTTTCATTTCCGATTCCGACAAGATGTGCGGAAAAGAAAGTGATAAAGCATGTTTCCGTCCGTTTCCGTTCCGTTTTCAACCCTAGCTGGGACAGCAGGAGGACACCTCAACGGAGCCGGCGAAGCAGACGGAGCGGTGGCCCTACCACCATTGAGTCCAGCGGGACGACGAGCCAGTCGCCGAAAGGCCGCTGGAGAGCATGCTCCAGAGAAAGCCCTCTGCACCGGGGGGAAGAAGACGCTCCAGGCCACCTTGAACCAACCACCATGGCGGCCGAAGGAGGAAGAAGCAGCGACTCACCACACCGCTAGAGAAGCCGGGGAACAAGCACTCCCAGGAAGCAGAGGGTGCGCATAGCAGCGAACTCCCTCCCCCCCCCCCCGCCACCTCGGCCGGCCAGGAGCAGCATGCCAGACGCGCCACGCGCCGCTCCCCATCTCCTCCTCGCCGCCACGGCCGGCCGGGAGAAGAGGAGCGCCACAGAACACCACCACCTAGGAGTACTGAAGAACATGACCTTATTCAAGGAGAACTTGCTCCCGACACCCCACACCGCATCCGGCTCTCACCTTGAGAGCGCCACAGCGAGGAGGGCAGAAAGCAGCTCCGCCAGATCTGACCGGCGAGATCTGGGGGCATCCTCCGGCGAAGATTGCCACCTACAGGCACAGCGGCCAACTACTACTAAAGGAGACCTAGACTACGACGCCGGCACCTCTCCTCCGCCGCTCTCGACCGGCATCGCCGGCGAGAGCGGCGTTGGATCGGGTCGGCTCTCTTCGGTTCTCTCTCGGGTACTGTAGCAGGGGGGAGGGGGGAGGGGAGAGTTGTGACACCATGTCCCGTGCGGAGACGAATGGTTAGGTGTCTGCGGTCTGCCATGGGGCCTGACAATCCAATACGAGTAGCTTTTTTTGTCTTCATTTGGACGTTATTACATAATAATACTAATAAGTAACAAAATATTAAGTTAGTTTGCTAAAAAAATAGCTTACATTATTAAGCGTAGGGAGAAAAAACAATCTCTTCCCAGAATGAGAAACATGAGGAGAACAACAAAAGTTCTAAGGTGGCCCTCCCTTGCCGCTCTCGATCGGTAGCAGAAGGAATAACCCTGACCGCCCGGCACACCACGCCGGCCGTGACAGCATCGACCATCTCCCGCTTCTTCATCTCCTTGGCACGCGCTCTCCGTCGCTCGAGTTCACCTGCCCTGGCTAACCCCTCCCGTCCACGTTCATCTTCGTTCTAGATTGCGACCCGTAGGCCAGCTTCTCTTATGATGCTCCTCCGACCAGTCAAGGGTGCATATCATCTAAGTGGGATTCCACTAGGGTGTAGGGGCGCAAGCAGAGGTGTAGCGAAAGAGGCGTCTCTGATCGGTGTGGGAGCATAGCCTATTGTTGTCCTCGGGGTGTCCAGTCCCCAGCTATGCAGCGTGGTGGCCATTAGCATGCTCCCTGGTCCAGATCTGGTCTCTTCTACTCAAGACACTCCTTTCTTTCCAAATTTGCAATCATGTGAGGTCTTTTGTGGATTAGCAACGGTGAGTCCGTGCAGGTGGCTGGGCCGGCGTGTAGCTCGCCAGCTGTGATTGGTTTTAGAATGTGTGCATGTTGTGATCCCCAAAGGTTTGGTTGTTCGATCACGTACAACTTGCCACCAACGCGTGGTCTCGGGTGTTGATGGGGAAAAGTGCAGCAACAGTCTAGGGTGTCTTGCGACACCACTGGGGCTCGGGCAGGGCTCGGGTATCTCCCTAATCAATTTGTGACACTCACGTTGTCACTCATTGCCTGGATTAGATCAACCCTCACAATGATAGCCATCATCTTTCCTCCAAGCTAGTTTTCGTCGAATTCCTCAAGAAGAACATCTTTGCTTAGTTTTGTCTCTATGGTGGATCGTTGTCATGTCCATCCGCTCTGGCTAAATCATCGTGATTACCGTTGTGGCTTACTCTCGATTTTCCTCTCGCCGCTGGCGACAACCTCTCCTTTCTCTTGTTCCGCTCCCTAGGGATGGCTAGGACACAGTTGGATGGCTAGGACATGTTCTCTATAATCTTTATTATGAATGGTAACATGTTTTTACAAACAACATACAATTGATGATTCTTTTTTGTTTATACTTATGTTTATTTACCTTTGTGGCATGCAAGGACCTATGTTTCTGACTATTTAAACAATTCATATTGGCTTAGATGATAATTTTGGCTAATTGCTTTCATTACCTACATGTTCCATGCTGCATAAATGGTGAGTAAGGGATCAAGTTGAGCTATGGAATTATAAAAGATTGCAAGAAATATTTGTTGTTATTTGAATATGCAAGTATTTTCATTATTTGTGTTAAAATATTTCCAACAGATGTTTTCTATGTTTAGATTAGATTGTATAGTGATTCCTTTTAACTTTAACCTTTGTATATGCATGGTTACTTTAGGGTCATCATGGCTTATGAGTATCGTGGAGTTACATGTTCCAAGAAATGAACTTCATTTGAGAAGCTATGGATATCTTTAGGATCAAATATAACATTTTGACACAAAATAAGATAGAGATGAAAGGAATATGGAAAAGGAACTCATAAAATAAATAAATAACTCATATGGAGATATGCGTCACACATGCATGCTAACTAGTAAATGAAATAAAAAACCTTTTGCTTTGTTTCAAATCTAAATTCTATATGTCCTATGATATAATCATTTACTTGCTTTGCTCCTATTTTTTATATTCTCGCTGATCCATATTCGGTATCTCTGATTTAGTACAATATCATGTTAAATCAAAGATATCTAATATAGATCGGAGGTAGTAGAAAACTTGGGGTGATTTTAGATCTAAGCACAGGGATAATATGTCTTGCTACCCTAGGTGCAAGTTTATTATTGCATATTATCATGCCTACACATTGACAATGTAGTATGAATATCTAGATTTGATTCTTAGTTAAATAGGAGTACAACCACCCCACTAACTATCCAACCTACGTTTCATCTCTTCAGGTCTATGTAGAAGACTAGTAAAATTTATGCACATCAAAGTTTTTAATAAACTCCATGTTTTTTCTAGCTTTGCAACTTAGACAAAATCTGCCATGAAATCCTAAAGTTTTGGCAAACTAGCGTGCTAATACTTTGCATATAATATATTTTATGTATAATTACATGTATGTATCTCCTAATGGATGCTAGATAATAAATGAGAATATTAAATAAGGATGTCATCAGAGACAACTACAAACAATCGAATATACAGATTAGTTCTATTGTATCATCTTGGATGGACAATTCGTAAGAAGTTTGGAAAGAAAGTGTTATATCGTTCAGTTTAGAGAAAAACTACATGTATGTGGGGTATGGTAGTAGCAAATGGTATCGGTCTCTTCATAAATTGTGTAGGATTAAATGAAGTGAGGGTGATTACCGCTCTACCCATGGACATTTACCATGTAGACAAAATAAATTCTCTTCCAACCTTAATAATGTTCTCGCTATATAGTTCATGTTCCTATCTAGATGGCATTCTCCATTGTTTAATCGACTTACTTATGTTTGTTACCACCACATAACGTATTTGACATGCTAGGATATGAGGTAACTATAGATGTAACAAGAACACGAGGGAATTTGAGACATCAGAAGAGAATCAATTGTTGTTCGGTGAATCCAGCAACCTTACACATATTATTTAGCTCTACATAGTCCATATGAAAGGGTTCATGGTATTAGTAGACATGCTACTCTCTATTCCATAACGACGTGGATGTGAACTTTAGTAACAGAGTCACTCAGGTCATGAAGAGGAATGCCAGATTTAACTGTACTAAGAGCCATTTCATGGTTCCTCTCGTGGAGTCTTTGCCTTCGACGTTGTTTCATGTTTGGTACAATGACAACATGTCTCTCCTCCAATGGAGCACGCTCACAATCTTCTCTGCACTTTCATGTTGTATCCATTTCTTTAGCGTTTGTACCTATGCCTTGTAAACATACTTTAATCTAGTTATTAGTACTTTGTAGACAATTCCATACATTGTGAACGTGATACCTCAAATAATGTGATCAAAGGTACTCTATCTATGAACTTAAGAATACCTTAGAGCACTTGGCCTCTTACAAAAGAAAAATTATAGTGTTTAGGATTCATATATTTCCATTTGTCAATTTCAACATTTTTTTTGAAGACAATATCCCTAGGCCCAACCGTCCAGCCTCCCATAGCGATCAACATACTCCAACAAGACCTAGAAAAGAGAGAGCTGAACTCGCCAGCGGCCCCAAAAAACCTAGAATGTAGGAGGAAGACAGAAAGAAACATATGGACGCATCTTTGTTTCCTCCTTCATCATGATCAATCCAACGTGTATAACCATCCATGAAGAGATATCAAAGCAAGTGCATCTTCATAGTGCCAATTAAGGGTTCATGCAAAATTAGGTTTTTGCATTTAGAACACAAACATAGTATCTCATATCGACCATTTTGAAGCATATCATCCACCATGTGCCTAAAAATAGAGACAATTTGTGCCCAATATCGGGGGCCATGACAAATCATTAGGTTGATGAATGCCTTACAAGGTATAAGAAAAGGATTATTAGAACAAATGAGGTTTCACAGAAAATTTTAGCATGACCTATGCTCATATTGAGTGCTAGAAATTGACAAAATTTGAAGTTAATCAACATATCATCAATACATTGGCAACTCATTCCTTGAAAAAAGAAAGACATGAGTGAATGTTCACGAGCACAACACAATGCCCGGCTCATTGGCCAAGGCACCAATACACAATCATATCAATCATTGTCATCTCATCAATCATGATCTCACACACAAATATAAGTACATGCACCTCTCATACAACCATTAATATTCATACACCTAGGAGACGGGAGAAGAAGCCCAACCTAGGCATCGATCCCCCATGTGGTACGTTGTCGGGTGTGAAGAGAAGTGTATTTAATGCATATGAGAGTGAAAGTGGAGGAGTGAACGGAGAGAGAGCTATTGTTAATTGAGGAAGAAGGGTTGGAGGAGCTAAAGGGGAGAAAGAAAGTGAGAAGGAAGAAGAGAGCTTGGAAAAGATAAAAAGTGAGAAGGGAGGTAGTGCCACTTGTATAAAGTGGTATGCACTCCTATTAGTTGTGTGGTGTGATGACTACACGCTGATGTCTACGCACTTCTATTCTTGTAGACACTTGTTGGGCCTCCAAGTGCAGAGGTTTGTAGAACAGCAGCAAGTTTCCCTTAAGTGGATCACCCAAGGTTTATCGAACTCAGGGAGGAAGAGGTCAAAGCTATCCCTCTCAAACAACCCTGCAATTACGATACAGAAAGTCTCTTGTGTCCCCAACACACCCAATACACTTGTCAGATGTATAGGTGCACTAGTTCGGCGAAGAGATAGTGAAATACAAGTGGTATAGATGATTATAAGTAGCAAACGTGATGTGAAATAAATATCGCTGCGAGCAAACATGTAACAAAACAGCAAGTAAATGGTGTGCAATGCTTGGAAACAAGGCCTATGGATCATACTTTCACTAGTGGACACACTCCCAACAATATAACATAATTGAACAAATAAAATAACTACTCTTCACTATAGTACTCTGAATTACTCTCCTATTGAATAACACTAATCATTGCGTAGTGGCTACAGAAGCACCCCTTAAAGTTCATCAAGTACTTGACAAACACCACTCATAGAGATATCCAAATCAGATCACAACTCAAGATAGATATAATTGCAACTTAGACCAAGTACTAACACGGTGCACACACTGTCACCATTACACCATGAAAGGAGGAATAGATCACTCAAACTATCATAGCAATAATTATTCTCATAATCCACAAGAGATCACAATCATAGCCTAAACCAAGTACCACCATGATGCATGATGTCTACGCACTTCTATTCTTGTAGACACTTGTTGGGCCTCCAAGTGCAGAGGTTTGTAGAACAACAGCAAGTTTCCCTTAAGTGGATCACCCAAGGTTTATCGAACTCAGGGAGGAAGAGGTCAAAGCTATCCCTCTCAAACAACCCTGCAATTACGATACAGAAAGTCTCTTGTGTCCCCAACACACCCAATACACTTGTCAGATGTATAGGTGCACTAGTTCGGCGAAGAGATAGTGAAATACAAGTGGTATAGATGATTATAAGTAGCAAACGTGATGTGAAATAAATATCGCTGCGAGCAAACATGTAACAAAATAGCAAGTAAACGGTGTGCAAAGCTTGGAAACAAGGCCTAGGGATCATACTTTCACTAGTGGACACACTCCCAACAATATAACATGACTGAACAAATAAAATAACTACTCTTCACTATGGTACTCTGAATTACTCTCCTATTGGATAACACTAATCATTGCGTAGTGGCTACAGAAGCACCCCTTAAAGTTCATCAAGTACTTGACAAACACCACTCATAGAGATATCCAAATCAGATCACAACTCAAGATAGATATCATTGCAACTTAGACCAAGTACTAACACGGTGCACACACTGTCACCATTACACCATGAAAGGAGGAATAGATCACTCAAACTATCATAGCAATAATTATTCTCATAATCCACAAGAGATCACAATCATAGCCTAAACCAAGTACCACCATGATGCACGCACTGTCACCGTTACACCAAGGCAGGAGGAATAGATTACTTTAATAATCACCACTAGAGTACACATAACATCTGAATAATAACATCTACTTGTTCAACATGATACAAAGCTCACGATCACATAAAGATCATATCATGGGAGAGAGAGGTGAACCACATAGCTACCGGTAGAGCCCTCAGCCCCGGGGATGAACTACTCCCTCCTCATCATAGGAGACAGCAAGGTTGATGGAGATGGCGGTGAGGTCGATGGAGACGGCGGAGACAGCGATGGAGACCGATGGAGATGGCTCCAGGGGCACTTCCCCGTCCCGGCAGGGTGCCGGAACAGAGACTTCTGTCCCCCGAAATTCGTCGACGGCGGCGGCGGAACTGCGGAACTCTTTCTGGAAAATTGCCGAATCTTTTAGGGTTTTCCATCCCGAGGCTTTATATAGGCGAAGGGGCGATGTCAGAGGTGGCCCCAGGCCTCCTCACACTAGGGTGGCGCGGCCAGGGCCTGGGCCGCGCTAGCCCTGTGTGAGGGAGGCCTGTGGCCCCTCTCCTTCCTCTCTTCGGATGTCTGGATGCTCCCGGGAAAAATAAGACTTCTGGCTTTTGTTTCGTCCAATTCCGAGAATATTTCCTGTGTATCACTCTGAAACACAAAAACAGCAGAAAACAGGGAACTGGCACTGTGGCATCTTGTTAATAGGTTAGTTTCGGAAAATGCATAAAAGTGCCACGAAGTGTAACGAAACATTAGGCAAATGGTGCGAAAACAAGCATGGAGCATAAAAAATTATGGATACGTTGGAGACGTATCAGCATCCCCAAGCTTAACTCCTGCTCATCCTCGAGTAGGTAAGTGATAACAAAAGAAAATAATTTTTGAGGTGACATGCACCTACACAATCTTGATCATATATGTAAGCGTTGTGAGCTGGGATCATAGAACTTAAAACATGGGCATGAAGATATAATCTTGACAATAAGAAACTTAGCAACCATGTTGTAAACATGCAAATGAACACAAACAAAAGATCATGAAAATGAAACAATGAAAGTCAAACGTGTGTTCAAATCATAAGGAAAAACAAACAAATGGTTTTCAGCTTGTCCTTCATGGAGAGCAAAACATAAATGCATAGGACACCTTCAAGTTTAAGAGGGCGACTAGATACAAATAATTTAAGAACAACTGAAACCAACAATATGAATCAATCAATGAACTTTGGGACAATGCATATCACACTAAGAATGACAACTATGCTCTCTTAATGGTGCATAAAGCTAGAAGGTGGTGACTCAACATGAAAGTAAAAGAAAGGCCCTTCGCAGAGGGACGCAGTGATTAAACATGTGCTAGAGCTTTTCATTTGTAAAACAGAGAGATAAAACTTGAGTTTTGAGAGGTGGTTGCTTTTGTCAACGACTGGCAATGGGGTTCTTACTATCTTCCATACAAAAATGAAGCAAGTTTTTGAGAGAGAGATTGGCACTTTTGTGCTCTTTTATAAAGCTTGGCACTCCTCCCCACCTTTTTTCCTTTCACAAACCATGGCTAACCGATTCCATCGGATGCCCACCAACATTCACTTTCCATGGAGGAGTGCCTTTTTTCTTTCTTTTTTTCTCTTTTTTTTTCTTTTTGGAATAAGAAATATGGAAGATAGCAAATCCGACCACTACGTCCCCATGAGCTAAAAACAGTGGCACAAAACGAGAAGTAGTTGAAAGTTTTTGAAAGGTAGCACATGAAAATTTACTTTGGAATGGCTTACAAATACCATGCATAGGAGTTTATAGTGGACACAATGGCAAACTTGGTTTTTGGGAGTTGGATGCACGAGTAGAGCTCATACTCAGTACAAAATGAGGGCTAGCAAAAGACTGGGAGCGACCAACTAAGAGAGCAATAATGGCCATAATCATGCAAAGCGACAAAGCGACATTAAAAGAAGCATAAGATGGCATCAAAAGTCAAAAACTAAATGATCATAGAGGCTATTGGCGACTTTGTAAGAGTCTAACATGTGTGAGCATGCACCAAGTCAACCCAAATAAAGCATCAAAGGAGAAAACCAAATTAATGCTTCCAAATAATATAAACAACGCATGATTATTTCAAAGGCTCATTAAGCAATCTCAGTTATTTGAGACAATTCATGCTACAGCAGAACCACTAAGCATACTATCAAAAAGACATCAAGCATGACATGAAAAAGCCTAGGCCGCAATCTACACAAGCTCCTTCTTGTACCACTTTTTTGCATAAAGCTTTTTCTCTTTTCCAACACCATTTGAAATTTTTATAAACACCTCTTTTGATAAAAACCAATAAAGATCAGAGGCAAAAATACACCTTGATAAAAAGATATGACAAGATCTGAACAAAAATCAAGGCGAAAATGAAAACCAAAAGCAGTAGCAGAAAAAGAGAACACACATTGAAACGATAAGAGTGAAAACTGGAGTGTTCTTGGCAAATGAAAAGCGAGTTCATCTCCTCCAAAAGAAACATGATGTGATCTAACCATTTATTGCAGCAAACTAAAATAAACTAATACTGAAAACAAAAACAACTGATGCTCCAAGAAAAACGCATAATGCATGAAGCAATAAAAATATAGTGTCTTGAAAGGTGACCTGATTTTTGCCGATGAAGAAGGGGTGCCTCGGGGGCATCCCCAAGCTTTGACGCTTGTACTTCTTGGATATTTCTTGGGGTGCATGGGCATCCCCAAGCTTGAGCTTTTGTCCATTCTTCAACTCATCTCATCATTCTCCAATCCCTACACTTGAAAACTTCCTTCATACAAAACTAAACACAAATCTATTAGCAACATTAGTGCAGCATAACATATAATCAACCTCTTTTTGCTTCAGGTTTCAACCTAAAACCACCACATATAAAGCATATACCACTATAGCAACTTCCCCAAAAGTTCCGTGATCAAAAGAACTCAAAAGAAAGCGATAAAGCGGCAAACACAAATACTGGCAGAAATCTGTCAAAACAGAACAGCTGACAAAGGTCGAATTTTTAGAGGGTTTTCTGTTGCTCAAATCAAAAAGTGTTCGACTAATGAAAGTTTGGATATAACCTGGGTCATATGCACAAGAAATCGCAGGTCCAAAAGATATACAGAGAATTTTCACGAATTTTTACGGTGCAGCACCGAAAATAGTTTTAGGACAGCAACATCCCCAAATCTTACCTCACTCAAATTAGAGGCTTCTCTTGGCACAAAAACGAAATAAAAAGGATAAGGAGCGGTCATTACAGTAGTAATAACTTCCAAGACTCAAATAAAAGAAAAAGTACTGAAAGTAAAAACATTGGGTTATCTCCCAAGAGTGCTTTTCTTTAACGCCTTTGAGCTAGGCGTAGTAATTTGCAAATATGCTCATGTGGGCGCCATATAAAAGCTTGAGGCAAAGGCGCCATATAAGAACTTGAAGCAATAGAGAGCATCAAAAAGCATGTATGAAACACATTTAAATCTAAACCACTTCCTATGAAAAATAGTCTTGTAAAGAGACAAGTCATGAAAGCGCAAAGCAAAAAGCATAGGAAGGCAAAACAAGTACAACTTCAAGAATTGCAACATAAAGAGGGGAAGCTCAATATTGTTGAGATTCATCAAACCATGTTTCCCTCTCTCATAATAACTTTCAGTAGCATCATAAATAGAACTAACAATATAACTATCACATAAAGCATCCCTATCATGAGCCACATGTATAAAAGGATTAATACTCCCCACATGAACAATAGTAGTAGGAGCAGAATCAATAGAATAATTATTCTCATCACCATAATCATCAAAGACAGGAGGCATATTATAATCATAACTATTTTTCTCCTCAAAAGTAGGTGAATTGAAAACATTATACTCATCATCATAAACTAGAGGCTTAGTATCATCACAAGATAGAGAACTACTATGTTGCAAAGCATATTCATCAAACATATCATCATAAGAAGGAACATGGATAGCACTAATGGTACAACAATTATTAACCTTAGAATTGGTACCAAAAATATTTTCAATATCAAAAGTAGAGTGCTTTTCCCAATCATGATCACTAACATAAGTAATAGGCATAGGAACATCATCCCAATCAGAATTATCATAATCTATAGCAGGATCATAACGCTTAGGGGAAGATACCGTGTCCTCTCGCCTCTTACTCCTCTTCTTCTTCTTCTTCTTACTCTCTCCTTTAGGAGGGAGAGACTTGAAGGGCATCTTCTCCACATATTCTCTAGGAGGGAAAGGCATCTTCTCCACATAATCTGGTTTGCTGACAGGAACAACAGAAGAAACTTTGGAGGATTCCTCCTCTCTATTAATGAGATAAAAACATCTATCAGTCCTGTCATAGCTTGGCAAAATATCAAGTTTTATAAGATTTTGTATGTAAGTATTTGCAAGGCAATCTTTAGCACAATAGAGACGACAACCACGAAGGGTGCTATTAATATCAACATCATTCATATCTATCAAAGCAATCTTTCTAGATATCTCGTCACACGCCAAGAACAAAGCGAGCTCATCATGCTGATTGGGAGTGATCTTGTCATCACAATACATACTTAAGGTACTAGAAGAGTAACTATTAGGGCTTGAGCATTGGAAATTAAAATGACCTATGGCATCGCAATGTTTACAAAGAAAAGGATAAAGCTCACAAACCTTTTTACCGATCTCACCTATATCCTTGTACCACATACTGGTTTCTTCATTTGCGTGGGTGATGCAATAATCTTCCTTGTTGTAACTCTATTCACAAGGTCTATGTATTCCACAAAAATTAACATGCTTATAAGAAATAGTACTTTTAGATGTTTGAGCATGTTTATTGCAATCATCAATAACAATATCACTTTCTATGCAAGTGTCCTTAAAAGGTTCATGATACACGTCCCCATTTCCTTTAGGAACATTCATATGGGAAGCAAAGGCTTTAAAGCAATCAACCATAATTTGAGGATCAAGACCATATTTAGCACTAAGCTCTTGAAAATTAGCAGTTTCAGCGAAAGACTTAATGCAATCAAACTCGTAATTCATACCTGGTCCTTTACCTTTGTCGCTATCCCAACCTTCAATATTGTTTTGAATTGTTTGAAGCAGATCCCACTTGGTGTCAACATCCTTGCTTGTGAAAGACCCATCAAAGCATGCATCAAGATAGTCCTTGTAATATCCTGAAAGCCTTGCATAAAAATTATTAATAACAATATTACGGGGAAGATCATGAATAGGACATTTATGCATTAGTAACTTCAATCTTCCCCACGCTTGGGCAATGCTTTCTCCCTCACGAGGCCAAAAATTATATATCTGATTACGATCTTTATGAATCTCACTTGGAGGATAGAATTTAGAATAAAAGAGAGGTACAATTTCCTCCCAGCCAACAGATGGACCATCTTTAAGCAGCCGATACCATTCCTCGGCTCTGCCTTTCAGTGATAAAGAAAATAGCTTCTTCTTAACTTGGTTCATCGAAATACCTGCACACTGGAACAACTCGCATAATTCATGTATAAAGAGCAGATGATCACCAGGATGGACAGTTCCATCTCCTAAATAGCAGTTATCCCTAATACGTTCAACAATCTTCGTAGGTATTTTAAAAGGATGAGGAGCACAAGCATCATTAGAAACATCACATATGGGAGATAAAATATCATCAGAGCAAACTTTCTCCACTAAAGCTGGGGGACTAAAAATATCATACTTAACAAAACGAGCTTCCCCAAGCTTAGACTTTTCTATAGCATTAGCATTAACAGTATTCAAAGCATTCGTACTAATAACATTGCTATGCGAAATAAGCTCCAAAGGATTTTCAATTTTCTCTTCAAATCTAAAATCAGGAAAAAGACTAAAGAACTCTTTGTTTTCCATTAAGCCTAACTAGTGAAAATAAAAACAAGAAACAAAAAGATGTAATTGCAGAATCTAAAGGAAATAACTTCGAGCACTCACACAGGAGGATGCGAGTACCTTTTACCTTACCTCCCCGGCAACGGCGCCAGAAAAGAGCTTGATGTCTACGCACTTCTATTCTTGTAGACACTTGTTGGGCCTCCAAGTGCAGAGGTTTGTAGAACAGCAGCAAGTTTCCCTTAAGTGGATCACCCAAGGTTTATCGAACTCAGGGAGGAAGAGGTCAAAGCTATCCCTCTCAAACAAACCTGCAATTACGATACAGAAAGTCTCTTGTGTCCCCAACACACCCAATACACTTGTCAGATGTATAGGTGCACTAGTTCGGCGAAGAGATAGTGAAATACAAGTGGTATAGATGATTATAAGTAGCAAACGTGATGTGAAATAAATATCGCTGCGAGCAAACATGTAACAAAATAGCAAGTAAACGGTGTGCAAAGCTTGGAAACAAGGCCTAGGGATCATACTTTCACTAGTGGACACACTCCCAACAATATAACATGACTGAACAAATAAAATAACTACTCTTCACTATGGTACTCTGAATTACTCTCCTATTGGATAACACTAATCATTGCGTAGTGGCTACAGAAGCACCCCTTAAAGTTCATCAAGTACTTGACAAACACCACTCATAGAGATATCCAAATCAGATCACAACTCAAGATAGATATCATTGCAACTTAGACCAAGTACTAACACGGTGCACACACTGTCACCATTACACCATGAAAGGAGGAATAGATCACTCAAACTATCATAGCAATAATTATTCTCATAATCCACAAGAGATCACAATCATAGCCTAAACCAAGTACCACCATGATGCACGCACTGTCACCGTTACACCAAGGCAGGAGGAATAGATTACTTTAACAATCACCACTAGAGTACACATAACATCTGAATAATAACATCTACTTGTTCAACATGATACAAAGCTCACGATCACATAAAGATCATATCATGGGAGAGAGAGGTGAACCACATAGCTACCGATAGAGCCCTCAGCCCCGGGGATGAACTACTCCCTCCTCATCATAGGAGACAGCAAGGTTGATGGAGATGGCGGTGAGGTCGATGGAGACGGCGGAGACAGCGATGGAGACCGATGGAGATGGCTCCGGGGGCACTTCCCCATCCCGGCAGGGTGCCGGAACAGAGACTTCTGTCCCCCGAAATTCGTCGACGGCGGTGGCGGAACTGCGGAACTCTTTCTGGAAAATTGCCGAATCTTTTAGGGTTTTCCGTCCCGAGGCTTTATATAGGCGAAGGGGCAATGTCAGAGGTGGCCCCAGGCCTCCTCACACTAGGGTGGCGCGGCCAGGGCCTGGGCCGCGCCAGCCCTGTGTGAGGGAGGCCTGTGGCCCCTCTCCTTCCTCTCTTCGGATGTCTGGATGCTCCCGGGAAAAATAAGACTTATGGCTTTTGTTTCGTCCAATTCCGAGAATATTTCCTGTGTATCACTCTGAAACACAAAAACAGCAGAAAACAGGGAACTGGCACTGTGGCATCTTGTTAATAGGTTAGTTCCGGAAAATGCATAAAAGTGCCACGAAGTGTAACGAAACATTAGGCAAATGGTGCAAAAACAAGCATGGAGCATCAAAAATTATGGATACGTTGGAGACGTATCAATGCACGCACTGTCACCATTACACCAAGGCAGGAGGAATAGATTACTTTAACAATCACCACTAGAGTACACATAATATCTGAATAATAACATCTACTTGTTCAACATGATACAAAGCTCACGATCACATAAAGATCACATCATGGGAGAGAGAGGTGAACCACATAGCTACCGGTAGAGCCCTTAGCCCCGGGGATGAATTACTCCCTCCTTATCATAGGAGACAGCAAGGTTGATGGAGATGGCGGTGAGGTCGATCGAGACGGCGAAGACGGCGATGGAGATCGATGGAGATGGCTCCGGGGGCACTTCCCCATCCCGGCAGGGTGCCGGAACAGAGACTTCTGTCCCCCGAAATTCGTCGACGGCGGCAGCGGAACTATGGAACTCTTTCTGGAAAATTGCCGACTCCCCTAGGGTTTTCCGTCCCGAGGCTTCTTATAGGCGAAGGGGCGATGTCAGGGGTGGGACCAGGCGCCCTCACACATGGCTGGCGCGGCCAGGGGCCTGGCCACACCACCATGGTGTGTGGGGCCCCTGTGGCCCACCTCCTACTCCTCTTCGGATCTCTGGAAGCTTCCGGGTAAAATAAGACTTCTGGCTTTGGTTTCGTCCAATTCCGAGAATATTTCATGTGTATCACTTCTGAAACACAAAAACAGCAGAAAACAGGGAACTAGCACTGTGGCATCTTGTCAATAGGTTAGTTTTGGAAATCGCATAAAAATGCCACGAAGTGTAACAAAACACAAGGCAAATGGTGTAAAAACAAGCATGGAGCATCAAAAATTATAGATACGTTTGAGACGTATCAAGCATCCCCAAGCTTAACTCCTGCTCGTCCTCGAGTAGGTAAGTGATAACAAAAGAATAATTTTTGAGGTGACATGCATCTACACAATCTTGATCATATATGTAAGCATTGTGAGCTGGGATCATAAGAACTTAAAACATGGGCATGAAAGACATAATCTTGATAATAAGAACTTAGCAACCATGTTGTATCATGCAAATGAACACAAACAAAAGATCATGAAAATGAAACAATGAAAGTCAAACGTGTGTTCAAATCATAAGGAAAAACATACAAATGGTTTTCAGCTTGTCCTTCATGGAGAGCAAAACATAAATGCATAGGACACCTTCAAGTTTAAGAGGGCGACTAGATACAAATAATTTAAGAACAAGTGAAACCATGATCATGAATCAATCAATGAAAACTTTGGGACAATGCACATTATACTCAGAATGACAACTATGCTCTCCTAATGGTGCATAAAGCTAGAAGGTGGTGACTCAACATAAAAGTAAAAGAAAGGCCCTTCGCAGAGGGAAGCAGGGATTAAACATGTGCTAGAGCTTTTCATTTATAAAACAGAGAGATAAAAATTGGTTTTGAGAGGTGGTTGTCTTTGTCAACGATTGGCAATGGGGTTCTTACTATCTTCCATACAAAAATGAAGCAAGTTTTTGAGAGAGAGAGATTGGCACTTTTGTGCTCTTTTATAAAGCTTGGCACTCCTCCCCACCTTTTTTCCTTTCACAAACCATGGCTAACCGATTCCATCGGGTGCCCACCAACATTCACTTTCCATGGAGGAGTGCCTTTTTTCTTTATTTTTTCTCTTTTTTTTCCTTTTTGGAATAAGCAATATGGAAGATAGCAAATCCGACCACTACGTCCCCATGAGCTGAAAACAGTGTCACAAAATGAGAAGTATTTTGAAGGTTTTTTTGAAAGGTAGCACATGAAAATTTACTTGGAATGGCTTGTAAATACCATGCATAGGAATTTATAGTGGACACTTTGGAAAACTTGGTTTTTAGGAGTTGGATGCACGAGTAGAGCTCATACTCAGTACAAGGCGAGGGCTAGCAAAAGACTGGGAGCGACCAACTAAGAGAGCAATAACGGCCATAATCATGCATAGCGACAAAGCAACATTAAAAGAAGCATAAGATCGCATCAAAAGTCAAAAACTAAATGATCATAGAGGCTATAGGCGACTTATTTTGTAGTCAACATGGTGTAAGCATGTGCCAAGTCAACCCAAATAAAGCATCAAAGGAGAAAACCAAATAAATGCTTCCATATAATAAAAACAACGCATGATTTTTTCAAAGGCTCATTAAGCAATCTCAGTCATTTGAGACAAGTCATGCAACAGCAAAAATCACTAAGCATACTGATACGTCTCAAACGTATCTATAATTTTTTATGCTCCATGCTTGTTTTACACCATTTGCCTATTGTTTCGTTACACTTAGTGGCATTTTTATGCATTTTCCGGAACTAACCTATTAACAAGTGCCACAGTGCCAGTTTCCTGTTTTCTACTGTTTTTGTGTTTCAGAAGTGATACACAGGAAATATTCTCGGAATTGGATGAAACAAGTTCCTGAAGTCTTATTTTACCCGGAAGCTTCCAGAGATCTGAAGAGAAGTAGGAGGGGGGCCACCAGGGCCCCACACACAGGGGCGGCGCGGCCAGGCCCTGGCCCGCGCCACCCCCGTGTGAGGGCGCCTGGCTCCTCCTCTGACATCGACCCTTCGCCTATAAAGACCCCCCGACGAGAAAAACCTAAGTACCCGATCAGTTTTCCAGAATACATCGCGATCCGCCGCCGCCGTCGACCCGAAGATCGGGAGGGTCCAGAAGCTCTTCCCGGCACCCTGCCGGAGAGGGGAATCGCCACCGGAGGTCTCCTTCATCGCCATGCTTGCCTCCGGAGCGATGAGTGAGTAGTCTACCTTGGACTATGGGTCCATAGCAGTAGCTAGATGATTGTCTTCTCCACTATGTGCTTCATGTTTAGATCTCATGAGCTGCCATACATGATTGAGATCACCGTTATGTAATTCTACATGTTTGGTTTGTTGGGATCCGATGAATATTGGTGTTTATGATTAAGTTGCTTAACTGAATATTATCTTTTGTTATCTCTATGTTGTTTATGATCTTGCATGCTCTCCGTTGTTAGTAGCTATCTTGGCCGAGTAGTTGCTAGTGACTCCAAGAGGGGGTATTTATGCTCGATAGTGGGTTCATGCCTCTATTTCACCTGGTGGAGTGACAGAAACCTCTAAGGTGGTAGATGTGCTGTTGCTACTAGGGAGAAAACAACATTCATATGCTCAAGGGCATATGCTTTGTTTACATTACACACTTTGCTTAATGCAATTATCTGTTGTTCGCAACTTAATACTTGTGGAGTTCTCGGATTGATTCACCACAAGTGGATTATTAGTCATAGATGCAGTTGGATGGCGGTCTATGTATTTTGTTGTAATGCCCAGAGTAAAACTCATAGTGATCTTCTTGACATATCACGTTATCTTTATTCTATCAATTGCCCAACTGTAATTTGTTTACCCAGCATGTGTTATTTTATCTATGGAGAGACACCACTAGTGAACTGTGGACCCCGGTCCTATTTACATCAAATTGCTATCACCTGTTTACTTTACTCGTACTGTTTACTTTACTTGCATACTATATTGTTTTCCACTCGATACACTCATAACCTTTGTTTCAAGCAAACCGGTGAGATTGACAACCTCATCGCAAGTTGGGAACAAAGTATTTGTTTGTGTGTGTGTGCAGGTTCCACAACACCTTCAGTCGTCATTGTCTCTCTTCTCCTGTTCGATAAACCTTGGTTTCTTAACTGAGGGAAAACTAGCCGCTACACTCATCATACCTTCCTCTTGGGGTTCCCAACGGGCTGGTCATTCACCACGCACAAGGACTTACTGCTCCACGTCAACTACACGCCAGCAGCCTCTTTTCTGGCGCCATCACCAAGTAGCAGCTTCTTTTCTGGCGTCGTTGCCGGGGAGGAAGAGAGAAGACTTCTGCGAGGGGAGTTCTTCACACACACATTCTTTACTTTGTTATTTGTTTTGCTTTACTTTATTTTATTTTACCTGCATTGCTTTTTATATCAAAAACCCAAAAAAATTAGAATCCTTGGTAGCTGTTTTTACTTGTTTACTTTCGTTTTGCTAAAATGGCCAATCCTGAAAACACCAAGTTGTGTGACTTCACTAGCACAAACAATAGTGATTTTATCTGCACTCCTATTGCACCACCTATTCCTGCTGCAAACTTTTATGAGATTAAGCCTGCTTTATTGAACCTTGTTATGAAAGAGCAATTTTCTGGTGCTAGTACTGATGATGCTGCAGCTCATCTCAACAATTTTGTTGAGCTATGTGAGATGCAGAAATACAAGGATGTTGATAGTGATATTATTAAGCTCAAGTTGTTTCCTTTTTCTTTGAGAGGAAAAGCTAAAGATTGGTTGCTGTCTTTGACTAAGAATAGTATTGATTCATGGGCTAAGTGTAAGGATGCTTTTATTGGTAGATACTATCCTCCTGCTAAGATTATAGCTTTGCGTAGCAATATTATGAAGTTTACTCAGTTTGATAATGAACATGTTGCTCAAGCTTGGGAAAGAATGAAATCTATGATAAAGAATTGCCCCACTCATGGACTGACTACTTGGATGATTATCCAAACTTTTTATGCAGGACTGAATTTTTCTTCAAGAAACCTACTTGATTAAGCTACTGGAGGCACTTTTATGTCCCTTACCTTGGGCGCCGCATCAAAGCTACTCGACAGCATGATGGTAAATTATTCTGAATGGCACACCGAGAGAGCTCCACAAGGTAAGAAGGTAAATTCTGTTGAGGAAACCTCTTCCTTAAGTGATAAGATTGATACCATTATGGCTATGCTTGCTAATGATAGGACTCATGTTGATCCTAATAATGTTCCTTTAGCCTCTCTGGTTGCTCAAGAAGAGCAAGTTGATGTGAATTTCATTAGAAACAATAATTTTAACAACAATGCTTATAGGAACAATTTTGCTAGTAACAGTTATAGGCCGTATCCTTCTACCAATGGTAATGGTTATGGTAACTCTTATGGTAATTCCTACAACAACACCAGGGCCGCGCCCTCCGAGCTTGAGGTAATGCTCAAGGACTTCATCGGTAAGCAAACTGTTTTTAACAAGTCTGTTGAGGAAAAGTTAGGCAAAATTGATATTCTTGCTTCTAAAGTTGATAGCCTTTCTCATGATGTTGAATTTCTGAAACTAAAAGTGTTTCCTAATGATGTGAAAGAGAGCAATGTTGTTGCAGCCGCTAATGCTATTCAAGTTGGAATTGATGAAAATATTAGATTGTTAGCGGAATTGCATGCCAGGTGGGAAAGAGAAGATGAGATGGCTAGAGAGATGAAGGTATGTACTATTACTACCTCTAATTATGTTGCTCCTACTGGTAGCAATCCTCTTACTTTGATTGGTGTAGAGAAAACTCCCACTCCTTGTGTTAAAAAGCCTAAAACTGCCAAAACTTTTTCTCAAAAGAGTGCTGAAATTTTTCGGAGTGTGGGAGATGATAGCTCTATTTCTTTTAATGATTTTGATGTTGATGGCTGCAATATATCTGAAGTAATTTTGTTCTTGCAAAATCTTGCTTTGACTCCCAGCGCTAGTTCTTTAAATATTGCTTTTACTAAGCATATTACCAATGCTCTCATAAAGATTAGGGATGAAAAGTTGAAGCAAAAAGCCTCTGTTCCCAAGAAGTTAGAAGATGGTTGGGAACCCATCATTGATATGCATGTTAATGGCTATGATTGCCATGCTTTATGTGATCTAGGTGCTAGTATTTCTATCATGCCTAGAAAGATTTATGACATGCTTGATTTACCACCGCTTGAAAAGTGTTATTTTGATGTTCCTATTGCTGATGTTGCTAAGAAGAAACCTTTGGGAAGGATTAATGATGTTCTTATTGTGGTTAATAATAACCTTGTTCCCGTTGATTTTCTTATTATGGACGTTGAATGCCATGCTTCATGTCCTATTATTTTGGGAAGACCCTTTTTCGAACTGTAGGTGCTATCATTGATATGAGGGAAGGCACTATCAAATATCAATTCCCACTCAAGAAAGGTATGGAACACTTCCCTAGGAAAATAAAGAAATTACTTTTTGACTCTATTCTTAGAGCAAATTATGAGCTTGATGCTTCATCACTCGATATTACTTGATTCGCACTTTTCTGCGCCTAGCTCAAAGGCGTTAAAGAAAAGCACTCTTGGGAGATAACCCAATGTTTTATTTTCAGTAATTTTTCTTTTATTTGAGTCTTGGAAGTCATTACTACTGTAATGACCGCTCCTTATCTTGTTTATTTCGTTTTTGTGCCAAGAGAAGCCTCTAATTTGAGTGAGGTAAAAGATTTGGGGATGTTGCTGTCCTGAAACTGTTTTCGGTGCTGCACCGTAAAAATTCGTGAACATTCTCTGTTTATATTTTGGACCTGAGATTTCTTGTGCATATGCCCCAGGTTATATCCAAACTTTTCTTAGTTGAACACTTTTTGATTTGAGCAACAGAAAATCCCTCAAAAATTCGACCTTTGTCAGCTGTTCAGTTTTGACAGATTTCTGCCAATATTTGTGTTTGCCACTTTATCGCTTTCTTTTGAGTTCTTTTGATCATGGAACTTTTGGGGAGGTTGCTACAGTAGTATATGCTATATATGTGGTGGTTTTGAGTTGAATCCTGAAGCAAATAGAGGATTGATTATATGTTATGCTTGCACTAATGTTGCTAATAGATTTGTGTTTAGTTTTGTATGAAGGAAGTTTTCAAGTGTAGGGATTGGAGAATGATGAGATGAGTTGAAGAATGGACAAAAGCTCAAGCTAGGGGATGCCCATGCATCACCCCAAGAAATATCCAAGAAGTACAAGCGTCAAAGCTTGGGGATGCCCCCGAGGCACCCCTTCTTCATCGGCAAAAATCAGGTCACCTTTCAAAACACTATATTTTTATTGCTTCATGCACTATGTGTTTTTCTTGGAGCGTCAGTTGTTTTAGTTTTCTTAGTTGGTTTAGTTTGTTTGTTTGCTGCAATAAATGGTTGGACCCCAACAAAATTTCTTTTGGAGAAGTTGCCTTGCTTTTCATTTGCGAAGAACGCTCGATGAATTTATAAGAGTGAAAACGGAGTTGTTCTAGCGTTCTTCTTTTTCTGCTACTACTTTTAGTTTTCGTTTTGGCCTTGATTTGCATTCAGATCTTGTCATATATTTTCATCAAGGTGTATTTTTGCCTCTGATCTTCATTGGTTTTCATCAAAAGAGGTGTTTATAAAAATTTCAAATGGTGTTGGAAAAGAGAAAAAGCTTTGTGCAAAATAGTGGTACAAGAAGGAGGTTGTGTAGACTGCGGCTTAGGCTTTTTCATGTCATGCTTGATGTCTTTTTGATAGTATGCTTAGTGGTTTTGCTGTAGCATGACTTGTCTCAAATAACTGAGATTGCTTAATGAGCCTTTGAAAAAAATCATGCGTTGTTTTTATTGTATGGAAGCATTATTTTGGTTTTCTCCTTGATGCTTTATTTGGGTTGACTTGGCGCATGCTCACACATGTTAGACTCTTACAAAGTCGCCAATAGCCTTCATGATCATTTAGTTTTTGACTTTTGATGCCATCTTATGCTTCTTTTAATGTCGCTTTGTCGCTTTGCATGATTATGGCCATTACTGCTCTCTTAGTTGGTCGCTCCCAGTCTTTTGCTAGCCCTCGCCTTGTACTGAGTATGAGCTCTACTCGTGCATCCAACTCCTAAAAGCCAAAGTTTTCCAAAGTGTCCACCATACATACCTACTAGCAATTTGCTATTCCAAGTAAATTTGACTTGCTTTTATTTTCTCTTCAAATTAAACTCTTACCAGTGTTATGCGAAATTCGGTCAGTAAAGCTCTGACGAACCGGAAGGCACACTTTACTTTTTCCTGTTCTTAAAAATTTGACATTGTGGTCTCTTATGTTGAGTTGTTATGCTTGCAAGTTGTAAGTTGGATTCTAGCCCAGCCATGCTGTCATGGGGCAAGCTTTCAACATTGCACTTCTTATTTGAGTTGATATCGTGATCTTTTGTTTATGGATGCCCGCGGTGTGAAATGAATTGGGAATCTTGTGGGGATCATGGAGTTTGTATATGTGTTAGGGAAACGCCGGGCCGCCAATCTAAGCCATGCATAATTCATGGTGGAAATTTGCAGCATACCCATGGTGAACATTCGACGATGCATCTCACAATAAAAAGCTAAACAATATAGCAAATAAAAGAGATGTCGAGGTGTTTATTGTCTGCTTGTCCTGTCATTTTGGTGTGGGCTTGTTCCATGTCATCGGGCACGGAGGTACCCCATTGGCAGTTCTCAATGATATGCATATACTTACAATGACAAGAGCCTTGCTTGGGACTCTAAGTAAAGTAGCATGAGGTTTGGGTACTCGTATTCACGGGGCACGAGGTTTTCAACTTATGATTTGTCAAGCATATGCATCATAATTGTTCTCGCATTAACTTTAACCATTTAAGATGCTTATGATGGGGGCAATGAGAGCTCAAAGCCGGTAAGTACCATAATTTTTGAAGGTTATAAAACTTGCAATCACTGCTTACCTCTGCGAAGGGCCTTTCTTTTACTTTTATGTTGAGTCATCACCTTCTTTCTTTATGCACCATTAAGAGAGCATAGTTGTCATTCTTAGTGTGATATGCATTGTCCCAAAGTTCATTGATTGACTCATATTGATTGGTTTCACTTGTTCTTAAATTATTTGTATCTAGTCGCCCTCTTAAACTTGAAGGTGTCCTATGCATTTATGTTTTGCTCTCTTTGAAGGACAAGCTGAAAACCATTTGTATGTTTTTCCTTATGATTTGAACACACGTTTGACTTTCATTGTTTCATTTTCATGATCTTTTGTTTGTGTTCATTTACATGTTTACAACATGGTTGCTAAGTTCTTATTGTCATGATTATATCTTCATGCCCATGTTTTAAGTTCTATTGATCCCAGCTCACCAATGCTTACATATATGATCAAGATTGTGTAGGTGCATGTCACCTCAAAAATTATTCTTTTGTTATCACTTACCTACTCGAGGACGAGCAGGAGTTAAGCTTGGGGATGCTTGATACGTCTCAAACGTATCTATAATTTTTGATGCTCCATGCTTGTTTTACACCATTTGCCTATTGTTTCGTTACACTTAGTGGCATTTTTATGCATTTTCCGGAACTAACCTATTAACAAGTGCCACAGTGCCAGTTTCCTGTTTTCTGCTGTTTTTGTGTTTCAGAAGTGATACACAGGAAATATTCTCGGAATTGGACGAAACAAGTTCCTGAAGTCTTATTTTACCCGGAAGCTTCCAGAGATCCGAAGAGAAGTAGGAGGGGGGCCACCAGGGCCCCACACACAGGGGCGGCGCGGCCAGGCCCTGGCCCGCGCCACCCCCGTGTGAGGGCGCCTGGCTCCTCCTCTGACATCGACCCTTCGCCTATAAAGACCCCCCGACGAGAAAAACCTAAGTACCCGATCAGTTTTCCAGAATACATCGCGATCCGCCGCCGCCGTCGACCCGAAGATCGGGAGGGTCCAGAAGCTCTTCCCGGCACCCTGCCGGAGAGGGGAATCACCACCGGAGGTCTCCTTCATCGCCATGCTTGCCTCCGGAGCGATGAGTGAGTAGTCTACCTTGGACTATGGGTCCATAGCAGTAGCTAGATGGTTGTCTTCTCCACTATGTGCTTCATGTTTAGATCTCATGAGCTGCCATACATGATTGAGATCACCGTTATGTAATTCTACATGTTTGGTTTGTTGGGATCCGATGAATATTGGTGTTTATGATTAAGTTGCTTAACTGAATATTATCTTTTGTTATCTCTATGTTGTTTATGATCTTGCATGCTCTCCGTTGTTAGTAGCTATCTTGGCCGAGTAGTTGCTAGTGACTCCAAGAGGGGGTATTTATGCTCGATAGTGGGTTCATGCCTCTATTTCACCTGGTGGAGTGACAGAAACCTCTAAGGTGGTAGATGTGCTGTTGCTACTAGGGAGAAAACAACATTCATATGCTCAAGGGCATATGCTTTGTTTACATTACACACTTTGCTTAATGCAATTATCTGTTGTTCGCAACTTAATACTTGTGGAGTTCTCGGATTGATTCACCACAAGTGGATTATTAGTCATAGATGCAGTTGGATGGCGGTCTATGTATTTTGTTGTAATGCCCAGAGTAAATCTCATAGTGATCTTCTTGACATATCACGTTATCTTTATTCTATCAATTGCCCAACTGTAATTTGTTTACCCAGCATGTGTTATTTTATCTATGGAGAGACACCACTAGTGAACTGTGGACCCCGGTCCTATTTACATCAAATTGCTATCACCTGTTTACTTTACTCGTACTGTTTACTTTACTCGCATACTATATTGTTTTCCACTCGATACACTCATAACCTTTGTTTCAAGTAAACCGGTGAGATTGACAACCTCATCGCAAGTTGGGAACAAAGTATTTGTTTGTGTGTGTGCAGGTTCCACAACACCTTCAGTCGTCATTGTCTCTCTTCTCCTGTTCGATAAACCTTGGTTTCTTAACTGAGGGAAAACTAGCCGCTACACTCATCATACCTTCCTCTTGGGGTTCCCAACGGGCTGGTCATTCACCACGCACAAGGACTTACTGCTCCACGTCAACTACACGCCAGCAGCCTCTTTTCTGGCGCCATCACCAAGTAGCACATACTATCAAAAAGACATCAAGCACGACATGCAAAAGCGTAGGCCGCAGTCTACACAAGCTCCTTCTTGTACCACTTTTTTGCATAAAGCTTTTTCTCTTTTCCAACACCATTAAAACCTTTTTTAGGAAACTCTTTTGATAAAAGCCAACATAGACCAGAGGTCCAAATACACCTTGATGCAAAGATAAAACAAGATCTGAACAAAAATCAAGGCAAAAAAAATGCAAGCTAAACGCGGTAGCAGAAAAAGAGAACACTCGTTGAAACGATAAGAGTGAAAAACAGAGTGTTCTTGGCAAATGAAAAGTGAAGTATGTCTCCCTCCAAAAGAAACATGATGTGATCTAACCATTTATTGCAGCAAACTAAACTAAACTAATACTAAAAACAAAAACAACTGACGCTCCAAGAAAAACGCATAATGCATGAAGCAATAAAAATATAGTGTCTTAAAAGGTGACATGATTTTTGCCGATGAAGAAGGGGTGCCTCGAGGGCATCCCCAAGCTTTGACGCTTGTACTTCTTGGATATTTCTTGGGGTGATGCATGGGCATCCCCAAGCTTGAGCTTTTGTCCATTCTTCAACTCATCTCATCATTCTTCAATCCCTACACTTGAAAACTTCCTTCATACAAAACTAAACACAAATCTATTAGCAACATTAGTGTAGGCATAACATATAATCAACATCTTTTTGCTTCAGGTTTCAACTGAAAACCACCACATATAAAGCATATACTACTTTAGCAACTTCCCCAAAAGTTCCATGATCAAAAGAACTCAAAAAGAAAGCGATAAAGCGGCAAACACAAATATTGGCAGAAATCTGTCAAAACAGAACAGCTGACAAAGGTCGAATTTTTGAGGGGTTTTCTGTTGCTCAAATCAAAAAGTGTTCAACTAATGAAAGTTTTGATATAACCTGGGGCATATGCACAAGAAATCGCAGGTCCAAAAGATATACAGAGAATTTTCACGAATTTTTACAGTGCAGCACTGAAAACAGTTTCAGGACAGCAACATCCCCAAATCTTTACCTCACTCAAATTAGAGGTTTCTCTTGGCACAAAAATGAAATAAAAAGGATAAGGAGAGGTCATTACAGTAGTAATAACTTCCAAGACTCAAATAAAAGAAAAAGTACTGAAAATAAACAATGGGTTATCTCCCAAGAGTGCTTTTCTTTAACGCCTTTGAGCTAGGCGCAGTAATTTGCAAAGATGCTCATGTGGGCGCCATATAAGAGCTTGAGGCAAAAGCGCCATATAGGAACTTAAAGCAATAGAGAGCATCAAAAAGCAAATATGAAACACATTTAAATCTAAACCACTTCCTATGCATAGGAATCTTGTAAGAAAATAAATCAACGAGGCACATAGTAGCAAGCATGGATAGATAAAACAAGTGCCACTTCAAGATTTGCAACATAAAGAGGGGAAACTTAATATTGTTGAGATCCATCAAACCATGTTTCCCTCTCTCATAATAACTTTCAGTAGCATCATGAATAGAACTAACAATATAACTATCACATAAAACATCCCTATCATGAGCCACATGCATAAAAGAATTAATACTCACCACAGGAACAATAGTAGTAGGAGCAAATTCAATAGAATAATTATTCTCATCACCATAATCATCATAAATAGGAGGCATATTGTAATCATAACTAATTTTCTCCTCAAAAGTAGGTGAACTGAAAATATTATACTCAACATCATAGCCATCATAAACTAGAGGTTTAGTATCATCACAAGCTAGAGAACAACTATTTCGCAAAGCATATTCTTCAAACATATCATCATAAGAAGGAACATCACATATGGGAGATAAAATATCATCAGAGCAAACTTTCTCCACTAAAGCTGGGGGACTAAAAATATCATACTTAACAAAACCAGCTTCCCCAAGCTTAGACTTTTCTATAGCATTAGCAACAACGGTGTTCAAAGCATTCATACTAACAACACTATTAGCATGCAAATTAAGCTCCAAAGGTTTTTCATTTTTCTCTTCAAACACTTCATATCTAAACTCAGGAAAAAGACTACAGAACACTTTGTTTTCCATTAAGCCTAACTAGTGAAAATAAAAACAAGAAACAAAAAGATGTAATTGCAGAATCTAAAGGAAATAACTCTGAGCACTCACCAGCAACTAAAAGACTTAGTAGCCAAAGAATGTGAGTACCTTTTACCTTACCTCCCCGGCAACGGCGCCAGAAAAGAGCTTGATGTCTATGCACTTCTATTCTTGTAGACACTTGTTGGGCCTCCAAGTGCAGAGGTTTGTAGAACAGCAGCAAGTTTCCCTTAAGTGGATCACCCAAGGTTTATCGAACTCAGGGAGGAAGAGGTCAAAGCTATCCCTCTCAAACAACCCTGCAATTATGATACAGAAAGTCTCTTGTGTCCCCAACACACCCAATACACTTGTCAGATGTATAGGTGCACTAGTTCGGCGAAGAGATAGTGAAATACAAGTGGTATAGATGATTATAAGTAGCAAACGTGATGTGAAATAAATATCGCTGCGAGCAAACATGTAACAAAACAGCAAGTAAACGGTGTGCAATGCTTGGAAACAAGGCCTAGGGATCATACTTTCACTAGTGGACACACTCCCAACAATATAACATAATTGAACAAATAAAATAACTACTCTTCACTATAGTACTCTAAATTACTCTCCTATTGAATAACACTAATCATTGCGTAGTGGCTACAGAAGCACCCCTTAAAGTTCATCAAGTACTTGACAAACACCACTCATAGAGATATCCAAATCAGATCACAACTCAAGATAGATATCATTGCAACTTAGACCAAGTACTAACACGGTGCACACACTGTCACCATTACACCATGAAAGGAGGAATAGATCACTCAAACTATCATAGCCATAATTATTCTCATAATCCACAAGAGATCACAATCATAGCCTAAACCAAGTACCACCATGATGCACGCACTGTCACCGTTACACCAAGGCAGGAGGAATAGATTACTTTAACAATCACCACTAGAGTACACATAATATCTGAATAATAACATCTACTTGTTCAACATGATACAAAGCTCACGATCACATAAAGATCACATCATGGGAGAGAGAGGTGAACCACATAGCTACCGGTAGAGCCCTTAGCCCCGGGGATGAACTACTCCCTCCTCATCATAGGAGACAGCAAGGTTGATGGAGATGGCGGTGAGGTCGATGGAGACGGCGAAGACGACGATGGAGATCGATGGAGATGGCTCCGGGGGCACTTCCCCGTCCCGACAGGGTGCCAGAACAGAGACTTCTGTCCCCCGAAATTCGTCGACGGCGGCGGTGGAACTACGGAACTCTTTCTGGAAAATTGCCGACTCCCCTAGGGTTTTCCGTCCCGAGGCTTCTTATAGGCGAAGGGGCGATGTCAGGGGTGGGACCAGGCGCCCTCACACATGGCTGGCGCGGCCAGGGGCCTGGCCGCACCACCATGGTGTGTGGGGCCCCTGTGGCCCACCTCCTACTCCTCTTCAGATCTCTGGAAGCTTCCGGGTAAAATAAGACTTCTGGCTTTGGTTTCGTCCAATTCCGAGAATATTTCCTGTGTATCACTTCTGAAACACAAAAACAACAGAAAACAGGGAACTGGCACTGTGGCATCTTGTCAATAGGTTAGTTTCGGAAATCGCATAAAAACGCCACGAAGTGTAACGAAACACAAGGCAAATGGTGTAAAAACAAGCATGGAGCATCAAAAATTATAGATACGTTTGAGACGTATCACACGCGACTAATGTACATAGCACCGATGACATGTCAAAATGAACACGCCACAAGAGGGCCCCATTGGAGCAGCCCCCGCAGAAAGTTACTAGTGGCATATTGTCAAATACCAGTTTTCCATGCCACTAATGATAAAATACCGGTGGCGTGGCTGAAAAAATTCGACGCAACCGTTATTTTTGGAGTGGCTTGACCGCTGGACCCACACATCGGTGGTGTGCTATTTTTTTCCATGCCGCTAGTACATGTTTAGCAGCGAGATACAGAATGTTTCCACACCACTACTATTCCTTGTGGCGTATTGGGAAGTGGCAAAGCCACTAGCTTAGTGCTACCTATGAGCACTCTCCTTCTAGTGCATGTGTTCACTTTGGTTGTTCAGGTACACCTTGCTTTTATTCCTACGTTAGCAACTTAAGTTGGAGATTATCATGTATTTATGCATTTGCGAAAGCTTTGTTAGAGATGGTCATGAATTTATATTATCTTATAATCTTTATTAGGTAATTATAACATATTTTTATGAACAATATACAATTGGTGATTCGTGTTTGCTTATACTTATGTTTAATTACCTTGGTGGTGTGCACACCTATGTTTTCTACTATTAAAATACTTCATGTTAGCTCAGATGATAACTCAGGATAACTTCTTTCACTTCCTACATGTTCCATGGTGCATAAATCATGAATAAGGGATCAATTCATGCTATGGAACTATAAAATAGTACAAGAAAGATTTGTTGTTATTTGAACATGCAAGTATTTTCATTATTTGTCTTATACTATTACAAGAAAGATTTTCTAGATTTGAATTAGATTGTATATTTATTCATTTTCCTTCAACATTTGTATATGTAGAGAACATGCACTGCATGATTATTTAGGGTTGTCACGGCTTATGAGTATCGGATTGCAGGAAATGAACTTGATTTAAGAAAATATGGATATGTTAAGCCCAAATATGACATTTTGACTCAAAATAAGATAAATATGAAATAAATATAGCACAACAAACTCATGATAGAAGGATTAAGAAACTTTATTGTATTATGGAGATGTGTGTCGCACGAGCATACTAACTAGTCAATGAAATGGCAAGCCTTTTGCTTTGTTTCAGAAGTAGATCGTATGTGCGCTGTGATCTAATAATTTACTTGTTTTTATCCTGATTTTTATAGAATACTTGGGGGTAATTTTATACTTAAGCACCGGGATAATATGTCTTGCTACCCTAGGTGCAGGTTTGCCTTTGCATATTATGGTGCCTACTGAAAGAGCATTTCCCGCCTAATTGATTTTGGCGTTTGTTAACAATACATTATCTATTAATGTGGTGATTATGCTTTGCAGGATTTTATTATATTATTGCACAAGATATTGGGTTTCCTATGTTATACTTGATAATTATCATTACCCAAAGGAAATTCTAGAGGAAATGGTGATAATATGCTCTGGGAGAAGTTTCATATGAAGCTTGGTCAGGAAGACCGGCTTTAGCCGGTCCCCAGACCGGCTATAGCCGGCCTGCTCATTTTCGGAAGGGGCAATGCGCCTCTGGCGTAACCCGGTTATTTGTCCGGCTATTTCCGACAGGGCCGGATATTTCAGACCGGCTTTAGCCGGCCTGGAGACCGGCTTTAGCCGGTGTGACCGGCTTTAGCCGGACTTAACTCCGGCTTTAGCCAGACATTCCTGGCAGGCAACGGTCAGATTTGGGGGGGGGGGTATAAATACCCCCACCTTCTTCCCCAATGGGCAGCTCGTCCAAAATTGAAGAACACCATTATTTTGAGCCACCAAATCAACTAGATCTCCTCCCTCAACCCACCAAAGCTCTTGATCTTTGGAGAATCGAAGGAGAAGACCATCATCTACATCCTCACCGAAGCGATTTGATTTCCCCTCTCATTTGCTTGAGGGCCCTTGTGTCTTGGGTTCCCTTGTGTCCCAAGACCTTGATTTGTGTATTTGATATATTGCTACTTGTTGTTTGACAGCATTGTGTTGTGCTTGGGAGCCTCCAATTCGGTTGTGGATGCGTGCCCCAAGATTGTAAAGGCCGGTTCCGCCTTGAGGAATCCCTTAGTGGAAAGTGAGCTAGGCCTTTGTGGCGGAAGCTTGCACCGGAGAATAGGGTGAGCCTTTGTGGCGTTGGTTAGGCCTTTGTGGCAACCACACCCCTCCAACGTAGACGTACTTCCCCTAAAAAGGAAGGAACTACAGGAACTACATCCGTGTCTCCGTGTGCTCCACTCTCGGTTTCCTCTATCCTTTATTGCCTTTACTTATTGTATCTTGCTTAGCTTGCTTGTTGTCATATAGGTAAATTCACCTTAGTTGCATACCTAGAGAATTTACCTTTTGTGTCAAGCCTAAATTGAAAAAGTATTAAAATTTGAGTAGCACCTATTCACCCCCCTCTAGGTGCCCTTACGATCCGTTCAATTGGTATCAGAGCCTCGGCTCTTAATTCGGGCTTAACCGCCTAAGAGTATGGATCCTCCACCTAAAGAGGGCTCGGGTCAAGTCTCTATGGATGAGTTCAAATCTTTGGAATCATCCATGACTTCCATGTCATCTCAAATAAGTGAGATGCGTGAAATGATAGCGCAACTCATGCAAGCTAAAACTAATGCTCCTCCACCTCCGGAAAAACCCGCTACTCCACAAGTGGAGAATGTGGGGATAGATGAGGAGGGTGCCGACAAAAATGGCGATGCTAAGTCTTCCACCAAGGGCGACGGGAAAGGTGAATACCCTCATTGGTATTCACCCGACCCGCCGGTTCCTCATCCTCATATTAACCATAGAGGTGATCCGCCTAAGCTTGATGCATTAAACTTTGGTCAATGGCAATATCAAATGATCTCTCATATGCGCAGTTCTTGCATTGAGCTTTGGAGGATTGTTGAAGAAGGATTCAAGGCCATGGATCCCACCAACATGACAAGAAGAGAGATGGTAAATAGTCAACTCAATGCAACCGCTCTCCACATGATTCAAGTCGCCGTTGGGCCCAAGGACTTGCCTCACATCCAACATTTCTCCACCGCCAAAGAAGCTTGGCAAGGACTCTCCGACGTCTTTGTTGGCAATGAGAGCATGAAGAAAACAAGATATATTGCCTTCTCAAATCAAGCGGAGTGTTTCTTCATGATGGATGGTGAGGATCATCAAGAGATGTATAGAAGACTCAAGGCTATTGCTACCACCTTCAAGAACCTCGGTGCTCACCATATTGATGATGAGTGGATCAAGATGAAGTACATTCTTGCTCTCACTCCATATGAGCCCGCGGATGTGAAGAGTGTTCAAGGAAAGCACAACTTCAATGAGATGACCTCCAATCAAGTGATGCAAGAGATTCAAGCCTACAAGGTTTCCGCACAAAATGCGGAAGATGCTCGTGCTCGTGCCATAGGAATGCAAAGAAGCTCCAATCTTGCATTAAAAGCTAGTGTGGTTGAGAAAGAGGTTCCACATCAAGCAAGCATTGAAGCAAGGCTTGAGATGTGTCCCGAGGACATAAGACATGAGTACAATGAGCACATGGCCTTCTATGGAAAAACCTTTTGGGTTGATCCACACAAGGCTAAAGAAGACAATCAAAGAAGAAGCAAGTCGAGTGGCTATCAAAGGAATGACAACAATGGTCAAAGGGTGAGGACATGCTACAATTGCAATGATAGATTTCACTTTGTTGCCGAGTGTCCTTATGAGAAGAGAGAATACCATGGTGGAAAGCTCATCTTCAAAAGCAAGACCAAGTCACCTTCCAAGAAGCCATTTGTGAAGAAGGGTGGACCAAAGAAGAAACAACCGAAGTTTGTGTTCTTGACTCAAGAAGAGTACTCCGCAAGTGAGAGTGATGAAGAAGAAACCACAACTAGTGAGATGGCCGCAATGGCAACCACCTCCACTTCCTCCACATCACTCTTTGAATCCCCCAATGAGGACTCTCTTGTCAAGAACGTCAAGTGCCTTATGGCCAAGTCTTCCGAGGTATCACCCACATCTTTCTCTTCCTCTAAGACAAATGATGCTTCCTTGAATGATCTTGCTAGTCTTAGAGTAAAGGAAGAAATTGTTGCTTTTGATGATTATGTGTCTAGTGTAGATGGTGTTCACAAGCTTCACTTTGAACGTCTATTGAGCCAATATGGTAAAACTCTTGAAAAACTAGATGAACAAATGAGGCTTGAAAAAGAATATGCTCAAGATATTGCCTCACTAACCGAGTCTCTTGAAGAAGAGCAAGAGGAACGAGCAACTCTTGAAGAGAAGCTCGATTCCATTGAGGAAGCTAATAATGAAGTTGTTTCCAAACTCATTAAAGAGCGAGATCATGCTCGTGCTAAAGTAAAAATGCTTAAAAAGGAAAAGGTTGAATTTGGTGTTGGTCATGATATACTTGTTAAGGATTTAGAAGATCTTGACAAGGCTCACAAGGCCTTGAAAAGTGAACACTCTATTCTTACCAAGTCACATGAACAACTTCAAATTCAATTAACTAAGAATAATGTGCCTAGTTCTTCTACTTCTACTTGTGATCATGCAAATGTTATTGAAGAAAATGCTAGGTTGAAAGATGAGCTTGCCAAGTCCTCCATTCCCATAGGTGAGAAAAACTTGAATGACCTTTTGAGTAAGCAAAAGGCATTTGGTGATAAATCAGGGATTGGCTATGTCTCAAAGAAGAAGAAGAAGAACAACAAGAAAAAGAAGGCCAAGCCCGCTCAAGCAAAGAAGGATCCTATTGTGGGTGGCAAAGCCACTCATGATGATCATGCGGGAATTGCTAACCCTCACTATGTTTTATTTCGTGATTATTATGGTGATGTTTATGCAAAATATGTTGGTCCAAATGATGGTTATGTTGCTTGGTCTATTTAGGTTCCAAAGACCCTTGTTGCTAACAAAAGAGGACCCATTGAAAAATGGGGACCTAAAACCAAGCAATGATCTCTTGTAGGACTATGCTTCCGGTGGATCAAAATGGGTATTGATAGTGGATGCACAAGTCATATGACCGGAAGCAAGGAGATTATGATGGAGATGAGGCCTAATGACAATCATATAACCGTCACTTATGGAGACATGTAACAATCCGAGGTATTGGGTCTTGGCAAGGTGGTGGTCGCACCGGATATTTCCCTTGTGGACGTCATACTTGTTGAGACCCTAGGTTACAATTTACTTTCAGTTCGTGCACTTGGTAAGATGGGCTTTGCCGTCTTCATTGATAATGACATTGTGGTACTCTTGTGGAGCAAGTCTCTAAAGGTCGCTTTCGTTGGACACATTGAAAATAACTTGTATGTGGTGGACTTTTCCGGGAAAACCACTACAAGTGCAATGTGTTTATTTGGAAAGGCCGATGTGGGTTGGCTTTGGCATCGCCGACTAGCCCATGTCAATATGAGAACTTTGCAAAGTCTTCACAAGGGTGGCCACATACTCGGACTAAAAGAGAATGTTTCTTTTGCCAAAGATCGTGTTTGCAGGGCTTGCGTTCTAGGAAAAATGCATGATTCTCCCCACCCAAGCAAGACTATCATTTCTTCCAAGAGGATCTTGGAGCTCCTTCATGTGGATCTTTTTGGTCCTCCCTCTCATGCAAGTCTTGGTGGGAAGAAATATTGTTTGGTGATTGTTGATGACTATTCAAGATATACTTGGGTCTACTTCTTCAAGCATAAAAGTGAGACTCAACAAACCGTCATCGACTTTGCCAAGAAAGTTGAACGTCAACATGGGCAAACTATTTTGGCAATTAGAAGTGACAATGGCTCAGAGTTCAAGAACTACACCTTAAATGGATTTCTTAGTGATGAGGGGATTTGTCATCAATATTCCGCTGCATACACCCCTCAACAAAATGGTGTAGCCGAAAGGAAGAACCGGACTCTTATGGATATGGCTAGGTCCATGTTGGCGGAATTTAAGTCTCCATACAACTTTTGGGCCGAAGCTATCTCTACGGCTTGTCACTCATCAAACCGGCTCTTCCTCCGCAAAGGCCTAAACAAGACTCCATATGAAATACTCACCGGAAGCAAGCCCAACATCTCCTACTACCGGGTTTTCGGGTGTAAGTGTTTCTTTAAAAGAAAAGGAGTTCGTTTAGGTAAATTTGATCCAAAAGCAATAGAAGGTATTTTTGTTGGTTATGGTGCCGAATCCCACACTTATAGAGTCTTCAACAAGTCCACCGGACGTGTTGAAGAATCTTGTAGTGTGGTATTCGAAGAGAATGACGGCTCCCAGGGGGGGCGAGATGTTGTTTCTTGTGATGTAGATGATGAAATACCTCGAGAAGCCATAGGAAGAATGGGCGTGGGATTTTTCCGCCCCATTGAGGGACACCTTGTGGCCGACCGGGAAGGACTATGCTCTACTCAAGTGGAGCCTTCATCTTCACAAGCTCAACAAGCCTCTCCCAAGGAAGCAACTAATGCACCAACCGAAGAACAAGACAAGGACCTTCATGAAGAAGAAGGGGCACCACCATCCTCTCCGGTTATCTCAACCGCCCCCAATTCTTCACAAGACCAAGATCAACCTACTCATGAAGATAATGATGATCAAGGTCAATTTGATGGTCAAGACGGGGACCAAAATGATCAAGATGATCAAGTGACTCCTCCAAGGTCAAATGAGGAGATCGAAGCCCGTCGCAAGAAAAGAGTTGAAAGAGATTTGGAGCTTAAAGGTCATACCCTTGAGAGGGTTATTGGAGATTTAAGAAGCAAAGTGTCAACCCGACGTCAATTGGCACAATGTAGCTCTCATCATGCTTATATCTCCATGGTTGAACCCAAGAAAGTATTTGAAGCTCTTGAAGATCCGGATTGGTTGGATGCTATGCATGAAGAACTCAACAACTTCAAGCACAATAATGTTTGGGTGTTAGTGGAGAAGCCAAGAGAGTGCCGCAATGTGATTGGCACAAAGTGGATATTCAAGAACAAGCAAGATGAGCATGGAATTGTTGTGAGGAACAAGGCTAGATTGGTTGCTCAAGGTTTCTCTCAATTGGAAGGAATTGACTTTGGAGAAACTTATGCTCCCGTGGCTCGCCTTGAGTCCATCCGTATCCTTCTTGCATATGCCACTCATCATAACTTTAAGTTGCAACAAATGGATGTTAAGAGTGCATTTCTTAATGGTCCATTGAAAGAGGAAGTGTATGTTAAGCAACCCCCGGGGTTTGAGGATCTCAACTTTCCTAACCATGTCTACAAACTTCATAAGGCACTCTATGGCCTTAAACAAGCCCCACGTGCGTGGTATGAGCACCTTAGGGAGTTGTTGTTAGACCGTGGGTTTGAAGTTGGGCAAATCGATCCCACTCTTTTTACTAAGAGGGTCAATGGGGAGCTTTTCGTATGCCAACTATATGTTGATGATATTATCTTTGGCTCTACTAACAAAGCTTTTAATGATGAATTTTCAAAGCTTATGACCGATAGGTTCGAGATGTCTATGATGGGCGAAATGAAGTTCTTTCTTGGTTTTGAAATCAAGCAATTGAAAGAAGGGACTTTCATTTATCAAGCCAAATATGTCCAAGACATGCTCAAGAGGTTCAAGATGAAGGAACTAAATGGGGCCGCCACACCAATGGCCACAAAATGTCATCTTGAACTTGATCCCAATGGTAAAGATGTGGATCAAAAGGTATACCGTTCTATGATCGGTTCTTTGCTTTACCTTTGCGCATCTAGACCCAATATTGTGTTGAGTGTAGGTGTGTGTGCAAGGTATCAAGCCGCTCCTAAAGAAAGCCACCTTATGGCGGTTAAGAGAATCTTTCGATATTTGGTTCATACCCCAACTTATGGGCTTTGGTATCCCAAAGGCTCGGATTTCTCTCTTTGTGGCTTCACGGATTCGGATTGGGCCGGTGACAAGGATGATAGGAAATCAACCTCCGGAGCTTGCCAATTTCTTGGAAGGTCTTTGGTGTGTTGGTCTTCTAAGAAGCAAAATTGTATATCTCTCTCCACCGCCGAAGCCGAATATATTGCCGCCGCAAGTGGATGCACTCAATTGTTGTGGATGAGGCAAACTTTAAAGGAATATGGTGTAAATTGTGACAAAGTGCCCCTTTTATGTGACAATGAGAGTGCTATCAAGATAGCCTATAATCCGGTGCAACATTCAAGAACCAAGCATATTGAGATCCGGAATCATTTTATTAGAGATCATGTTGCCCGTGGTGATATTGAGCTTGCATATGTAAGCACCAAGGATCAACTTGCCGACATATTCACAAAGCCCCTTGATGAAGCAAGATTTGGATATTTGAGGAATGAGCTAAATATCATTGATTCAAGGAGTGTGGCTTGAGCATCTTGCAAATACACCTATTTTTCAATACTTGTTTGGTTTAGGTGTGGGCATGGAGATAGGGGGAGTGCGGTCCTAATTAATTGGGCTATCCCTCCCCCCATAATGCCAATAGTGACAAATTGCTCTCTTTCTATCATTTTTGTGATATATGAGTTTCAATGACGAGTATTGGTTATGGACCCAAGATATATCTTCGCGGTCCAATGCCATAACACTCACACATGGTGGCCTCGGCCACCGACCTCTTCTTTTCGAAGAGTTGATTCTTTGCAAATCCTATTTGAGTTTTATTGAGCTTTTTCGTCATTTTCTCTCATCTTGAAATGGGAAGGCACTTGCATTGGATTTTCCAAAGATTTCTTGTGTTTGCAATGCCAAGTGCCGAGAACCACTCCATGCATGTTTTCTATCCTAAGCCCACTTATCTAAAGCCAAAGCATCCTCTCTTGCATGCCCAGAATTTCCAGAAATCAAATCCATCTGTTTTGGGTCATCTTGACCGGCTATAGCCGGTCTGGCACCGGAAATAGCCGGTGTCCGGCTTTAGCCGGGCTCCCCGGCTATAGCCGGCCTGGGGTTTTTGAGCTCAACTCATTAGGCTGTGGGGGTGAGGGTTTCCTCAGTTACCCCCACGCCTATCCTTCTCCACTCGAGCCCCTCCTCCCTTGGTGCCGCCGCCGCTGTCAATCCTCTCCTCCGGCCGCCGGTGCTCCTTCTCCGGCCGGCCACCCTCTCCGGCGTCCTCCCCTATGGATCAGGGTACCCTCCCCTACCTCCCTCTCTCTCTCTCCCTAGCTCTCTCTAGGGTTAGGGTTAGTTGATTTTATGGTACCTTGTTGTTCATCTGGGAATGATTGATTTTGTGATTCCTCCTGCATTGCATAGATTGAAATGCTTGACTAGTTTTGGTGGCCTATTCCTAAGATTTCGAATTGTGTCATCTGGTCCGGCTAAAGCCGGTGTCAGACCGGCTTTTGCCGGCCTGAGACCGGAAATAGCCGGTGTAGATCACCAAGTACTGTCATGCTGTTTCCTTTTGTGCTATTGCTCTTTGATCCTCTGGCATGCATGCTCATCCTATATGCTATCTACCTATGTGCTGTTTGCAGGTGGTTCTCGACCCAAGAGGTCTCGCTATGTTGATCCCTCTCTTGCCCGCCGTCAAGAGCATCACGATGCTCGTATGACCGCGGCTATGAAGAAGAAGCGGTTGGAAGAACGCAAGAAGAGATCGCTGTTTGCTAACATTGGTGATCTCAAGAAGTTGTCCAAGCAAGAGTACCGTGAGTTCCGTGAACAGAAGTTCTATGCCTTGCCTAGGGACATCGACAGTGGTTCCTTCTATCGGTCAGAGCATCAGAGGATTTATGAGCAGGTGTATGAGACCATGAGCACAAAGGTGTGTCCCATGAAGTTCACCAACATTGCAGCGTTGTCCAGGGATGAGTACTTTGCTGATGCTCTCTGGGTCACTCAGAAGTTGGGTTTGCACAAGTTGATGGTCTTCAGACAAGACTATAATCCTCATTTGGTTCAGCAGTTCTTTGCCACTTTGGAGTTTGACACTAGGGATGAAGTTGGGTTCACTTGGATGTCAGGTGAAGTGAGGAAGAGCTCTACCATCTCTCGCTTCGGGCAGCTTTTAGGCTATCGGTTTGATGGCATTCATCGACCTAGAGGTGCCCGTTTGCATCTTGACACCACCGAGTACAACAAGAGGAAGATCCAGTGTCTCTATGGTCCCGGGGGCAGAGCGGGAGAGACTGCAAATCTCCTTCCCCTCTATGATATTCTGCTTCGGATGTTCCGTGCCAACATTGCTCCAAGTGGGGGCAACAATGATTCTATCAGAGGTGGTCTTGTGCATTTACTCCACCATGCCCGTCTTGTCTTCGAGGCCGGAAGAGATTGTGAAGGGATGGAGCTCGATGTGATGTACTTCATCTTCATGGAGATGAAGATTGCTATGCTTGATAGGAAGATCCCTCCGTATGCTCCATTTATCATGAGGCTTATCATTGACAGAGGCATTGAAGGAGACTTTGAGATTGAGCAAGATTTGCTTGATGAAGAGTTGGAAGTGCACAAGCCCAACAAGCTCTACAAGAAGACCGCTCATTTGGTGTCTAGCACCTCAAGTGCTTATCCCACTTCGAGTGATGTGTTGGGTGGCAACCGCTATGCTAGTGGTTCTAGGAGGAAGAATGCGGATCCACCAAGTGGTGGAATGGGTCAAGAGATGAAGAAGCTCAAGTGGTGGCAAAGGGCTTTATTTTGCATGAACAATGATGTGCGTCAAACTCAATACAAGGACTATGTGGACCGCAAGCACATTCACAAGAAGCAAAGATAGTTGGATACTCGTTTGAGGGCTGTGGAGAAGGGCAAAGGAGCTAGCCATGAAGAGGAGTCCCAAGAGCAAGATCTATCCGAGGACACTTTTTCATTTGGCACGTGGAATGAGGGCTCTTCCTTTGATTGAAGGAGTTAGCCGAAGTCACCTCCAAGGGCAAGGAAGCCATTGATGAAGAAGATGAAGAAGGAGATGAAGATGATGATGAAGAGGAAGAAGATGATGACCAAGAAGATGATGAGGATGATGAGGACTTTGATGACGTTGAGGAGTGATCTCGTGTTGTTGTCTCCCTTTTTGGCGTCTTGATGCCAAAGGGGGAGAAAGTCCCATTTGCATGTGTTTCCATTTGGATTTGTGGTTTTCCATTTGGATTTGGTTGGGTCACAAGCTCTTATATCGTGTGCTTGCTCGCTTGTGTCCCATGGTTGAACTTATCATCTACTACTATGTGTTGAACTATATGCTTATGCTTATTATGTGTAGTAGAACTTATGATTATCGTTATTAATTATATGTTTGTTGATTATGTGCTATTGAACTATTATATATCTTGTGCACATATGGATCACATTATAAAATCTAGGGGGAGTTCTTATTGTTGATGTGTCTTTGTATTCAAATACAAAACTTAAAATAAGGCACATAGCAAGGGGGAGCTCCGTCTATATTTTATATCGTTTGAAACATGCAAAATTATGTATTGTCATCAAACACCAAAAAGGGGGAGATTGAAAGAGCATTTCCCGCCTAATTGATTTTGGCGTTTGTTAACAATACATTATCTATTAATGTGGTGATTATGCTTTGCAGGATTTTATTATATTCTTGCACAAGATATTGGGTTTCCTATGTTATACTTGATA